>ML677360.1:5957748-6079515 GCA_007922305.1 Dermatemys mawii | reverse complement strand
GGTGGGAGAAAGGGGAGGTTGAGTTTATTTTTTATAAATCCTTTATAGCTTGGGGTTATAGAGATCACAAACCAAATATGAGTCAACAATGTGATGCAGCTGCCAAAAAGGCTAATGTCATTCTGGGGTATATTAACAAGAATGTTGTACGTAAGACACCAGAGGTAATTGTCCTGTTCTGCTTGGCACTGGTGAGGCCTAAGCTTGCATTCTATGTCCAGTTCTGGGCACTATACTTTAGGAAAAATCTGGACAAATTGGAAAACGTCTCAAGGAGAGCAACACAAGTGATAAAAGGTTCAGAATATCTAACCTAGGAGGAAAGGTTAAAAACACTGGGCAGTTTAGTCCTGAGAAAAGAAGACAGAGGAGGGAACTGATAGTCTTCAAGTATGTTACGGGCTGTTGGAATGAGGACAGGGATCGTTTCCCCTGTTCACTGACAGTAGGGCAAAAAGTAATGCTCTTAATCTGCAGCATGGGAGATTGAGGTGAGATATTAGGAAAAATTTACCAACTCTCAGAGCAGTTAAGCTCTGGAACAGACTTCCAAGGGAGGTTATGGAATCCCCATCACTGGAGGTTTTAAAGAACAGGTTGGACAAACCCCTGCTGGGGATCGTCTAAGTTGACTTGGTCCTGCCACAGTGCAGGGGGCTGGAATTGATGTCTTCTAGGGGTCCCTTCCAACCCTACATTTCCGTGATTCTATAATGTTAGTACAGCACCCAGCACAATGGGGCCCTAATCGGGCCTCTAGAGTTATGTTTACACTGCAGTTAGACACCCATGACTGCCCCATGCCAGCTGATTCAGGCTCACTGGAGTTTGGGCTAAGGGCTGTTTAACTGTAAACATTTAGGCTTGGCCTGGAAACCTCAAGCATTATAAATAATCCTTCCTGGCTTGGGTGTTTGCATGAAGTGACCCTCTACTGCTGGCAGGAGCAACAGAGCAGATAGTTTGCTGGTGCCATTTAATTAATGTACTTAGCAAATATTTTTCCATTATGGCAAATATAATATTTCTATTATTAAAAAATAATAGTAATTTTGTATTTGTCTGAGATCTAGAATATTTATCCAGAGAGCCATTCATGGAAATGTGTCATTTCATTGACAGGAGTGTTCTCTTGGCAGAGAGCAGACGAAACAATAGTGTCATAGATTTAACACAAAGCTTCAGTAAGCTAAACACAGTTAGCAATTACAAAAACAAGCCAATTAGCCATCAATCCAGCTAACAGCTACAGCTGACAATTGTCTTTCCCCGTAATTAAGGTGAATGAGCATCAAACAAAGATAAGCCTGTGATCTTTGCTTCTTCTGCTGCAGGCAGACTTAATCAATTGCTTGTCTGTTTGTCCCTCTTACACCTCCAGTTCAGTTTCTTGTTCTTGTTCTTCCAAGCTGCCCCCATTCATGGGAACAATTTGTACAGTTGCCTATTTATCCGCTCTAAAATTATTTCTAAAAACCTAGCTTTAGAAATCACTCCCTTCTGATGTCGATCAAACAAGCGCGGTCAGTTATGACTTCAAATTTTCTGCTAACCCGTGTGGGACCTATTGATCTCCCAACCATCCCATTTGTCTGAATCATCCACCTGTTACATCCTGTCTTACATGGAGATTGTGAGCTTTTTGGAACAAGGACTGTCCTCTTTGTTACACGCAGAGTTGTGGTAGCTGTGTTGGTCCCTGGATATGAAAGAGACACAATGGTGTAGGTAATTTTTTATTGGACCAGCTTCTGTTGGTGAGAGAGACAAGCTTTCGAGCTTACGGAGAGCTCGTCTTCAGGTCTGGGGAATGTACTCAGAATGTCACAGCTAAATAAAAGGTGAAACATTGGTTAGCATAAGTAGTTAAAACATATTTCAAGGTACAGTGTCCTGTTAAAAACTTTCCAGTGGGGGAGGAGGTGAGGAGAAAAAAGCTGGGGAAGGGGGGTCAGTGCAGAGCAGAGGTGATGTAGGGGGGCATGTCCCCCTTCCCCCAGATTTCCCTTCTGCGGGCAGGGAAGGAGAGGGGCTCTGTCCTTGTCTCCCTGCACCTTCCCCCCACCCCGGTGGGGCAGAGAGTGGGACAGAGCCACTTCTGCCTGAGAGCCTGGCTGAGAGGCAGCAGCAGCTCACATCTTGCCCCGGGCTCAGCTGAAGAGGGCAAGGGACAAGCATACCTGGGGAGGAGGGGGGATCCAGTTTGCTCAGCCCCTTTTCCCAGCTGCAGGGCCCAGGCTAGGGGCTTCCCGCTCCCATCACAGCTGTTAGGAACAGGGGCTGAGAGAGCTGGAAACGTGCCAGGTGAGAGAGGAGGCTGATATTTTGGCTGAAATTTTTAATGTGGGGTGGAGGAGATAACTTCCAAGCCAGTTCTATGAGATCTCTCTCTTACTGAGCATGACTGTTAGAAACTGAACACAATCCTGGTAGCTCGTATGCTTTTGTCATGGGTCTCACAATATTTGGTGTGTTTTTTTCTTAAGGCTCCAGCTCCCGGAGTCCTGTGAATTAGAGAAAAATCTCAGCTTTTTTTAAAAGTAAGTTTCTAGCCCTCCTGATTGCAAAGGAAAGCTTGACTACATGATCCTAGTGTACCCCAAAGCTTAATAACCCAATAATGAATAAAACCCCAAACATTATTTATTTAAAACTCATTATTCAGGGAGGCGTGGTGCATGATTGTTGAATGTTTGGGGTTGGCAGTACTGTTAACATGCTGCAAGACTGGGTCCTCACTAACCTACTGATTAGTGGTTAGGGCACTCACGTAGAAGATAGAAGACATGGGTTCAAGTCTTTGTTCCACATCAGGCAATTGTAGGAAATTGAACCTAGGTCTCCCACATCCTCAGCAAATGCTTTTTCATTTAGTTGGGGAGTGGTCCTCTTCAAGAACGGGGTTGGACTAGATGATCTCCTGAGGTCCCTTCCAACCCTGATAGTCTATGATTCTGTGATCAGGGCAGCTGTACGATACAATGCAGAGCAGGCAGGAGCCTAGAACAGCAACATGTTCAGTGACTCTTTGGCCTGGTCTACACTACACGATAAAGTCGAATTTATCCGCATTAAATCAATCCTTCCACTTTTCCGTCCTCACTACGATGCCATTTAGGTCAACCTAAATATTCTGGCATCTGCACGGGCAGTCCATGGAAAAGGGCAGAGCAGGCAGGGGAAACATTTGACTAAGAAAGAAAGGAGAAAGACGAGAGAAGAGAAGCTACTTGGCAGGAGAAGAGATGTCACTCTGCGGGAGATGCAGAAGCCACCAGACTTGACGTACTTTTTATGAGCACCTGGAGCACGGCAGGATAGCAGCCAACTTGATGTAGTTTCAGGACTGCCTGTAGTACAGTAGGATAGCAGCTGGAGGGAGAGAGATGCTGATGTGGCAATAATAGAAATTCTGGCCTACAAACAAGAGGACCTGCGAGGTAGCTTCATAGAGGCTGGAGAGCAGAGTTCCAGCAGGAGCGGTGGCTGGCTGACCACTGCTCTGTCTGCTGAAAGAGGTTTGGCATCTGCAGGCCCAAAAGGCGCGAAAGGGCTGTCTGCCACACCTTGCATGGGGCGGGGGGCGAATGACGGGAAGCGCAAACAAAAACCCGTGAGACTGGTTTTGCCCCCATCATGCAATGCTGGCTTTACCCAGAATTCCAAGGGGCTGTGACGACTGCGGATACTGTGGGATACCTACCCACAGTGCACCACTCTGAGAATTGACGCTAGCTGTGGAAGTATGAATGCGATCCGCCGAATTAGCCCCCTTACTGGGGACACACACAATCGAATATATACCATCAGCTTTCTTCATTCGAACTCTAGAAAGCTGACGTTAGCTCGCAGTGTAGACAAGGCCTTTGTGTGGCAGGCATCAGAGCCAGCAGGAGCAGACAAATGTGCCTATGGCAGCAGACCCTCACAGGTCCTAGCTTAGCTGCGGCTGTGGGTCAGAGCAGAGCTGGGAGGGGAGTGGGGCTGGCTCAGCTGTTGAGGATCTTTCAGTGGGTAGACTGGGCAGTGTTACATAACGTACTCACAGGTCACCGGCCCCTGAAGCACTGTTAAATTCCTGGCTTAACTACTGCAGCGTGCGTCAGAGGAGCAGAGAGCGAGGCACATTATTACAGAATGCACTTTCAGTAGCTCAATTCATCAGCAACAAAGGGGCATACTAGATACCTGTGGCTAAAGCACCATTTGGCACAAAGCCACAGGTTTGTAATGGCTACAATGCCTGCTGTGTTCTATTTAGCTAAACAGGGGACCCAAGTACACAGCCAGTTACATTCTGTGGCCACGATCTGAAAATGACTTATTTTATTTGCATGGCAGCAAGAGACAGAAACACAGAGCTGGGGCCTGGCCCCTTTGTACAGCTCCAGCAGCAAAAGGGGACAGACAGGTGCCATAGAAGAGCAGCCAGGGATTCCCTGGGTAACCTCCAGCTGGCATAAATATGGCATAGCGTAGCTTAGAGGGCATTCCTGGAAAGGTGAGAGGTGGGTAGGAGTGGAAGTGGAGCACAATGCGCTCCAGTCATGCCTAGCCCGCAAAACAGGTCCTAGCTTAGCTGAGGCTGTGGGTGGGGTCAGAGCAGAGCTGGGAGTGGAGTGGGGCTGGGGAGCGCTCCCTCTCCGGCACTGTGGGAGCTGGTCTGGGCCCCGCTGCATCCTCCTTGCCCTGCTCCCACCCCCCAAGGGGCACACTACAGTGTGGGGAACCTCTGCCTTAAGAGGACTGGCAGAGGCTGAGTTCAGTTTGGAAAGACCCAGGAGAGAGAGATGGTTGAGATTGCTCTGATACAGGTGAGGAGAATCAGAAAAAGCCACCTGAGGGAAGTTAGCAGCTGTGGTGGGTCTCAAAACAGAGACAAGCCTCCAGGGAGGCAGCCCTGGGGTGTCAGTGTTCAGCTGAGGAGCCGAGCGTTGGGCAGATTGGTGAAGGACTGAAGGGCAGGCCCAAGAAGGATGGGAGTGGTTTAAGTTTGTACACATGGTTTGGGATTTGGTAGAGCACTGTAGGGCGTGAAAGCTTGTGAGTCCTGTCCCTGAAGGAAGCCGGGAGCCTGAGAGGAATACAGGTACCCAGAGGGCCCAGGAAGAGGCTCTGGGAAAGGCCTGTGGACACACTGAGGTAGGAAATAGCCGAGGAAGGAAGCTGGAGGCCTTAACAGTCAGACTTTGCCTGCTCACTACAGGATCTCTGGGCTGGAACCCAGAAGAGAGGAAGGGCCTGGGTTTCCCTACGAGCCACAGGAAAAGAGAACGCGAAGACCCCAGAGACCAGACTGAGACAAATGATTGAGTCAGGACTTGAACTAAAGACTCAGCTTGAGGCTGCAGGACTATTGCTTAGTGGATTTTCAGGAACACTGGAAGGGGTGAGACTTTCAAGTGACCTGGCTGGAGGGCTGAGCCATGAGAAGAGGCAGACCACTTCGGGGCTGGAGTGGCTGTCAGCAGGGGGCGCTAGACCAAGAGAACCTGCTACACCACACCCAGGCAGGAGGAGGCATGCCAGCAGTGAGTCCACTCCCCCGCAAGGGGATTCTTCATCACTCCTCAGTACAAGATGTAGACAATGGGAGATTTGCTATTGACTTCCCTGGAGCCTCTACGCTTTGCTGGCCCTCAGTTATACCTGGCTTGGCACTTCCTCTTCATCTGCAATCATTCGCAACCCACAGTTGCTTTCCCAGCCCATGCACAGGGCACCCAAACGATGGGCCCCCTCCCAAGTCAATAAGCCCAGGTGGGAACAGAAGATCCAACAGTTCCAAAAGCATCGAGCTCGCTCTATCGACCCTGTTTTCATCACAACGCCCCTCACATCAGCTAGATTCTAGGCTGGCTTCTGCAAACCCTCTGACATAATTCAGTCAGGATCCTGCACCTGCTCTCCACCTCTCTGCTGAGCTAATATGGTGATGAAGCGTTATATGACTTCTCATTCTCACCTCTCTTAGCCACTCTCCTCCCTCCACTTGTTTGGCATCGAATACCAGCTCAGCACCCTGCGCCTTTTTTATTAGGACTCAAGCTTGGTTTATCCTCATCCTGTTGCTGCCTCACCTCAGCTGTCGTCTCAAAGCTTAATATCCACTTAGCTCCTATCAGCATTTAACAGCACATCACCCAACCTGAGCCAATGGTATTATGCAGCCCGACTGTTGTGTCCATGAGACGCTCCTCACAGACCTGGGGCAGTGAAACGGACCTGTTCCCCTCACCTCAGATTTTATATTCCCTGGATCGGTCACACCATTTGGCGAGCCATTCAGAAGCCACGCCAGCAACAAAGCTGGAATTTTCAGTGTAAACCGGAGTATTCCCAGAAATCATCGCCGCTCCTGCCAGCTTGTTTAGCACTGAGGAGCAAATGAGCTATTTTCCCACATTTTGACTTATATGGGAAAGAGGCAGCTCTGCTAAAAGCTGGCAGTATTGCCTCCATGTCACTGTTTCGTTCGATGAGGGGAATGAGAAGAGGAACGCGTCTGACTGGGAGGGGATGCGTCACATTCCTGTTTCTCTTCACCGTTTATGGGAAAACAGAGGCAGGGTTTTAATTTCTGGTGGCTGATTAAATCTTTTCATCATTAAAGGTGAAATTTACCCCAGTGCTGAGAACCAGCATAAGGCAAGAGGACTTACTGGTAGTTGGCAGCCGGTATCAAGCGGAGTGCCCCAAGGGTCGGTCCTGGGCCAGTTTTATTCAAAATTTTTATCAATGATCTGAGGATGGCATGGACTGCACCCTCAGCAAGTTTGCAGATGACACGAAACTGGGAGGAGTGGTAGATATGCTGGAGGGTAGGGACAGGATACAGAGGGACCTAGACAAATTAGAGGATTGGGCCAAAAGAAATTTGATGGACAAGGACAAGTGCAGAGTCCTGCACTTAGGACGGAAAAATCCCATGCACTGCTACAGACTAGGGACCGAATGGCTAGGCAGCAGTTCTGCAGAAAAGGACCTAGGAGTGACAGTGGATGACAAGCTGGATATGAGTCAACAGTGTGCTCTTTTTGCCAAGCAGGCTAATGGCATTTTGGGCTGTATAAGTAGGGGTATTGCCAGCAGATTGAGGGACATGATTGTTCCCTCTATTCGACATTGGTAAGGCCTCATCTGGAGTACTGAGTCCAGTTTTTGGGCCCACACTACAAGAAGGATGTGGAAAAATTGGAACGAGTCCAGAGAAGGGCAACAAAAATTATTAGGGGCCTGGAGTACATGACTTATGAGGAGAGGCTGAGAGAACGGTGATTGTTTAGTCTACAGAAGAGAAGACTGAGGGGAGATTTGATAGCTGCTTTCAACTACCTGAAAGTGGGTTCCAAAGAGGATGGATCTAGACTGTTCTCAGTGGTACCAGATGACAGAACACTCATGGGTTCGTGAGGCTAAATACACTGAGGTGCTGATCTGATGTAATTTGGAGGCATGAGGCTATATGGCCCTGGTTTCTCAGAGCTAACAGAATAAGTCCCTCAAGAGAGCTCAGTTCCCAGTGTATCTAAATGGGAGCTGAGCTCTGGGGAAAATCTGGCCCAGCTGATGAGCTCTTTGGAAACTCTGGCTCATGACAACCAAGAGCTCTGCTATCATCTTTGGATTTTTGTTAAAAAAGATCTTGTGGAAAGTGAGTTGGGCCTGCTGTCAATGACACGACACCAGCACCATCTGGCCACTGCCCTGGCTGGTGTTAGACTAAGGACTAAAAAGCTTTTATGAAGTCAAAAAAAGAAAAGCGTGATGTGGCATCTGGATTTCCTACTGTTTGCTAGTAATTAAGTTTGTCACAAACTTGACAGAGCTGGAAACAATAGAGAGAGGCAGAAAAAAAAAGACAGAGGAGGGAAAATATAATGAGTCTCTAGAGCGGTTTTATTCTGATTCTGTTACAGAAAAATGATTAAAAGAAATAATGATATTTCCATGGTGTTTTCCCCCCAATTCCACAGTAGATATAAATTAAGTCTAACAGTGTGTTTGTTGGTTTTATTTTTTAAAGCTCAGGTAATGTCATTCCAATATCTACTGGGCTACGTGCCAGTTTCTGCTCTTTTATATCAGTTCAAATCTAGTCTCTCTCTTTGGTTTTTCCTTACGCTAATGGAAAAAATATTCTACCTCAATGGTCAAGTTTGTTGGGCCATAGTTCAGCACAACAGGCTGCCCACGTCAATTTTTGTCATGAGGTTTGCGGAGGTATCTGCAGGGAAAAGCGAACCTTAGATTCCATTTTCATCTTCTGCTGGCTGCTCATCTCAGATCACATTGTATCACAAACCAAAGAATACTCAGGTATGAGCGTTATCAAAGAGAGCATCAATCCCATTTGTTTCTAGTCTGGAGGGTGAACCCAAGAGAAGTGTCGGTTCCAGTGGAAATATAGCACCGTGCAGCGCTGGTGGAATTGAGACACACATGATAAGTGCTCAGAATGGGGGAGGGGATGGCGACGTTTTACCTCAGGGAGCCAACACGGCCTGGGTGTCAGAAGACCTCAGGTTAGGCAGGGCTTCTGCACTGCACAAAAGCAACGCTGCTCACCCGGTTAGCAGAAGAGGAGAAGAATATGTCAACTTGAAAATGCCTCCGGGATTTAGGGAGTGGAAGGAGCAAAACTTAATGACCGGAATTGCAATTTAGCGAATCCAGCACGAGTAGACCATTCCCCCCAAACAATCAAGATATCAGCTATTACATCTCCCAGCAAATGGTCAGGACCTCAGCCTTACAGCTCCTCTGGAAAACGGTATCATCAGCATTATAGTGACACTGCCACCCTGCTACGGTATTTGTCCAAAACTGACTCCTCGGAAGAGTGCCACCATAACAGTACAGTAGCTTTGCCTTGCCAGTCTCCTCTTCAAATACTGTACCTGACGTAGTCCATCACTGCTTAGGTTGAGGCCACACCCCAGAATTGGTGGTGTTCAGACCTGTGGTTCTGGTTTGGACCTGTCTCTCATGATCTCTCAGGAGAAAATTGACAATAGAAGAAACGAGTAAGTTGTTTCCAATAGAATCTCGCCAAACCTTGGCCATCTCTAGAACCTTGGCCACGGGTAAGTTGTTTCCGAAAGAATCTCGCCAAACCTTGGCCATCTCTAGAATCTCTTTAGACACAAATCCCTTTTTTATAGTTCCAAATTATATGGATGTGTTTTTTTCCTTTTTTCCATGGTCCTGAACCAGCAATGCCAAGAGATCAGGAGACAGCCTGTCCCCTAGAGCCTTCCAGTCCAGCATTACAGAAACAGTTGGGTTGGATCATATGGACAAGCAGCCAGACGCTGAGCAAGTATGCAGACTTCACCCCTTGGGAGACTTGCTATAAGTAACTAGGAGGGCTGGGAGAAGGATCGGGTTGGGATGAGAGGAGAGAAGAAGAAAGGTGGAGCCCAGAGAAGAGGACTTGTAAGTGCCAAAAAAAGTGGGAAGAGAACTAAGCACTGTAACCTGGAGTGTTACTCTTTGTGTGGGTACATGACAATGGTGATAAAGAAGATTTGCCCCTAGGCATCTCCCAAATAAGGTCCAGTCCTTGTGCATGGGGAAGTGCAGAGACTGCTTCCTTCTAGCACTCCATGGTGTACAAAACACTGAAGGGAGCTGGGATGAGGTGGAGCCAGGGGCTAGGAAGGGAGAGCACCTGGCATCCTCCTAAGGGAAGATGCAGAGTGTGCATTCTCCTGCAGGCTGCCTCCAGGAGCATTCTTGGAGCTCCCCTAGATTTGTGCAACTCCACATTGCTCCTAGTACTGACCAGTTCTTCAATGTACGATTGGGCCAGTGGTCAGCCCTGTCCAAACTGAACTGAACTCCAAATCTGTGAATTTGACCCTTAACTGCAGGAGATGGCTAACACTTTAACAGGGCTCTATTCACACTCACCTGCAGCTATAGCATATTAGGCTGTAGTCCTGTCTAATCTCCTAAACCAGCGGTGGGCAAACTACAGCCCGCGGGCCACATGTGGCCCGCCGGCCCTTTCTACCCGGCCCGCAAACTTAGCCCCGCGGGCAGGGCCAGTGGCTCCGCCCTCCCGTCCTGGGATGCTGGGCGATCGTAGCAAGCTGTGCAGCCCCGCGCTTCCGAGCCGGGATGGGCCAGCTGAGTGCCGCCCTCCGCGTGCCGCTCAGCCCCGCGTTCTTGAGCTGGAGCGCCGGGAGTGCCGCCCGCCGGGGAGCTCTGGAGCCGGGGCGCCGGGAGCACCGCCTGCCGTGGGACCCCGCGCTCCCGGGCCAGGGCGCCGGCACCGGGGGGCCAGCCTGACCACCGCCCGCTGCGAGTCCCCGCATTGCCCAGCCGGGGCGCTGGGGCCGGGCCGAGTGCCGCCCAGGCCCCGCGCTCCCGAGTGCTGCCCACCGCGGGCCCCGCGCTGCCAGGTCGAACACCGCCAACTGCTGGGGCCCCGCGCCCGACTGACCACGGTAAGCGGCGGCGGGGGCTTAAGTACTGGAGTCCCAGGGGGTGGTTGTTGCGGGGGGAGGGGCTGGGGTGATGGTTAGGGTTGGGGGCCTTGGGAGGGGACAGTTAAGAAACAGAGATTGGGGGGCTTTGATAGGGGGTGGGGTCCTGGGGGTGGTGGTTAGGAGTTGGGGGGCTTTGTGGGGGGTCAGGGAACAAAGAACAGGGGGTTTAGATATGGGGTTGGGTCCTGGGGAGACAGAGTCAGGGTGTTTTCAGAGGAGGCTATCAGGAATGGGGGGCGGGGGTTGGATGAGTCTGGGGTTCTGAGGGGGGTAGTCAGGGGGCAGGAAGTGGGTGGGGGTTGGGTAGGGGGCAGGGCCAGGCTGTTTGAGAAGGCACAGCCTTCCCTACCCAGCCCTCCGCACAATTTTGAAACCTAATGTGGCCCTTGGGCCAAAAGGTTTCCCACCCCTGTCCTAAACCAAGCCTCATCAGGGCTGCCTTTAGCAGGATGGAAGACCCCCAAGGAAAGAAGAGGGTGGTGTGAGATTACAGAACCAGGTCAGTAGGTGGGAACAATCAGCAACCCAAAACCCCAACCTTGTCATTCAGAGGCACTGTGTTGGTGGAGGTGATGATTTTTGGATGAGGTACAAACCAAAGTCCTGCTCACAAACACTTGTGGATATAAAAGGTTCCATAAACCTTGGGATCTGGCCAAATTCCAGCATTAGTAACTATGTTCTGATTACCTAAAATTCTCCCAGTAGTTTCCATTGGAAAAGATATTCTTAACCTCCTGTCCCAGCACTGCTGTGCTTTTTTACATTGCTGCTGGATTCCACCTTTAAAGAGATGACCCTTAAAGGTAAACCTAAAAAGAAAATTTTATAAGTCATAAAGATGGCTGGTCTCACACTTTTTAAAGCTATTTTTATAGCTTGTTTTCTATATAAGAAATGCCAGGAAAATCAGGCCTTTTACTATCATCTCTTCCCTGGAGGTCCTTAGCAAGGACTTTGGTAGATCTGAGCAGTAACGTTACATCTTGTGTCCTGAGCTGGAATGACCCATCCCTACAACTGAGCTGAAAGACTGGTCTACATGAGAAAGTTCCACCAGTTTGACTTATCATAGAATCGTAGAATATCAGAGTTGGAAGGGACCGCAGGAGATCATCTAGTCCAACCCCCTGCTCAGAGCAGGACCAATCCCCAACTAAATCGCCCCGGCCAGGGCTTTGTCAAGCCTAACCTTTAAAACCTCTAAGGAAGGAGATTCCACCACCTCCCTAGATCACCCATTCTAATGCTTCACCACCCTCCTAGTGAAAATGTTTTTCCTAATGTAACCCTTCTGCCCATCAGAGTTGGCAGCAACAAGGGCCGGGTTCAGTATCCAGGGGTTCCATTCCAATAGCACAATACAAAAACCGGCTCGAGCCCCCACCCAGTGACCTGGGACAACCATATACCACCCCTCTGGGCGTCTGTAAGAGACTATACTTCCCCTCTCGCAAGCACAGAGTCTGAGTGTACCAAAGCCTTTTAATAACAGGGAGAGACAATGTGGCATTATATTGGGGAAACACCACAAACAAGGTTAATAAACCAAACCATGAACCAGAAGCCCCCCTCCCAGCAAATAGGCCGTGGCCTTCCCTTTGGCTCTTGAGTTCCACAACCCCAAAAAGTCACTCAATAGTCCCAAAAGTCCAACAGCCCAAGAGTCTCTGTCCTTGGTCCGTGCAGAGTTCAAAAGTCAATTGGCAGAGTCTTACCTCCAGCCTGGGTGGAGATGGAGGGTAGGGCACGGGGCACCTTACGTGGTCCAAGGCCGACTGCACCGCCTCTCCGTGAGGTTCCACTGCAGCTCTCACCGCAATCGGCTCTGCTCCGCTCCGCTGGCTGTCCTACGAACCACTCTGCCTGTTGATCCGCTAGCTGCTCTGCCAGCCGACACACAGACAGCTCTGCTGCGCCGGTCACTCTGCCCGCAGCACCCACGCCTCTGCTAGGTGACAGACAGACAGCTCTGCCACACCGCTCACTCCGCCCACAACACCAATGCCTCCGCTAGTCAACAGACAGCTCTGCTGCACCAGTCACTCCGCTAGCCGTCCTGCTAGCCGACACACAGACTGCTCTGCTGCACCAGCCACTCTGCACTTCTTCCAGGTCCCCCCTACTTAAGACAGCGCTCAGTGATTTCTTTAGCTCTTAGGTGATTTCAGCATACAGTAGGGGAGCCTTAGTACAGGTGCACCAGTGAGCCCAAAGCAATTGTCAGCTCAGCAGCCTGGAACCAGGCTCTTAATGGAAGCAAAATTCAATTCTGACATTCCACAGTGGAGAGAGGCAGGGCGCAATAGGCCTAGGAGGCCCTCAGACAGAGCCCTCACCAAAAGGTATAGGTGCTTGTCCATCACCTTTCTCCATCTCACAGTGTTCTGAAAACGCATGGCCCTTGCCCAGTGAGTGCTACCTAGATGATGGCGAGTCTCTCCATCATAACACGGGCCAAGTACATGTCCATAGTCCTTCATTCACATAATCACAGTAACATTACTTTATCATTCCTGCCCCAATAACATAGAAACTGGGGCTCCCTCATCAGCCAAAGTGGCCATGTGGGCTGCTGTGGGCTCAGGCTAGGCGCAGTGGGTGTGTCTATGCAAATTGATCAGCCCCAGACTTATTGTGCAAGGCTCACTGCAATTCCCATAGTTCGCCACCAGATGTCAGAATATATCTCATTCCTGACACTGCTTACACTAATATCCAGCCTAAACCTCCCCCACTGCAACTTGAGACCATTACTCCTTGTTGTGTCATCTGGTTCTGACTTCTGCGTGTTAAAAAAAGAATTTAGTTAAATTAGTTAATTTAGTAAAAGTGGTGCAAAATCCTGTGGAGACACTTTGTTTGGTTTGCTTAAAGTCAATAAGGAATCAATAGACACTAAATTGGTAAAAAACTATCCTTAAATCAAAATAAGAGCACGTATACACTCATACTTGCACTGGTTTGACTTTGTTGTTGTTTGTATAGAGACAAGGCCCATGCCTCAATATCCCATCTGCCCACCAGTTGTGAGGAGGGAGAACTGCATGTCACATGTCACAACACTGGTCAGATCACCCAGAGAACCTACTTATTTATTCCACTTGTTCATTTAGGTCTTTGGGAACCCTTGTAAGTGCCAGTTCTGTGCTCTGCACTCCCATCCTATCTGTTGCATTGTATTGTGCATTTTAGAGAACTTCCTATTCTATCTTGGCACATAAATAAATATCCACCAACTAATAAGAGGTTAATACAATTGACTTCCAACCATCCCTTCCTCAACCTACTCCTTCCCAAAAGCTGGCGGGGAAAGGTGAGGTTTGCACCAACTTAAATTGTCTGCTTTTTGTGACAGGGATTGAGTTTTGCTCTGTGTTTGTACAGTGCCTAGCACCATGGGTCCTGGTCCATCACTGGAACTTATGGGGTTATGGTAATACAAATTATTGTTATTATTATTTATTTTATAAATAACTTGCCAAGACCCGCCATCCTGACATTGCTACAGTGTAAAAAGCAATAGACAGAAACTTTGTTTTTGTAGGGGGGGGTTAAATTTCTGAACCTTGTCTTTCTATAACAAAGAGCATCATGTTTTTTCTCCTATTAAAAACATGCAGGAAAAAGAATAACTTCTTAAAAAAGCTTTGCCGATCAGAATGAAGTAGTAAAAAGGGAGGGGGAGTTGCTCTGGGCATTCTCCTTGCATTGAATTTTGCCTTTCGGTAGTGCATTAATTGATCCCTATTTCTATTATTTGTAAAGGGACTTGGGTCCCTTAAAAAGGAAAGATCCATATAAAGCTAATTTGTTATCATTACTACAGTGAAATGCACCTCTTGCTCTGAGCTGTATCTTCATTACATTGCCTGTTAACGTCAGTGAG
Source organism: Dermatemys mawii (assembly GCA_007922305.1). Taxonomy (NCBI): domain Eukaryota; kingdom Metazoa; phylum Chordata; order Testudines; family Dermatemydidae; genus Dermatemys; species Dermatemys mawii. Next base: position 6,065,130 of record ML677360.1, on the reverse strand, counting down.
ACATCACCTCTCTCTTTCCCCTTGGCATCCTGTTGAACATTTCCCAGCTTAGACAAACGAGATGTGTGCCCACCAACATCCCCGCATCTCTGCTTCTGCGTCAGTTGTTTTTCAAGGCTAGCAAGTGCTTGACTTGCCTGAACCTTGAGCTGCAGCTCACTAGATATAGCTGAGAGCACCAAAATAGCGACCGCCAACTTGCTAAATCCGACTGCAGTGCTTTGAAGCAGGTCTCATTCCTAACTCTGCAGCCCTGAATGCTCATTGAGTTGTCATGCTGGGAATTTATGGGAGTTATTTAACAGTGCCTAAGAAATATTGCTGTCTATTTTCCAGCTGACACATTCTGATTCAAGAAGCCTCCATGACAGCTGGTATGTCGGAGGAGTCTCCTAGCACGATTCCACTTGGCCACCTTTGTACTCCCCTATCAGTTAAGACACATTGCTGTGATAAGGATGAATATGTCAGCAGGAATAAAAGAAGAAAGAGGTAGAAGCTGCTTCCCACTCCAGGTACAATCTTCTCAATCCCCTTTCATGTTATAAGTCTCAGCTTTCCTGGCGGGGAGCCTGGTGCATGGCAGCCGTGGTTTCAGGGGAGAGAGAAACTTTTTAACCTTCTGGCATCAGATTTTCACATTTATGTTACAGCTAAAGTCTTCCAGTTTTCAGCTCTGGCCCACTTTTTACAAGGTAACACCTGCTGAATACAAAACATTGATTAGCGGGTCCCACTGTCCCTGGTCCCTGTTCCTCTGGATGACAACTAGACCTGGATAAGCCAATATGATCTTAGAATCTTTCAGCTATCTTTTCTCAGACTAAGTCTTATTATTGCTCCATGAGCCGCAGCCCAGCTCACCAGCAATTTTCCTGGCAGGCCTTAAACATGTTCATTACCCAGACACTCTCTGCAAGATCTGAAATGGGCATCTGCAGTGTAACACTATGGGCTTCACGGGAATGACACCAGTTACCATTTGGACTGCTGAGCAGGCAGCTTGTAAGTTATCCCATTTGTCAGAGCTGTATATTCTGTGGAGTGGGTGGGACTCAAGCATCCCACACTGAATTAAATTAGACATCAAGGAAGTGAAACTGAGAACAGGGGGATAAAGAAATGCTTCATCAGGAGATTTTCCTTTGTGCATTGAGTGTTGTCGGGAGAGAGAAAAGTATTGGAGATGCCTGCGGGTCTCTGGAAAGTCCAAGCATATCTGCTTACTGTGGTAGGCCCCTAAACCCACACTGAGCTCCTTCCAAAGGGTTTTATTCTGGGGGAAGGGTCTGCCCATGCAGATCAACAGGTAGGATCAAAAGCATAGATAATTGTGAATGGAGGAGCTAGATCTTGCTGGATGGGTAGAAATTGGGTGAGGGAGTATAAATGGAACTGGAGAAGCAGAAGTGAAAATAAAATGTTAACCAGCATGTAATACTGTCCTGGAGTTTGTGAATGGTGCAACAGCAAAGCTGCATGTGGCTGAAGATGCCAATTCTATGTTTCCAAATGCTCGCCCTGTGCTGCAGGATGTTGTAAAATGGCAGAAGAGTTGCAGAAGCAGGGAAATTCCACCTGTGGAGTTCAGTCACCGAGTTACCCTGATGGCCTATGTTCCAGGTAGAAGTCTAAGAATTTGCCAAAGTCCCATAAAGGCTTGGTTGGAGGCTGTGTCTCGATATCCAGTTCTGGATTCTCAGGTTTATTTGCTAAATTGGCAGAAGGGGTGAGGTTTGTAAAGCATTCTCTGTGCCAAGATCATCCTCGGGTGCGATTAACGCTCGACTATAAAGCACATGCACACAGAAGAGCTCAGGTCTGAAAGGTTATTGTAAGATGTAGCCCGTGCACCTGCCATGTTCAGAGATCAGTGGGTAAGGTCTTCCAGGCTCCTAACCTCTCCTACTACTTTTGCTGGGCAGTTGCCACATTAGCCTTCTCCAACAGAGCTGTGAATGGAGGCAGCTAACAGGAGAGTTTCAGAGGGAGTTGAGCAAGGTTCAGCTCCAGATGCCAGTGATGGAACAGTGGTGGTGACCTGCAACAGATGTTCCATGTTCTCTTTCCTGCCTGAAGCCAGACGGGACTCCCTGTGCATGAAGTGCAAGTTGGCTGTGCTGGAGGAAAAAGATGCTTGGATTGAAGGGGCAAGTAGAGATGCTACTGAGCATCAGAGAAGCTGAGGAGTTCATAGACAGCCAGGTTCAAGAAACATCAGTACTCCAGGTTCAAGGGGAAAAGGAGCTGGCCACCAAGGAGCCAGAGAGAGAGAGGAAGTCAGTGAAGAGGTCTGGCAGTTTGTAACCACCAGAAGCAATAGGTAGGTCAAGGATGAGCAAGCTGTGAGAGAAGACGACCACGAGGAATTTCACACTCTTAGAAGCTTACAATTGAGACTAGGTCCTCAATGTGGAAACTGTGGATGATGATACCTCTTGAGACCCAGCTGGTCCAAGGGAATGGAGAGAGTATGGGACACACCTGTGGATGGCAGTTTGGTCCAACCCATAAGAAAAGCAAGTTTGTCCACAAAAAGTTCTCCAAGACAGGTAATCCCTGCTGGGGATTCAGTACTTAGAAGAATTGGAAGAATGTTCTAAGGGACAAGAAGACAACAAAACAGTTTGCTTTCTTCCCAGAGCCAAGACATGAGACATAACTCTAAGATTGGATAGGTTTCTGAAGTCAACAGGCTAGGATTTATGAGTGATGGTTCAGACTGGCACTAGTGACACTGTATCAGGGATATCTTACAGATAATAGATCACTTCAGAGAACTCAAAAGCATGCTGAAGAAGAATGTCCAAGCGATCTTCCTTGAGACCCTTCCTGTCCCATGAGTGAAGGAAGACAGAAGGCAGACGATTGTGGAAGTGAGCTACTAGGTAAGTGGTGCATGGTGGAGGGTTTGGGTTTTGTAGAATATTGGTCTACTTTTTATGCAAAGAGGGAGCTGTATAGTTTGAATGGCTGCCTCCTCGGTAGAAGGGAAACCAATCTCCTGGGAGATGGTTAGCTAAGAATAGTCAGGAGGGTGTTAAAGCAATAACAAAAAGGGAGTGTAAAAAGAAAGAAGATAGGAGCATTCACTTAGCAAGAAACAAGATGCTGAGAAAAAAAAACTAGCCAAGAAGCCAAAGGAAATGAGAAGAAATTATTTAATTGCCTATACACCAGTGCTAGTAGTCTGTGTAACAAACAAAAGGAATTGCAACTGCTCATTTATGAACATAAATTTGGTCCAGTTGGTATTTCTGAAACCTGATAGGATGATTTGCATGAATGGAATGTTAAAATCAATGGTTGCAACCTGTTTAGAAAGGATTGAGTGGGCAAAATGGGTAGGGGAGTGACTGGGTGTGAAAAATGGCATTACCTGTTTCCAAGTGTCATAACCATAAAAATAGCCTAAAAATTCCTCCTTACCTGTAAGGGGTTAAGAAGCTAAGATAACCTGGTTGGCACCTGACCAAAAGGACCAATGGGGACAGAAGATACTTTCAAATCTGAGGGAGGGAAGGTTTTGTTCTTTGTTTGTTGTTGTTCGCTCTGGGATTTCAGAGGAATCAGACAGCCATTTCTTCCCTCCACCTAATTCTACATCAGTCTCTAATTATCACAAAAATAGTAAGTAATACTCAGGAAGGGTGTTAGCTTATATTTGTTCCTCACTTGTGAATGTCTCTTGCTAGATGGGGATATCCCTGTGTTTTCTCTGTACTTTGAAACTAAGCTGGAGGAGGTACCTTAGTGTGTGTTTGAATCTTTTTGTGACTCTATAAAAAGTACTACCATCCTGATTGTATAGAGGTAACTTTCTTTAAAAAATCTTTTCTTTAATTAAATTTTTTCTTTTGAGGATCTGGCTGAGTTTCCATTGTTTTAAAGATCCAGGGTTTTTGGATTGGGCTCACCTGTAAGGATTGGTGAGGGTTTTATCTCAAGCCTTTCCCAGGAAGGGGGTGTAGGCTTGAGGGGATATTTTGGGGGAATAGGGACCCCAAGTGGCCCTTCCCTAGTTCTTTGTTTTACACTTGGTGGTGGCAGCCTGCCATCCAGACACAGGAGGAACATGTGTCTTGGGGAAATTTTAACCTAAGCTGATAAAATAAGCTTAGGGGGTCTTTTCATGCAGGTCCCCATATCTATACCCTAGAGTTCAGAGTGGGGAAGAAAACCTTGAAACCAAGTCACTGATAACTTGAAATAAAATGATCCATATGCTCTAAACTTTGATGTCCATTCAGATAAAGCACAAGATGGAGTTTTAGTGGGTATCTGCTACAGACCATCAAATCACACTAGAGAAGAGGAAGATGGCTCCTAACACACCTATCTATAATGTGTAGGGAAAAAAGTTGCATGATTATAGGGGAACTGAATTGGAATGGCACATGTCAGAGGTCTCATGTTGCCACTACTAAAACAGCCTTGAAAATTCCAAATATTACAAATGACAATTTCCTAACTCAAGAAGTGTTGCAACAAACTTGGGTGAATTCTATATTAGACTGCATCTTGACAGATAAAAAGGAACTGATTGCAGAACTAAAAATTAATGAGAAGCAGCTGAACTGGAATTAATTTGCAGATTGGATACCATTAAGTTAGGCATGAATAGAGACTGGGGTGGCTGGGTCATTTACACAAATTTCCCCATGTTAAGTATCCTCACACCTTCTTGTCAACTATCTGATATGGGCCATCTTGATTATCACCACAAGTTTTTTTTTCTCCTGCTGATAATAGCTCATCTTAATTAAATAGCCTCTTAGAATTGGTATGGCAACTTCAATCTTTTCATGTTCTCTATGTGTGTATATATATCTTCTTACAGTGTGTTCCATTCTATGCATCCGATGAAGTGGGCTGTAGCCTACAAAAGCTTATGCTGAAATAAATTTGTTATTCTCTAAGGTGCCACAAATACTCCTGTTCTTTTTGTGCATACAGAATAGCACACCTGCTGTTCTAGAAATTAGTGGTAGCTTATGTACAGGTGATTGTGCATTATAGTGATAGACTCAAAGAGTTTGATCTGTTTAGTTTAACAAAGAGGAGTTTAAAGGATGGCTTGATAAGTTTGTACATACCTCCATGGAAAACAAATATTTAATAACAGGCTCTTCAGTCCAGCAGAGAAAGGTCTAACACCATCCAATGGCTGGAAGTTGAAGCTGGACAAAGTCAGAAATAAGGTGTAAAATTTTAACATGGAGACTAACTAACCATTGGAACAATTTTGCAAGGGTGGTGACAGATTCTTCACCAGTGACAATTTTTAAATCAAGAATGGATATTTTTCTAAAAGATCTGCTCTATGAATTCTTTTGGGGCAGTTCACTGGCCTGTGTTATACAGGAGGTCAGATTAGAGGATCACAGTGGTCCCTGAGGGCCTTGAATCCATGAATTTCCATCCCCCTAATCTATCATCATTTGTTTGTATTATGATACCATCTAGGGACTCAAATGAGATCAGGGTGCCATTGGGCTGGGCACTGTATGGACACAGTGAGAAATAATCCCTGCCCCAAAGAGCTTACAGACTAAACAGAGAAGACAAAGGGTTGGGTATCGGGGGAAGGGAGAGAACACATGAGCAGAGAGAACAATGAGCTGGTTTGCAAATACCATGATAGAACCATCATTTTTATGGTTGGTTGCTTTATGTTTTAGGTGGGATTGTGTGGAGAAGGGACTAGCTAAACAGAGAGACAAAGGGAAATCAGGACACTGAAGGGAGGTGGGAAGGAAAAAAGTAGAAGGGGAAGAGAGGCAGGAAGGACAGGTGGAGTGAGGGTGGGAGTGGGAGGGAACAGTCAATTACAAAGGGAAAACAATATCCACAGTAAAGCCTGTAAAAACCCATCAGGCGCTGATGACATCAGCAGCATCCAAAGGTCCCAGCTGTATCTGCATCTCTGCTGCCCTTGGGTGAGTCTGATTGGCTCCTCCTGGCAGTTTCTTTCGCTCTCCCTTTTGCGTTGCCCTGGGAGAACTCCCTAGTCCCAAAACTCCCTGCATAGTTCATTGTCTCAAGAGGGGAGTCTGAGCCATTAAACCATTCATGCAGCTGCTTTGCAACACCAAAAGATCCTTATTAAGGTTTCCTTGAATGCTCAAAGGAGAGAGAGTTAAACTCACTGGGTTTGTCTGCACTAGTATGTTATTAATGTGGTAGCTAACATATTTGCACTAACACTCATTAAAATAGCTTGCCTTGTCTACATGGGGATTTTAACACATGTCAATTACGGTGTTAAAAATACACCCTTTTCCCTAGTGTATACATTGCCCCTCAATCATCTTAACAAGCCTCTAGATCTGGTGACTTGATCAACAATAGGCCCTGAAGGTAACCTAAGTACTGGCACCTGTCCACCCAGTCCACAGCTGCAGGGATTGCTCCAGTGCCATATGCATGACAAACCTCCAGCAGGACTAACACTTTCCAGTATGTCCAGAAAAAAGAACAGACCCTGACGGTCATTTAAAAACCTACAAATGAGACCAGCACCGCGAGGAATTTTAGTGAATAATTCTGGCCTTGCTCTTGTCCTGCAACTAGACAGTATTAAAAGCACAATAAATTCTATGCTAATCAGTGACCTATTGTGGGGCTGTTGCTAACCCCACCGTCTAACAAATATTTATGGGGCTTTTCTTTATGGCTTCCTAGGTTGAATGATGATTATTTGCACCTGGGGACCATACAATCCCTAGCCTAATGGCAGCAGAATAACAGGGCACCACAGGACAATTTCTGACATAAATCTCCCTGAGCTCCCAAGTCTTTTGGAATGGCTGCAACCGGGGAGAATTCTAAGGACAGAGCCTTCTGAGGCTCATGAGAACAGGCTTAGTTTAGAATATTTACACTTGTCATGATAATAAATCATGAGCGTCTAAGGAAAGAGAAGAGTATGAAAATATCAAAAGTGACTCTGCAGTAGGGGTGGCACTAGGGAGGGGCTTGCAGGAGCTATAACCACCTCAAAATTTGCCTTAGCTCTCCCCTCTGCAGCCACCCCATAGCAGTTGCTGCTCTCCAAGAGCAGAGAGAGTGGCAGCTTCTGGCCAGTTGCCCAGCTCCAGCAGCAGCACAGGAGTAAGCCCAGGTAGGCAGTGGGGATGCCCGAAAGCAGCTCCCAGCCTGTGTCCCTGCCCCCCCAGGGTGCAGTGCCCAGGGCAGGTGGAGGGTCCAGGGTTCCCCACAGTGGTCTGGATTGATCCACTCTGGCTTGGGCTCCTGGGCCCCACCATCACTGCTCCCCATTCCCCAAGAGCAGCACCGTGCACTGCCCAGCTCCAGCTTCTGGCCTCTGACCAGGTCAGGGAGCAGGGTCTCAGGAGGAGAGGAGGATCAGGGAGCAGGGGCACAGAAAGTGGCAGAACCTCAGGGCAAGGGGGGCTAAGGCCCACCTCAGTCCCTCGCACTCGAGGGAGGCTGGCACCGACCTTGCTCTGCAACCACCTGACAAACAGGAGGGACAGCATGGGAGATGGTTCAGGGATAAGCCATTTTCCTGCCAAAGCTAAGAAGAAGAAGAGGAGAAAAAGAGTGGGCTTAATCCTTTTCCTTGCCAATCTCCAGATCATAATCTCATGGTCCTTATCAGTTACTGCACCCCAACTTCTTGGAACATGTTCAAGGGACAAGGCACCATGTTTCAGACACTGTATCAAGTATATCAGCTAGCAGAGTCTCTGCAGTGAGAATAAATGTCCTGCTTAAATAATAAGATGCAGATTTGCAGAACCCGACTCAGTTTTTGGAGTCACACTTCTGCATTCCCCCAAACATCCACCTATGTTTTTGCACCCACCATTTATTTCTATAGGAACAAAAGCTCACCTCTCCAGAGAGTAGCCAATGAAATATAGGAAAGGTCATGGGAGACTTTGTGTCTGACTCAATAGCCAAAGTCTTTCCCCTGAGGAGAGGCTGAAGAGATGCAGTCTCAAGTGTGCACAGTTTGCCAGGGGATACTATGGGAAGAGAGGCCTTAGCCATAGATCTGGGAGTCATGAGGGATAATCAGCTGAACATGAGCTCCTAGTGCAATGCTGTGGCTAGAAGAGCTAATAAGACCTTGGGATGCATAAACAGAGAAATCTCAAGTAGGAGTGAAGTGGTTATTTTATCTCTGTATTTGGCACTGGTACGACTGTTGCTGGAATACAGTGTCCAATTCTGGTGTCCACAATTCAAGAAAGGTGTTGATAAATTGGAGAGAGTTCAGAGAAGAGTCATGAGAATGGAGAATTAGAAAATATGCCATAGACTCAAGAAGCTCTATCTATTTATAACAGAAGGTTATGAGTGACTTGGTTAAATATCAAGTATAAGTAAATACATGCAGAACAAATATTTAATAATGAGCCCTTCAATCTAGCAGAGAAAGATGTAACATGTTCCAATGGCTGGAAGTTTAATTTTGATATATTCAGACTGGAAATAAAGCAAACATTTTTAACAGTGAGAGTAATTGACCATTGGAACAGTTTACCAAAATTGTGGTCGATTCTCCATCACTGACAATTGTTAAATCGAGACTGGATGTCTTTCTAAAAGATCCGCTCTTGGGATTGTTTTGGGAAGTTTGATGGCCTGTGTTATACAGGTCACACTAGATCATCACAATGATCCCTTCTGGTCTTGGAATCTATGAATTGTCTGCAAGCTATAATGTATGTTGGGAGTTAGCCCTTATATAAGGGGATCTATTCAGTAGGGACACATGGGGGAAGGCCCTGTTGTTTATAGTCTGTCTATCTACACAGTATTTTTTATCCAGCTTTTTCCAAGGAGTCCTTTTTCATTTTCCTTCCCCGAGTTCATTAGTTTAAATGAAGCAGCCTTCTGGCTTTTCACTGTCCGCCTTGGGCTGTATGAATTCCTTTGATGGTCTCTTCTCATGGTATTTTAGCCAGGTGAGAAGGGGCAGGGAGGGAAAACACACTGTCTGACGGTTCATTAGAGATGTACATTAAATAAGGTGGTGGGTCTCTTGCACGTCACTTCTCTGTTGTACAGGTAGGGTGGTTTTCGGGGCACCCAGGACTGTAAGTCAACTTGCTACCCCCTGCTGCCAGTGTGAGGGAGTCTTGCATTTGCCTGTTGGGTGTCAGCTCCCAGACATCACCAGCCTACCAAGCATTGTCCTCTAGGCTATGCCAGCCCTGTCCTTGCCTTCCAGCTTAACAATAGATGCTCTCTAGTGCCCAAGTCCCTTTGAATCATTCCCCTGTGATATCTGCCCCTGTCATTGGCTGCTCACAGAAATCCCAGATCTTCTGCCCCCAAAGGAGCTGTGACCCCAGTTTACCAGTTTTACCTTAAACCACCACTCTTGGTTAACACACAGCACTTGTGAGTCCTTATAATAAAAGAAAGGTGGGGGGAGAGAGAGAGAGAGAGAGAGAGCTGGTCACAGATGGTTACAATTCACAAGACATAAAATGCAAACCTGGGTCTACACTTACCAATAGTTCCCTTTCCAAGCTAATAAAGTCAGTTTTCCCTCCACCGTTCAGTCTGTTGCAGAGCTGGTTTTCTTCACATGAGCCAGGATCCTATTTTTCATGAGAACACCTTGCTCCTCCAGATGTCTCCTCAGTGAAAGGATACAGAGTGCCCCTCCTTCCTCTGTAGAATACTGGAACAGCCTTTTGTTTCTATTTCTAGACAGGGTGAACCCCGTCTTGTTGTAATGTTCCTTTTGTACCTTGAAGAGGTTTTGACTGGTTGCAGGTGTCTATGATGGTTTCCCATTGAAAGTTTTGGGACCGAGCAAGGTTAAACAACTGAGCCTTGCATTGCATTATCCACTAACTGGAGTGGCATGATAACTCACTCCTTCTTGAATGGGATATCACGGGGACATATTATCCCCTGGCGACTAATTTTTACTCCATGGCCATAATGCAGACTGTCAATATAAATTCATGCGTTGTTTTGAATAATGAGACTTTTGCTAACAAGTCGCAAACATATCCTTTAATTAAGTATTCATCGTGCATTATTCATTTAGCTCTTTACACGGCTCAGCTTTCTCTGAACACACTCACGTCCATAAGTATCCCCACTGCATACAAGTGTGGGTGGCACCATTATCTCAGCCAAAATGAAGTCTTCTTGAGTATTCTCTGGGTGAGAAAGCCCTACAGCTGGAATCTGGGGAGGGAATGTTCACTCTGCTCCAGAAGCTGAAATTGTATTTATGGTTAATAATTAAAAATCAAAATAACAGCTTGCATGCAGGAGCTGAACCATTAAATTGCAGGGGCGGATCTAGGCCTTTTACATTGGGTGGAGTTTGCTCATGTGGAAATTTCCCAGTGCATCCTTCACTGGACACATTTATGATGTAGAAAAGGTGAACAAGCATCAGCTTTATGGCAGTGATTAAAAATGTTTCCCTTCCCTGGCAGACTGCAAAGCATTTTTGGTTGTTTACTTTTTATTCTGCTGCTTGGCATAAGTAAATTCATCATCACAGCTACTTGTACCATGGGCCCTGACTCCCTCATTAGCAATGGGGTAAAAACTCCACTGCGGGTGCCTGCAGGCAGGTTGTTTGGGACCAACAAAAGGATTTAATGAAACTATTGAGACCCCACCTGGGCTGGCATAGGTTCTCCCCATCAAAGGCTCACCCCACTGGGTGGATCTAGTCAAGCTGACACCAGTATTGACCCCCAAATGCATTCAAAAATCAAGAGTCAGGCTCCAAAAATCCTAAAACTGGGTTAAAAACCATGAGATTTTTTAAAAAATAATACATTTGGGGTTCTTTTCATTTTCCTTCTAGTGTCTGAGTTTTTTAGGTGCATTCAGTCCATGTTTTCAAGCTTTTCTTTGCAACTAAGGGTGCGTCAACACTACAAAAAAATCCCATGGCACAGTGTCTCAGAGGCTAAATCACCTGACTCAGGCTGGTGGGGCTTGTGCGATGGGGCTAAAAATAGTAGCATCGGTGTTCGCACTCAAGTTAGAGCCTGGGCTTTGAGACCCTCCCCTACCTCCCCCCACCGGATTTCAGAGCCCAGGCTGCAGCCCAAGTGGGAACATCTACACCGCTGTTTTGAGCTCCATAGTGCAGGCACCACAAGCCCAAGTCAGCTGACCCAGACTCTGAGAGGCACTGCCACAGGTCTTTTTTTTTTGCAGTGTAGATATACTGCAGTAGGGCTAGAAACTTTCTTTTTTAAAAAAATGAAAGCTGAGATGCTCATGCCATCTCCTGACTCCAGGAGGTGGGGCTTTAAAAAAAGCACCAAAGATAGCAAGAATCATGATAGACTTGCGAGAGCTGGCAACACTGTGAACCACTCTGGAGTACTGCACTGAGTGTTTCTGTAGGCAGGAACAGTCAGTCTTTGCACAGGTTTTACTTCCGGCACCATGACACAAGATATGAAGCCAGAGGCATTTACTGGGGAACAGATCAACCCTCTACGAGCAAGACAAGCAGGCTTCCATCTTTTTCTGTCCACAAGGACTGCAGCCTTTTGTAGAACTCCCAGTATGGCACAGAGACATCAAGTAACACTGCACATGCATGTTATTACCTGGGCAAGGGAGAATGGTGCCCAGGGACACAGCCAACTGCTTTCCTTTCCACCTGGAAAGGGGGGAACTACATCCAGAGGGGCCACTCTGTGCTGATCATGGGATCCCTGGATTTGGTAATGAGGGGTATCAGTGGCACACCTAAGGATTTAGCACAGTGCAGTCACTGGAGCTGGGAAGCCCAATACTGTGCATTTCCCTTTGAAAAGAATTAACTAGAGTAATTGACTTTAGGGTCAGAAGAGGCCATTGTGGTAATCTAGTCTGACTTCCTTACTGACCCAGGCCACAGAATTTCACTCTGCGCTTCCTGCATCAGGGCCACCCCTTCCAGTGGAGCTAGAACATCCCTTTTAGAAAGATGTCTAATCTTGATTGAAAGACTTCATGCAATGGAGAATCCCGCACATCTCTAGGCAAATGTTTCTAATGATTATTAGATGAGTGAGGATGATGATATCACCAAGGTAACTGCACACTCTTCACCCAGTGGCCTTCTATATAATAGAAGAATATAATTTGAAATCATGGACTTCCTCCTTGTTGAACTTTATTTCCTAAGTGTTTGCGTTGTATGCCCAAACACAGCAACACATTTTGCTGCAATGGTTACACTGCTTTTTAGATTGGCTCCGTGATCTCAGTAAGTAAACTAAACATATTGCTCAACTGGATTCTTTTGATTAAAATTCTTCTTTCCTTTTGCTTATATAGACACTCAGGGATGTTAATCCTAACACATTCTCCCCAGATTCCATGCTATATCGCTCTTTGTTAAATTATAAATCACTTAAAAGTAACAAGTAGAGAGAACTTTGCTAGATACTCACATGCCCAAACCTAAATCCCTTTAGCTTGGGAAAAAATGCATTAGGATGAATGAAAATGTAATGCAAATATTAATTAATGTGCATGTTTGTCAGTAAATTTTGCATAGCTATACATAAAGGGTCAAATAAATAATTAATGCTGTGGAGTAATATATGTGGACCGTGTTTCTTGCTTTGGATGTTATAATTACAGTTATGGATTTATCCTGATGAATTATTGAAATTCACAGAATAAATAATATTAAAATTAATTTGTCCCCAATAAGCACATGAACAGCTGAGTTCAAATAGCTATTTAATTCTGCTAGCATGTTGCATTCTAGTGATGCTTGCTCAATAGCTGCCAGTGGGAGAGGTAACGTTTTCTGTGGCTAGCTGGGCTTCCAGTGAGTTTCTGCTTGTGGCATGCAGTGTTGAAATTCAGCTACTAGGGCATTAGAGACAATTCTCATTTACTCTGCTCTCTCAGCACCAGAGGGATCAAAACTCCTTTATAAAACACAGGTCACACAGGTTTTATATAATGACAACACTAGCCTTGTGTAACACTATGATAAATACTTTGCACTGCTATAGCACCTCACAGCTGAGAATTTCACTTACAGAGAGTACTTAGTTAAGACCTACAATCCCCCTATGAGGTTTGTGTTATTATCCCAGTTTCACAGAGTAATATTAAGTACAGAGATGTTAAGGGCCTGTAGATGCAATTGCATGCCTGCTTCATGTGAATAATTATAGCTGTGTGCACAGGAAAATGGTCAGTTATTAATGTAACTAGCCATTTGCATGTTTGATTCCCTATTTTATGCATGCCGTCAAAGTAACAGCATGCATAATATTGACAGCTTTGCCTTACAGGCCAGATATGCAAAAGACCTCAGCACATTGGTGTCACACAGGCCCATTTGTGGTTTACTCACACACTCACAAAACCTAGCACTCTGTTGTCATAACCTATATCTAAAGCAGCATGTAAGCTATCAATGGAAAACTAATCACTCACTGATCATTAATATTCTTGCATGATGCATGCGCAGGGTGTGTACAAAGAGTTATGAATAGGTGCTAGAATTATGTTCTTAATGTGTTTGGCAAGCAATGCATAAACCCAGTCTGCCCTAGACAAAGGGGTGCATATTTGCTTGTCTCTCCACACAGGTTGTCAAGCAGAAATAATAAAGGCCCACTTACATCTAAGATAAACAAAGCTATCAAGTGGGAGAATAGACAGCAGAGCATCTACACCCCAGGAAGAGAGAATTTATCTGGGCTATAAAGACAGTGGGTCTGAACCTCAAATGATAAATAATTGAGTCAACTGAATTCATACAATATTACGGTGTTATAAAAGTGTATCAGGTAAAGTCTTTCCTAAAAGCTAATGACACCCTGTAATTAATAGCATTGTGAAGTGTATATATTAACACTATATGAGGTATTAACAGGGATACATAATATTATGCTTTAAAGTCTGTGACCAAGCATGGGGAGAAACCAGGTCCCTCCCAGACTGGAGGGAAGGCAGCTGTCTACCTGTTTCCAGTGACGTTAAGCAAGGTGTGACCAGAATCAATTGAAGCCCCATTTACATATAAATCAGCAGGGGGGTGGGAAGCCCACAGGAAGGGAAGAACAGCATGAGGTCATCCTGAGCCTGGGGAAGATATAAAGAGAGAGGAGAAGCCATCTTGGCATCCATCACTGGACAGACACAAGAGGTCAGCGCTCTTGCAGGCTGAGAGAGATGGGTCCTTCAAACAAGGAGGTTGAAGTCTCTGCGAATGGAAGATTGGTAAGGACTTTGAGCAAAGATTGTTGCTTGTAAGGTTAGATCTTAGCCATTAGAAAGCATCTTTTCTTTTGTTTGTTTGTAACCCTTTCTAACTGTATTCCTCCTAGGTGGAATTACTTCAGCTATGTCCTTTTCATTAATAAACTTGTTTTATTTTTATAGTAAACCAACTCAGTGCTTTACTTGAAGGGAAGGATGTATTTACCCTGGTTAAATTAATAAGTTGTCATGGCTTTTTTGTCTCTTTAGAGAAGCAAACTACAGTATCTCTCTGAATAGCTCAGGAGGGGGCTGGGCATTGCACATATTTGGGGGAAAATTTGGAACTGGGAGTGCATTGGTGTCACCTTTGTGTAAGGTAACTGGGTGACAGAGAGCAGAGTGGGGCTGTTGTCTTGCAGACACTCTGCTGGAGTCAGAGCACTAAACCAAGGCTGCATACCACACACACTCAGGATACTGCATGGTTGTATGCTGGCTGTCAGTCTCTGGCCTATGAGCCACAGCTGAAGACACTTGCGGTATCCAGGGTAGGTGATGACACAACCCCTCACTGGTCTGGATTGCACCCCACAATGTGACAACTGGGTGCTGAGCTCTTTTAAAAATCTGGCCCCACATGACTAGCCCGAGATTAATGGCACTGCTAGGAATAGATGGTTTATGTCAACAACTTTAACTTATGGGCTGTTTGCAAACTGTTGACTTTCACTATTCGTTACTAGAGGCGTGTGGCTGGTCACCTATATCACAGTACTTCTCTAGATGCTGGGACTGTTGAAAGGTCCATACTGTACTGCTCTTCCTGCTGCTTGATCAGCCACTGCGAGGTCTCTTCCATCTCAGGCTGCCAAAATCTTGATCTAGCACAGATCCCAGAGAAACCTCCATGTGTAACGGGGACCCTGCAGAGCCCTCCTGGCTCCTGCCCGTGCTGGGTTGAGAACATTACTCAGAGCCTTTGTTGCAGTGCTCACTTGGTGCTTTTATTTACAGGTAGTGTTCCTACCACCTTTCCACCACATACATAGTCCTCTTTTTACAGTCTACCAGCAAGAGAGAGGGGTGAGCTATTACTCCCTGCTTCCCCTTACTGCCTTTCCTTTAGTGCAGCTTCCCCTCTTTCCAGCATCCCCTTGGCTTCCTTGCCCTGGGGCTTTTATGCAGCCCCAGCCTGAATAGGCAGCAGCTGTTCCAGCTTCCCCAGTCAGGGACAGGTGATCTACCCAGCTCCTATTCACCTCCCTTAAATGGAGCTAGAATGACAGAGGTTGGCTAAGCAGTTTTTCTGCTTAGCACCCTGTCACAGATAGGATTGGAGGCTATAATAGGGAAAGAGCAAGTTAAAAATTACTTAGAATAGCAGGGTTGGAAGGGACCTCAGGAGATCACCTAGTCTAGTTCAAAGCAGGACCAAATCATCCAACAGATTTTTGTCCCAGATCTCTAAATGGCCCCTCTCAAGGACTGAGCTAACAACCTTGGGTTTAGCAGGCCAGTGCTCAAACCACTGAGCTATCCCTCCCCACATCTTAGACATTGTCATGGGGTTCCTTAACTCCTAGTGGTGTGTCCTTCTGGCCATCCTGGGATTAGCTCTTCAAGGTCCTGCACCCTGCTCCATGGTGTCTCTCCCATCATCCTCTCATCCAGCAGACCCCTCTCGCTGCAGGAGTCACAGACTCCTCTTGGTGACTCAGCCCTCCAGCCAGGTCACCATACATGTTCCCCTTCTGGGAGTAGTGTAACAAAGTCTTCCAAGGACAAATCATCCCAAACAATCCAATATCTTCTGCCTGGCCTGTGCCACCTCCTTAGTAGCTGGTAGGGGAACCCAAGCCCACCCTCTATCTGGGGTTCCAGGATAGAGGCCCTCTGATTAGCATTCTAGGCCTGCACTGCTATCCCTTGCTGCTATTCCCCTGAACCTTCTTCTGGCATCCCACATCTTTGGATTTGCCAGCTTCTCCATTCCCTCCTCTTGGGGGGTGATTTCAGCCCCTTCTGTTGCCAGCTTCCTGGCTTATATAGGCCTAACCTGTTCCTCCTCAGCTGGGTGGGGTCAGCCATTAGGTCCCATCCCTCTGTGGCTTCTTCTCCAGGTGCAGCTGGGCAGTTAATAGGATGACCTGGTCATCTTAACCCCTGCCAGCCCTGTGTCTTCAAGGTTTCTTCAAGTCATCAGGGCCTGACAAAATACATCCTAGAATATTCAAGGAGCTGACTGGGTAGATATCTGAGCCATTAGTGATTGTCTTTGAAAACTCACAGAAGATGAGTGAAGTTCCAGAAGACTGGAAGGAAGCAAATATAGTGCTTATAAAAAGGGGAATAAGGACAACGCAGGGAATTACAGACCAGCTTAACTTCAATACCTGGAAAGTTAATGGAGAAAATAATCAAGTGATCAGTTTGCAAACACCTAGAAGATAATAAAGTGATAAGGAACAGTCAACATGTATTTGTCAAGAACAAATCATGTCAAGCCAACCTAATAGCTTTCCTTGACTGGGTAACAAGCCTTGTGAATTGGGGGAAGTTGTAGATATGGTATATCTTGACTTAAATAAGGCTTTTGATACTGTCCTGCCTGATATTCTCATAAACAAATTAGGGAAATACAACTTAGATGGAGCTACTATAAGGTGGGTGAATAACTGGTTGGAAAACCATTCCCAGGGAATAGTTATTAGTGGTTCACCGTTAACCTGGAAGAGCATATCAAGTGGGGTCCCAGAGGTATCCGTTCTGGGTCTGGTTCAGTTTGATATCTTCAGCAATGATTTAGATAATGGCATAGAGAGTACACTTGTAAAGTTTTCAGATGATACCAAGCTGAGAGGGATTGCAAGTGCTTTGGAGGATAAGATTAAAATTCAAAATGATCTGGACAAACTGGAGAAACGGTCTGAAGTAAATGCAATGAAATTTAATAAGGACAAATGCGAAGTACTCCACTTAGGAAGGAACAATCAATTGCACACACACAAAATGAGAAACAACTGTTTAGGAAGGAGTACTGAGGAAAGGTATTTGGGGGTTATAGTGGATCACAAGCCAATTATAAGCCAATGGTGTAATGCTCTTGCAAAAAAAAGCAAACATCATTCTGGGATGTATCAGAAGGAGGGTTGTAAGCAAGACACGAGAAGTGGTTCTTCCTCTCTACTCTGTGCTGATATGGCCTCAACTGTAGTATTGTGTCCTGTTACATACACTACATTTCAGATATGGACAAATTGATATGGAAAAATTGGAGAAATTCCAGAGAAGAGCAACAAAAATAAAGGTCTTGAAAGCATGACCTATGAGGGAAGATTGAAAAAATTGGATTTGTTTCATCCAGAGAAGAGAAGAATGAGGGGGGACATGATAACCGTTTTCAAGTAATAAAAGGTCATTACAAAGAGGAGGGGGAAAATTGTTCAGTAACTTCTGAGGACAGGGCAAAAAGCAACTGGCTTAAATTGCAGAAAGGGCAGTTTAGGTTACACATTAGGAAAAAATTTCTAACTGTCAGGATGGTTAATCACTGGAGCAAATTGCCTAGGGAGGTTGTGGAATCTCCATCATTGGAGGTTTTAAAGAACATATTTGAGAAATCCCTGTCAGGAATGCTTGAGTTATTACTGACTTCTGCCTTGAGTGCAGGGAACTGCTCTTAATGACTTATTGAGGTCCCTTCCAATCGTGCACTTCTATGAGTCTGTGATTTCTAACCTAAACTAATTGGAAGAAGGGCATCCTCATTTTGCTGGGACATGTGGGTCATATACACCAACATTCATTATTTTACTAGATTAAAATGTCGGATCACAAAGGGAGCCAAATGTTCCATTGCCCGACCTCTCATGCTGTCATTTGAATCAGTGCAAAGTAGCTGTAAAATCTTCTGTTCTGGTTTGGTAGCATTTCCCCCCAGTTTAACAGGTGTAAATGACAGTACAGGATGCAGGGCACTGGGAATCCAGGCCCCTTTTATGATCCAAATTTTAATCTCATAAAATATGGCTCTTCACCACCAGTAGCACACTCCACAGTTCTCTACCTCCCTGGAAAACCACAATTTCAAATGTTGTCTCACTAGATGGACTGAAGATGGAAGCAGGTGTGTGGTAGCATCTCTCCCATCATGCTCAAACAAAAAGTAAGTACAATAAGAAAAGCCATCATTCTTTTCTCCAGAATACTGCCTTTTTCTCCAACAATCTGGTTAATCAAGTGACTGGCTAGTCACTGAATATTTAACTAGTACATCTTATATGAACTTTATCTTATAAATGATAAATCAAACATCTTTTTAAAAGCCATACCTTTCTATGGTCCTCGAGCACTTTCATGGGGAGAGATAATTATTTAGCGCACATTGCATGTATAATGAAGTTTGAGGCATGTTTGTTTGATCTATAGATTTGGAAATAATTGGTGAGCTTGTTAGACTAATGGGATTTTTTTTCCCTAGAGCTCATTGAGCCCTCTTCAGTGAAGAAAGTTACATAAAATTGAAAGTGAATGGGGGGAAAGGTGGTAAAATTATTTCTGCTCTGTCAAACAACAAATTAAAACATTTTATTAGATACCATGTTTTGGGTTTAATGAACAGTAGGTAGTTTAAGCGTATTTTCATAAAAAAATGTAAGCGTCAGAGGGATTTAATATCCAGGGTCATTTTGAGGGCCTAATCCAGAGCTCATTGACCTCAACTGAAGACTCCTTTCCATTGGCTCCAATGGGCTCTGGATCAAGTCCCAAGTTAGGTTAGTAGTTTGAATCCTGCCCAGGTCAGTGGTGAACCACAAGCAGCTATGATCTGACATGTCATGTCATGTCAAATGTGTTTGGGTGGTATCAGTCCAGCTTCTAGCAGATGTATGTCTATTGGCACCATCTGCAGGGAACACAACTGTCTTGGCCATGGAGATTAAATCACCTTCATTTCCCCTATATGTGGTCCCCCAGTTCAGAACTCAAATACATGGACAGGACACTATATGTGTAGCCTGTACTGCACCTGTTCTGTGCTTATTAAGGAAGGCTTTATCTCTGGGAAGGAATGTGTCTGACTGCTCTGGATGGATATGTAGTTCAGTCAGAATGTCAGATCTGTGTGGGGATGGAGCATGCTCAGTTCAGTGAGATCTGTGTGAGGATGGAACATGTTCAGTTTAGGTTGCTATTTCACCAACCAAATCACTTATATTTTTACTGGCAACATCTATCTGTTCCCTTTAGGATCCCATCCAAATAGAAAAATGCCCCATGCCTGCTTAGTGGATATAATAAGCACCCAGAAGACTGTCTGCAAGGCATTAGCTGAGGGAGAAAGCAGGCAGATAAAACACATATGTCAAAGAAAGGTGAGGTCTATTTTTTGCCCAGTGTCAGGGAGTTTCTCCTTGATATATGCTCCAGGCTGAAGGCCTCTTGCTGGAGTATGTCCTATCTGGCAACATCCTGTCTCATCACATCTCAGACACACTGGGGATGGCTTAATGTTATGTGACATGGCACAGAATGAAATGTCCCCTGATGTCAGCCAGATACCTTATACGGGGGGATCCTTTAAAAAAACCCAAAAACATTCTTTAGAGGAAAGGAAAGGAGCAGATCACAAGGGCATGTGGAGTGAGATCACGGAGCAAGCTGGTCACAGGGGCCTGCATAGAGAGATTTTAAAGTGAGCAGGTCACAGGGGCAGCAGAACAATATTATAGAGCTAACATGGGAAGTCACGCTCACTGGACCTGCTAGGAGCGGCACCTTTATTCCCCCTTGGTGGTGAATTTCTGAGAGGTATCTTAGGTATTTATTAGGCACTTATCCAATGACATCCAAGGATAGACAGGTAGATTAAATGATATTTGTGCTGTGATAGGATTTAGGAGGCCCCATCCTGGACCAAAACCCCATTATACTAGGTGCTGTATAAACACAGAACAAAACAGGCCCAAATAGCTTTCAGTCTAAGTAATCGGAGAGAGAGAGAAATATCTTAGGTCTGATTTTCCTTATTTACAGTGGTATAAACTTACACCAGAACTGGGCCCACTGCCTGTACTCATAGTACAGTCATGCACTCTGCGGCAGTTTGACCCACATTCTTTGACAAGGCTCCCAAATTTCTGGGTCACTTCAGTGCTGCTGGAAGGAGATGCTGCTGCAGCTTCAGATACATTTTAAAAGTGGTGGGTTCTATTGAATAAAATATGAAAATGCAGTTGGTGAAGGATACGTTGGGTTATTTAATTTAATGTTAAATTCAATTTATTTCACCCTGCCCCAATATTTTTAATTTTTCGGTGGGCTGCAGAATATTTTACTGAAAACACATAACTGTGCTGTAGAAATTTCCCATGATGAGCTGGAGTTTACGGCAACCGGGCAGCATCCCGGCTCACCCAAATCAGAGCAGGGATGCAGCCCAGAGCATCACTCAGGCACCTGCTATCTAGGACGAAGCTATGCTCCAGCAGATCAGCCTTGCCATTTTCTGAGCCTCCCTGTGCATGGGCCCAGCTTGGCAGGGGAAGCCCTGTGTCTGGGGCACCAGGGCTAGAAAGAGGGAGAAGCTGAGCTAGCAGGTGCTCAGTGGCTGCCCGTTGGCCACAGGTGCTCTCCGCATGGCTCATCCTCTGTATGGCCAGAGGCAGCAGTGAGGCCCGTCTCTCTGTTGTGCTCCCAGAAGAGGGTGCACTTTCCTGGGCACCTCAGTATAGAGTCCGGGCCAAGCTGCATGCACAGGAATGCCCCTGTTCATGTCCCTGTAGCACAGCCAGAGCCAACCTTGCACAGGGGCTGTATGGCCAGCAGGAGACATGAGCCCCCAAATGGGCAGCAGCCCATACCCCACAACGAAGCAATAGCTCCCTCTCTTCCCCTGCTGCAAAGTCAGAGTGCTGTCAAGGGGATCAGCTATCCACAGCATGGCCAGTGGATAACACAGTCTGTTATTGCCCATCCACCCAAAAGTCAGGACCTACCCAATTTGCCACTCTTAGTTGCTGGGCAGGAAGCGGTTGAGACTTTTTGCATCTAAAGCACGGCAAGCGGTTTGGAATAAGCTTTTGTAAAGTGACGGGAAGTAAAATAGTTAATTATGTTGCTATTTCATTGTTACTGTATTTCAGAATTAATACCCCACAGAGCTATTGTTTCAGGCTGTCTGCAGACTCAGGCTGAGGGGTCCTTTGCTGCCACAGGAGCTAGAAACTTGATAATGTTAAAATGCAAACTAAGGTTCTACAGGAAATTCTGCCAAGCGCACAGCCTCCTACATACATCACAACATTCAACACATGCAATTTGATGGGGAGAAAGCTGAAGAGATTCCAGTCCATTGCAAAGACAGAATTTTCACTCAGAAATATGTGTGGTCAGTGGGGTAAACTGTCTCCGCTACAGCAGTCCCTGAAGAGGAACGGAGCTCTCCTTTTCTTTCAGTTTGGTGGCAAAATTTTAATAAGCTGCTGCCAGTGGGATTCGATCCCTTTCGGGCACTGTGCTTGCTCTGTAATTAAAATGTGTTATGACGCGCTGTGCTATCCTACAATCATAGGATAATAGAAATGTAGAGCTGGCAGGGACCCTGAGAAGTCATCTAAACCAGCCCTCTGCACTGAGAGAGGACCAAGTAAACCTAGTTCATCCTGATAGGTGTAACCTGTTCTTAACCTCCAGTGGCAAGATTCTGCATCCTCCCTTGGAGGTCTAGTCCAGCGCTGAACAATCTTTATAGTTGGAAAGCTTTTCCTTATGTTTAACCTAGATCTCCCTTGCTGCAGATTAAGCCCATTACTTCTTGTCTTACCTTCAGTGGACTTGGAGAACAATTGATTACTCTCCTATTTATAACACCCCATAACATATTTGAAGACTGCTATCAGCCGCTCCCGCCCCACACACATACACATACACACTCTTCTTTTCTCAAGACTAAACATGTCCCCTTCTTTTAACCTATCCTCAGAGGTTTTCTAATTTTTTTTTATCACTTTTGTTGCTCTCCTCGGGACTCTCTCCACTTTGTCCACATTTTCCCTAATATACAGTGCCCCAAACTGGAAACAGTTTTCCAGCTGAGGCCATGCCAGCACCAAGCAGAGAGAGACAATTACCTCCCCTATCTTACATAAAACACTTCTGTTAATACACTCCAGAATATTAGCCTTTTTAGCAACCACCTCCCATTGTTGACTCATACTCATCTTGTGATCACTGTAACTCCCAGGCCCTTTTCAGCAGTACTACCACCTAGCCACTTAGTCCCCATTTGGTAGGTGTGCATGTGATTTTTCCTTCCTAAGCAAATCTTCCTTCATTGAATCTCATCTTGTTGCATTGAGACCAATTCTCCAATTTGTCAAGGTCGTTTTGAATTCTAATCCTGCCCTCCAACGTGCTAGCAACCCCCAGCTTGGCATCATCCACAGATTTTACATGCGCCCTCCCCGCTCCCTTTTACAGGTCTGTTAAGCAGAGTTATTTATACTCCCCTAGTTCATGGGAGATATTATGAAGCTTTCTCCAAGCACTCTTAGCTCCTGTCACAGGGATGGCCTTCTCAGGAGAGTCTGATACCCAGCCTGCGTGTAACAGAGAACCCAGGTCCACCTGCGTATAGTTTACTGCCTAAGTAGCTGGAAGGAAGCTAATTAAGTAATGAGCACCTGGGCCTAATAAAAGACTTAGAAGTGCTCTGTTAGAAAACAGAGCACTGTGGAGAAAGGAAGCTTGGGCGGAGCATGAATATCCACAGAGGTTGAGCTAGGCAGAAGCAGTGCTCCAAAGGTAGGGAGATTGAGCAGACTACAAAGCTCCCAAGGGAGGGAGGCCTAGGAGAGACCTGCAACAAGCAGGGGAAAGATTACAGAGCTCTCCAGGTAACAGGGATGCCTGAGGCCTTACAGCAAATGGAGCTGAGGGGAAAAGCCTTCAAACCTTTTGACAAGTGCTCCTTTGGGAAGGTTTTATAAAAGGGAGATAAATGCTCTGCTTTGCAGCAGTTAAGCTTCTCCTTGACTGGGACCAGCTCTGTTCAACATCATCATAAATGATCTAGAAAAAGGAGTAAACAGTGAGGTGGCAAAGGTTGCAGATGAGCCAAAATTATTCAGAAGAGTTAAATCCAAAGCTGCCTGAGAAAAGTTACAAAGAGATCTCACAAAATTTGGTGAGTGGGCAACAATATGGCAGATGAAATTCCCTGTTCATAAGTGCAAAGTAATGCACGTTACAAAACATAATCCCAACTGTACATCCAAAATGATGGGGTCTAAATTAGCTGCTACCATTTCAGAAAGAGGTCTTGGAGTCATTGTGGATAGATCTCTGAAAATCTCTGTTCAATATGCAGCATCATTCAAAAAGCTACCAGAATGTTAGGAGCCATTAGGAAAGATATAGGTAATAGGGTAGAAAATATCATAATGCCACTGTATAAACCACTGGTATGCCCAGACTTTGAATACTTCATGCAGTTCTGGTCACTCCATCTCAAAAAAGATATATAAGAATTGGAAAAAGTTTAGAGAAAGGCAACAAAAATGATTAGGGGCATGGAACGGCTTCCATATGAGGAGATTAAAAAGATGGAGACTGTTCAGCTTCGAAAAGAGATGATTAAGTGGGGGATATCATAGAGGTCTATAAAATCATAAATGGTGTGAAGAAAGAGGATTATTCACATAAGAATCAGGCAGCAGGTTTAAAACAAACAAAAGGAAGTATTTCTTCACACAACACACAGTCAACCTGTGGAACTTTTTGCCAGGGGATGTTGTGAAGGCCAAAACGATAACTAAGTTCAAAAAGGAATTAGATACATTCTTGAAGGATGGGTTCATCAATGGTTATTAGCCAAGATGGCCAGAGATGCACTGTGATGCTCTGGGTGTCCCTAAACTTCTGATGGCCAGAAGCTGGGACTGGAGGACAGGATGGATCACTCGAGAATTGCCATGTTCTGTTCATTCCCTCTGAAACACTTGGCATTGGCCATGGTCGGAAGACAGGATACTGGGCTAGATGGATCATTGATCTCACCCACTATGGCTGTTCTTATGTTCTTGTGACTGTTAAGTGATGTCATTGTTACCTCATTGAGGGGGAAACTGAGGCAGACCACAGCAGAATCACACACAGCTACAAGGTGGTGCTTGGGAGGTGACAGTGCTCCTTCTACAGCTTTCCAGATGAAATGGGCTGTGGAAGTGCGAAGTGTTGTTATTACTGGCCAAATCAATTGGTTTTTCATAGATACTGTCTTCTTTAATGTCTGCCCTGATGTGAAAGCCCCCGTGGAGCTTCCTCTGGGCATGTTTCTCAGACACGGCTCTGCCACATCCACTGTCAGTAACTCTGGCAGACAGGGTCTGTGCATCTTCATCATTAGGGACATGGACATTGGTCCACCCACCAGCCTTCAGCTTCCAGGCTGTACACCTGCCAATCTGTGTTCGTGGTGCTTATTTCCAACACTTGCAACACAGCGGCTAATAATAGAACAATGTGACTGTCTGCTGGTTAATGCGAAGCGACTAACAGGATCTTCATCAAAACATATCCCAGCAAGTTTCAGCTAATGTGCTGAGATTGGAGGGGGACTTTAAGTAGGATGGGAAAATAATGAGGCTCCTAGACTGAAACTTTTCAATGTCACCTCCATGCCTTATGAGGCTGAGTTGCCACATGAACATTACCTGTCTGCTAACAGGGACAGGATAATGAACACTTCAGAGCTGCACTTCTTAAGTGAGGCACTGACATAATTTCAGAATAAACCAACTTGGACAGTTCTTAACTGGGCCTTGCAGGTCACAAGAGAGAAGGCCCAAGGCACTGCTCTGCTTATTCCAAGCACCAGTGACCCTCTGCAGGCTGCCTCCGGGTAAAATGATATTAAGGAGAGGCTGCATCCCTGCATCTTGTGACAGATGGATTGTCACCAGGTTTGGGGATAAGCTGAAAGCCTCAGTTCAAGAACTCAAATGTCCCACAAGTCATGTCCAGAGTTTGAGCTGGGCCCATTATATAGGAGCCATTTGCAAAATATAGTTGCCGTTCCAGGTTCAACTACCCTGAAGTTCAGGTGTGGATTCAGATTCCACCGCATAAGTGTAACCACAAAACTGATGCTTATGTGAGTCTTAATCCCTTGCCAAACCTCTCAGGTCTAGGGCTCTTACTGAAGGATATTTTTAATTAGCATGGTCTCGCAGACCTACATAGCAGGTAACTTAATGGTCTGTATTATCCAGGAGCTCAGACTAGGGTATGGATGTCCCTTCTCACTTTGAAACCTGTGAATCTATGAACTGCTCTTGCTGCCTTCTTGTCTTGGACTAGAGGATGTGAGGCATGAGAGATCAGGGAGGAGATACTGATGTTTATTATTGGTAATATGATTGAGCACTAACAACATGCTCAGTGCTGTTCAAACCCAGAGGAAGACCTGGTCCTACCTCAAGGATCTTATAGCCTAGAATAGATGAAATGCAGATTGTTTGGTTACCAGATACTCCTGTGATTGATCTGCTAAGCAGGAGACTGATTTCCATCAATTCCTCTCCTCACTGCACATCCTCTTCCTCCTAGCCAGGAAAGAGAAGAGAGCAGAAACTCCATAACAAGACCTTGATCTAGGACATTAGTTGGGCACTTCTGGGAAACAACTGCCTGAGGAGTCAGGAGCTGCAGAGAAACGGGATGCATAAAGGAACCTCCAAGAACTGTATTCAGTGCCACACGTGGCCCAGGGAGTGACTGCTGGAGAATACCTTAGGAGTTTGGTGTACCCCAGCATTGAGCAGCTATCATAATTGTGCCCCAGAGGAAGGCCCTGTCCTGAAGCTGTGAATCTTCCTTTGAGAGATCAACAAAGAGAGAAGTGAGTTAGCTAAGAGTCTTAAAGCAAATACACATTACACAGCAACTTCTATGCCAGCCTATCTGCTTAGTCATAACAGCTTTGCCTGGATGCTTGTAACATGCAGTCCTTTCCCCTGACCACTGGTCCACAAAGCCATTCCATGGCTCAAAGAAACGAACTGTGGATATATGCCTACTCCACTGTGTACTTCATTCAGTTTTGTCTTTCTATAGACCCTGTATCTCATCAGAGCCTACTGGAAAACCAGCAAACCCAGGACCCAGTAAATGTATGAGCCGGTCCAACGTGTGACTCTGCACTCCATATTCTTCACAATGATATTATGATATGATTATGGCATAATTATGATGCATTTTGTACAAGACGGGTCACGTGACATGTCATTGGAAAAGTTATGATTTGCTGAAAATGATTATCCTATTTGTTGGCATGCATCATTTTTGTATCTAAAGTTAGAAATATTGACTCTTTATCTGTATTTCAAATAAAAAGAACAGGAGTACTTATGGCACCTCAGAGACTAAAAAATTTATTTGAGCATAAGCTTTCGTGGGCTACAGCCTACTTCATCAGATGCATAGAATGGAACATATAGTAGAAAGTTATATATACATATAGAGAACATAAAAAGGTGGAAGTTGCTGAGCTGGCATGGCAACTTCCACCTTTTCATGTTATCTGTATGTATATATATCGTCCTATTATATGTTACATTCTATGCGTAACCCTTCTGCCAAGCTGAGTTGATAGCAGCAAGGGCCGGGTTCAGTACATAGTGGTTCCCTCTCAATGTAAAACCGGCTCGAGCCCCCACCCAGTCATCTAGGAAAATCTTACACACACCCCTGGGTGCCTCAAAGAGGCAATACTTCCCCTCTTGTGAGCACAGAGTCTCGGTGTAGCAGAAAATCTTTAATAACATGAGGTAAAGACATCAGCATTAAATTGGGAAAACAACCCAACTAGGGTTCATAAACCAAAACCAAACCATGAGCAAAAACCCCACCTCAGCAAATTGGGCTATGTCCTTTCCCTTTGGTTCTTGAGTCCAGCAATCCAAAAGACACCCAAACTCCCAAAAGTCCAGCAAGCCAAAAGTCTCTGTCCCTGGTCAGTGCAGTCCCAGAGTTCGAAAATTCATCTGCAGAGTTTTACCTCCGAACCTGGGTGGAAATGGGGTGGTGGTGAGTAAGGAGCACCTTACGTGCTCCAAGGCCGACTGCCCCGCCTCTCCATGGGGTTCTGCTGCAGCCTTCACCACAAGCCACAAGTACTCCTGTTCTGTATTTCAAATGTGTTTACTGTGACACCCACAACTAGCCTTTCTGGCACAACAATGAAGAAGCCAGACACTACTGATGGCCCATCAGCAAAAACCCTGAAAGAACTTAACCTTCCTGTTAACATTCCAAACAGCCTATAAATAATGGTTGCTATAACTCAGCAAGGTATACAAGGGCATGTGACTAGACCACATGACTCTGGATTCCATTGTGTGATGTCAGTGTTTTTCCACAAACTGAGTTTGGGACAAAGGGTTCCCGGCATATGTTAAAGCTATATAAGGCAGGGAGTGACCGTCATCTGTGGTTCTTCACTCCCCACACAAGAGGACTCCTGGAAAAATCCAAGGAACAAAGACTGAACTGGGGGAAGTGCTGTACCCAGGCTAAAGGGATTTCTAGCCTGTGTATGAAAAAAGTGGGGATTCCAAGGTGTAAAGCAAGTGTAGCTTGTGCCTTAAGAATCTACAGCCTGCTTGTATCAGCCGGGTGAGAGATTATTAATTCAAATCCTATCTTTCTAGTATGTTAAGCTTCGTTTTGTGTTTTTGTTTATTTACTAGGTAATCTGCTTTGGTCTGTTTGCCATCACTTAGAATCTATCTTTTGTAGTTAATTTATTTTATGTTTTAATCTAAACCATAAAATTTGGAGTGAAGTGCTTGGGAATCATAGCTCAGAGGGCTGTTGCATTTCCTCTCCACACTAAGGGAGGGGCAAACTCTATGAGCTTACACTGTACAGTTCCCTGTGCAGCACAAGAAGGTATAATTTTGGGTTTATACTCCAGAGAGGGTGCATGCCTGGGGAGGTGGTGGTTATCTTGACTGTAACCTCTCTATTGTTGTCTCATACAGTGGCTAGTCAGAGAGCCTGCATGTAACTGCAGCTGGTGTGTCCCTGCCTGTATGAATGCTGGTGGAAGTGTAAGGCCAAGAACGGGTCTGCAGCTTGGCACAGCAACACAGTGAAAAAGGGAGCCCTGGCTGGTGAGTCAGAGGGCCCAGTAGTACCCCAGATCCAGCTGACACCCCAGGGGGAACCCATCACACAACCTCCACATCTCACTGAATATGGACAGTGCTGCTTTCTTACAAATGCTTGCCTCCTTCACCCCAGGATGTGCTCTGGAGAGGAACTAATCAGCGCAGACTAAGCAAACACACATACACATTTATTACTCTGTGCCTGAGTTCATCAGGGCACATTTGTCAGCCGCAGAGCACTAAGAAGGACTGCACTAGAAGAAATCTTACAATTCTCTTTCAATCAGTGTGTGGGTGAGACACAAAAGCAGATGAAGCCTCCAATGGGATTTAGAGTTTGTCTGTTGTCTCCTAACTGTATTGAACCCTGAGATTGGATTGGACGAGTTCAAAAGTTTCTATCATTTTTTTTACCTGCCCTGCCTCTTCCTCATTCACCGCAGGAGAGCCTGTAATATCACTCTGCTTTGCAGAGGCTCGCTGCTTAATTTGCCTCAACTGATATTCACTCAGGTTAGTCACTGCTACCTAACATGGATCAAAAAAGGCATCCTCAGTTAAGTCCCAGGTACCTCAACTCCCCACTGTAGTGCCAATGTTCCCATAGATTCTGGATCCTTAGCAGAGTTCCACCACACCCTACAGGGCTGTAGCAGATTTCCGCATTCAGAGGCGAATGATATTCACAGGATTCTCAGACTATATCCAGCAGATCTCCCTGTGTGTCCTGGAGACATCTGGCATGCAATAGAAACATAGCTAATAGCAGTCCGTCACTGATCAAAGCTTTTTGCTTGGGTCCAGGTCTTCACCTCTATCCCCTTTCAACTCCCATCCAGATCCTGGGATCAGCCTCTATTATTCCAGTCCTGTGGATCTCCTGAGAACAGGCTACTTATTATACATATATAACCCTGGCAGGGGGTGTCAGCAGTTATAAGGGCTGGGTTCAGTATCTAGGGGTTCCTCTTAACATTACAAACCAGAACTGAACTCTCATCCAGAAATCTGGGAAAAAAAAATCTAAGCACTCCTGGGTGCTTGTAATGGGCAATACTTCCCCACTCGCAGTCTGTATAACAAAAGGAAACTTATTAAGTGGAGAGGGAACACAGAATTAATTTGGGAAAACACAGCAGCAATTATTCAAAATGATGCAAACAATAAATAAGACTCTGTCCCACCCCACAGTGCCTTGGGCAATATCTTTGCCTCAGTTTCCCACCTTGCAGTGTGACAGGCCAATGGATGAATGTCCCTTTAACATGCTACTTCACTTTCCCTCCACTGCAGCCCAGTCACAGTTTGTTGTCAGAGGTAAAGTCCCATAGTCATGGGGAGCATTCAGGTGGGTTCAGCAAGGACAGGACCAAATGGATGGACTGTATTGTGACTGATTGCATAAGCTTTTATCCTGGCTGAAAGAATGCAGACTACACCAGAGGTGCTGGAACTAGGGATGCTGGGGGTGCTGCCGCATCCCCTGGCTTGAGGTGGTTTCCATCATATTCAGGGTTGACAGTTTGGTTCAGTGGCTCTCAGCACCCCCAGTATACAAATTGTTCTAGCACCTCTGGAATACACTGTACATTTAAATAGTGACCAGGTCTAATTTCATGCCAGATTTCACTGTTGTTTCCACTTCACAGGGTTTGAAATTGAACAATTTTTCATTTGCATGAGAATTTTCATGAACTTCTTTTGAGAAAAAAAATGAAAATTTCCCCCTCCTTTTTCATTTTTTACAATCTTCTTTTTGCTACTTTTCAAAACTTGTTGAAATGTGGCAGAATGACCAAGGAGAAATGAAATTCTAACCCTATCACTTCTCACTTTTCAAATCATCACCTACAGAGTTACAGAGCTAGTCTACACTACCACAGCTGGGCTGGGACAGTTATATCAGTGAGCCTCCTAACGGGGATGCAATATAGACCAGTACAAAGCTCTTTTGCTGGGATAAACTAGGTCTACACAGGGGTTTTGGCAGCATAGCTATGGTGGTTAAGAGTGTGGGTTTTTTCACAGTTCTAACCAACATAGATGTGCCAGCAAAACCATTGTCATCTAGACTTGGCCACACAGTTTCGTTTTCTTTTTGCTGCTCTGTAACTTTTCCAAAGTTGACAAAGTTTTGAAACCTGCCAAAAGGAAAGATGGAGGGAAAAATTAAAAGGTGGAACTTTCCAACCCCCAAAATATAGATATTTTTCTTATTGCCTTCAGTGGCAAAAAGCAATAAAGAAATAAGAGTAAAACAGATGGGTGCAATCCAGAAAATTCAAAATTTTGAAATTTGAAAGTAAATGCAAAATTTTTGGTTTTACAAAAAAAATGTAATTTTTTGTTAAGAGCTTTTTGTGACTATTTTGGGTTTCAAAAAGTGATTTTCATTAACAAAAAATTCCAAGCTGCTATAAATCTCGTTTTCTGGTTTGATTGTTCTGGCATGTAGATGGTCCTTTTGGATTAGACATAGATGTGAATGTTTCCCGGGCATCCACACTCCTTTAGAACTGGTTAGGCATACAGTTTGAAGTGCCTGCAGTCCTTGCCTTGAGACATGCTGCAAAAGTTAATAGCCCTGTTAGCCAGCAGGGCTCTGTAGCTGCTGGCTCTGATAGTTACATTGCACACCACATCCGCAAATCCGATTTCCATTTGAGACTGTTGCCCTGTCAGCTAGTGTCAGGGACCCACAGCTGAATTCAGACCCAGCTCACCAATGAGCCTGGCTTCTTGATGGACTGAAGACTCCAGCGGGCACATTCCTAAGCCCTGCAGCAGCACTGGGTCCCTGGTTGCCCAACAGTGTTCCAAGCTGCCGCTGTGTTTGTGGTCCCGGTTCCTGCTCCAGCTCCCTCCCAGCTCTGGTTCCCGCCCTGGTCTCCTACTTCTTGCTCCCAGTTCTTGGTTCCTGCTGGTGCTCTGGCTCATACTCTGGCTCTGCCCGTTGGCTCCTGTTTCTTGGCTCTGGCTCACCCCCTGGACTTGGTATTTGGCTTCTGACCCCAGCTCAGACCCTTGGCTTCTGGTTCCTGGCCCCCAATTCCAGCTCGCTCCCTGGACTTGTAACTTGGCTCCTGATTCAGAGTCTGGCTACTAGGCTTGGTGGCCTCTGTTCCAACCATTAGCCCAGCTTCTCGTCCTGACTGTTAGGCAAGGCCACGCACAGTCTGGTCCATACAGTTGGAATCCAGCAGGAGACTTGGCATGCATCTTTCATGCACTCAGGCTGGGAAGCCCTAAATGAAGGGTTATTAGTGCTGGTTGACTCCCCTGGCTGGCTGGCTGCAGAGGGATGGCTTTCCTTTCATCAGTTACACTTTTTTCTCACTTGTCAGTTTTTCTTCCCAGCTGTATCTTGACACTCGTGTCTGTATTTGATCATTCAGCTGAGCCTGCTGTGTTAGATACCATGAATGAAATCAAAGCTTTGTTGTATTCTAAGGCTGTCTGCAATCAAGTCATGTAGATCATCCTATTATTACAAGCAACTGCCTAGTACAGAACATTCGAGTTAAAGTTACAAAACAGTTTTCATTATTATCTCCCCTTCACATGCCTGTAACTTTCCAAGTCATTTGCTTTTTAGAGTGAAAGTGAAAGACATTTTGGGGTGGGGTTTTTTGTGTGGTTTGTTTGAACAAAATGCCTTTGGTCATTTTTTTGACTCTCATCCTTACTTAAGTGCCTGACTGTGATGAGCACTGAGTTCTTTGGAAAGCATTGCCCCAAGTGGCTTGCAGAGAGTGGGTGGCCCAGCTGGGATTTACACTCAGCTCTGCTGAGACCATGTCCAGTGTCTTCACTGACTAACCATCCCTCCTTTGTAACATGACTAGCTGGGTGAGTTAGATTACTGCAGTCTGGGCCTTCACTACTGTGTTGCGCCCCGTTTGTCTGGATTTGATCTTTGTAGATTTTAAATTCTTTGGCTCACAGACCATGTGTTCCAATCTATTTGTACAGCCCCAATCACACCAGGACCCTGATCCTGACTGGAACCATTGGGCTTCCCCTAAGTCTGGAGTGCTTCACTTTGTAACCCAAACGTTCTTTTACTCTCGCTGTTGGTAAGTAATCTGTATAGCTGACGCTGACTTCCTGTGACTCGACTGTTCTGTTTTGGATTTTTTTGTATGTGGACTGTTTGGCTTCATACACAGTTACAACTCTTCTTATTATCTTTAGAAAGCAATAAGAATGAATTAAGCTGCAACTCCATCAAGGTAAAGATGTTGATAGGAATTTGAATGCAAGTACTGCCTTTATGGCATGGACCATGTGCTAGGTAATAACATTGGAGGACTCCATCTTTCTAAAACTAAACTGGCTCTTTATTTAAAAAAATAAACTATATACAGAGATGCTTCAACTGTAGCTAGCGTTCTAGCCATGTGCACACAGACTAACTTCCGGGTGTCTCCTTCAAATTTTTCACTCCTGCAACCTGTGCTTCTCCCTACAAGTTCCAGGCAGGCTACTATATGAAGGACTTTAACTCCTTTGCAATCTAAGAGACAATCTGTATATTGGGCTTCTCCCACTGATTAACAGCTATGACAACCTCAACTCCTTATTCTGGTCATCTGAGAGTTCTCATGACTAGAAGTGAATGCAGATTAATAGAGATTCAACTGTAGAGACTGTGATGTTCTCTGTGCCTTATATTTCCTCATTTATCACAAGCTATATATGCAATCCAAACTGTCTGACAATTTGGTTTTATTTTATTTATTTGTATGTTTATTGGTTTAGGTGTGGATGAGAGACATTCATGACTAAACAGAGGGATATTGTGCCCTACTGGTTTGCATATGCTGCCTGTTATCCTCTGTGCCCAACTCAGATGATGTGAGTCTGGCAAAGCCCGTAGCTGCAGAGCTGGACTCCTCTATATAGGAAGCTCATCCAGAATCTGTGAGGCCCGCCTCAATTCAAATCCTGGACAAGCCCAAGAACTGAGCTGGGGACTCCAGACCTAAAAGAATGAGTCTCTCTAGCTTAAGCTAAAGAGCTAGCTTCACAGCTAGGATGTAATAGACTCACATCCTCCGTGGACTGGGCACAGAAGGGATACCTGATATACAATGACCAATTGGTTACATCAGCACAAACTCTGACCACTACTTAAGTCCTATGTAGACGACTTAAGTGGTGCCTAGCGTGAGTGCTGGCCCTCTGCACGGCGGGAAGGTGGGGCGGAGGGGTTTCCCCCAGTGTGATTATGTGGAAGGACAGCTGGCTGAGGAAGTCAGAATTTCCTTGAGTTGTTAAAAAATTGTTCCCAGAAATCTAAGATTCTATTTAAAAAAATTAAGGGCCCAAATTCTGCTCTCCTTCCTGTTAGCATAACACCAGAGTATCTCCGTGGAGCTTCAGCACAGGCTCCAGCTTTACCCCAATGTAAAGGGGAAATGAATCTGGTCCGCCTTGTGCTGACAAAAATAAACTGATGACTCTCCCCATTCAGCTGAGCTCTGTTTCAAAGAGAAGGGATGCTTTCCTGCCTCGACAAATAAATCGCCAGAGGGTCTGGAGATAGTGCTTTTAGTGTCAGATGGCATTCAGCTGCCTCTTTGAGTCCAGTGCGCCATTTATTTCGTGCTCGGAACTGCTGCTTACATCTTGTCTTTGGGACTTTCAGATTGATGGGATGAGCCAAATGGGTCCGTGTTCCCCCTAAATAACATGGGAAATATCAGAGCAAGGTTACCTCTGTCAGAGATGAAAATATGATATTTATGTCTCACTGTAATCTACTCACTAGTTTATGGACCCAGAGTCCTCCAAGGAGGGTCACAAATCTATCTGAAGTCCCTGAGTGCTGGGTTTTGCATTTGGATCCCCTATTTAGTTGAAAGATGTTTAAAATTACATGAAGATGGACTACTCCCTATTGACAATCCATCTAATATGTGTAGGAGTACGTATTATTCTGGCACGGCTATGGAATAAATAGCTTTCAGACTGCTTTCAAAAGGAGGAATTGGAGTCATTTGTAGAGCCCAAATTACCTGAGGCCAATTCAATGATGGTTGAACTACAGAACTTTGGAAGGTTCCTTTGACTTTGTAAAAATACCCCAAAAGCCTGATGCGTCTCTGAAGTTTATCTAAACCAGTGGTTCTCAAACTTATTTCATTGTGGCCCCCCCCTTCTTTGTTTTTGTAGTGGTTTATGCCTCTGCTCTCTAACTTGCTGAAGGCAGAGCCAAGAGTGGTGGCTGCTGACCGGGGCCTAGCTCTGAAGGCCGGGGCCCAGCAGCACCTGACTGGCACCTGCAGTCCCTTTGTGGGGATTAATTGCATCTGCAAACCGGGAGACACTCTGTCTGAAAACTGACGCAAACGGGCACCTGTATCCTGGATAATGCACCTGGAACCCACTTGCATGTGCAGTTACTGGATTTGTGCTCAATGACAGTGAGGGCGGATTATCCCAAAGTCAGTTTGGGAGACCCACTTTATTCCCTTGGGAGCTCACGCAGAAATGCCTGCACCAATTTCTGCAAGGTTGTATGGGGAACTTATCACCTCACTGGACTTCCCACTCACAATTGCTGTCCTTTAATTAATTATGTGGCCGAAACCATTTACAACAATCTTACTGGCAACAAGTTATCCTCTAGCTCCACCAAGTGCATCATTACAACAGAGTTGCCAGCTCTTGAGATTTTTATCACCTGTCTCGTTATATTTGGTGCTTTTCTTAGAACCGTGCTCCTGGAGTCACGTGATCACATAAGACTCAGAGATGCAGAGAAGTTTGAAAACGTGACCTGAGCGCCCCCAGAGGGTCTGAAACCAGAAAGGAAGTAAAAAGAACAAAAAGACCATTATTATTATTCTTTAAATCTCATAATTTTTACACCAATCTCATGATTCTTTGGGATCCTAACTCAGGATTTTTGAACGGTTGGGGTTAGCAATACTGCTAGCAAGCAGGTTGCTAGAGTGCAATTACCTATTCCTAAGCTGAGGCCAAGAGGCACTGAGTATCAATGTAGTCAACAGAAGCTGCAGGTATCAATCTCTCTCTGGACCAGGCTCTATGCGTTTGGAGGTTGGAGTCCAATTTCCAAGAGCTGAGCACCCAAGATGCTTTTGAAAATCTGGTCCTACTGCCAGGAAAGGCAGTTGTTTCAGAAGACACTGGTGAAATTTTTCTCTCCCATCTTGCCCCAAACGTCCTCTTTACTTGACAACATGGCCCCGAATTCCATCACTCAGTGCTGTGTGCAGACACGTTGTCAAGGGACCTTTTCCTTTGTCATGCTTATCACTCTGCAGCCACCTAGAACATGCAGCCTCTACTGCTAAAATGTAATGCAGCTCCTTAGGGTACCTTATTAAAAATGTAAGGTTTTTTCCCTCAGTGTAGGATATTAAATTTTTAACCATGCCCAATAATCAGAGTTTCCAGAGCAAATATGTCTTCGTCTGAGCGGCGTTCCTCCAGCGAAATCAGCAAGAATCTAGTTGCCTAATTGAACTAAGGAAAGACTTGTTCATTTGTTAACTGCTTTAATGACAGCTTTCAGGAAGGAGATGGCATCCTAAAGTTCTTCGGAGCAGATGGGTTTGTACACTTCCTCATGTTGTGACAGAACCACTTTAAATGAAGAGAAAGTATAAATATTTTAATAATGACATGAATGATTAACAGAAATAATTGTTTCTATATTTAATGACCAATTCCAAGATGTATTGTAGCAGGTTAAAAATTGTTTTAAACTACTTAACAAATGATGTTTTGGTGCTAACTGGAGATCACAAAATGATTTATACAACATGCCATAACACATTTAATCAATCTTTAATTATTGCTACAGTACTTATGGCTGTTACCTTCCATACAATGATTATGCTTTATGATGCTTAGAAATTATTATACTCTTAAGAATTCATGGCCTCGTTTCTCAGCTAGACCCAATAAGCATTAGACATAGGGGAGGAAAGGGCTGCAAAGGAATGGGTTGTGGCCTCTTTCTCCTGGGGGCAGTTCTATGCTGCTGTAACTTACAGCAGCTTTGAGGCTGCTCTAAACTGCACTGGCTGGGTATGGCCCAAGGAGCTCTAATCACTGGAACCCATGGGACTAATACGCTCTCTATACCAGGGGCTAGGAAAGGGTATTGTAGGAATCAGATAGGCTAGCTCTACGTTACCACCTGTGAAGTCCTTAGCTGGCCAGATCTGCTGGCTTTATGGCTCTTTTGTACCATCAAACTGGCACAAAAAGAGAGTATAGTAGAAAAGAACTTGTCCCTATATATTTATATGTGTGTGTGTGTGTGTGTATATATATATATGTAATAGCATGCCTTACCATGCAGAGACTTAAGTTAATTCCCTGTTCCTATAGCTCTCTCTACTGTGAGAGCAGCTCTGGCTAAAATTCAAGATAACCAGAAATAAACCAACTTCAAACCCATGCTGGATCTTTTCTGTCCCTTCATAGCTCTGCAAGGGAGAAAGATGGGGAAAGGAAGAGGTGAGGTGAATTATGACCATATTTTTATCCCCCTCTGGATGGCCTAGACCAGCTGGTCAGACACATAGGGGAGACTGCATGATGCACCCTGCAAAAGGATAACACAGCTCCTACTGCTGCATGCACTTCCATAGTCAGTCAGAATTCCTCCTGGGGTCATGGTTTTAATGCAGCTCCCTTTTACCGGGCTGACTTTTATGTGCCCTGTTCAGCCTTTAGCCTGCAGGATGTTTCCATGTGAGACCCTCTGTAGTTTAATTGTGAGCAAACACTGCAGTTTAACTACAAAAGACAAAACCGCAGTCAAAATGTACTTCATTGCAGTGATGAATGGTCATCTGAATGGAATCTGGCAGGAATTAAACTGCCTTTTATCTGCAGTTCTTCTGCTCTGAATCCTAATTCAAGCTGAAGTTGTGAATAAAACTTAACTTATAGGTAAGGCCCCCATTGAAATCACTTCATCATGAAGAACAGGATCTTTTTCCTGAGAAGAATGTAAACAGTGAAGATGAGTAATGTCCCCTTCCAGTGATTGTGCTGTGCTACCTGGGAATGTTAACCAGCTTTTGTGCAGTGTGAAATGGAGCGCTGTTTATTTGTGGTTTATGGGGATATTTTCAGATAAGTGCACAGACAATTACACATGTAAAATACAGAATTGCCAACCCCAGAGTTCAAAAACCATGAGTCAGGCCTTGAATAATCAAGAGATTAGCTTTAAAATTATGATTTTTTTTTTGATTTTTTTTTTAGAAAGTAATATATTCTCATTTCATTGTCTTTACCTTCTGGTGTCTGAGCCTGTAGGGAACACTCAGGTCAGATTTTCCAGCTTTTCTCCAGAACTACAAGGGCTTTTAACTGACTTTTTTTTCTTTTCAAAATGGAAGTTGAGATTCTCCCTAAATCACATGACTCCAGGAGACAAGGCCTTCAGAAAAACTCCATACATCACATGACTCACCATACAATTGCGAGCACTGGAAACACTGATAAGACCCAGGGGATAATAAAGGAGGTAGGTACAGAGTTGCTCTATACACGTAAGAACAAGGGTAAAATGTCCATTAGCACCATATATGTATGGCCATAAATATTACAAAAAGTGCAGTTTTATATGAAAATCATTTCCATTTTCACTCAGCTACCAGGTCCCAAGTTTTTCCGCCAAGTATTGTGGGCGCCCACTCGAGCAGCTGGATGGCTCAGCTCTCTGCCCACCTCCTCCAAGCCCCTGACCTATCCTTCTTGCCTGAGAGATGCTGAGCACTCACAGTTCTCACTGGCTTCAATGGGCTTTGTAGGTGCTCAGAAGCTCTCAGGATCAGCCCAACAGGACTCAGCCCTTTGTCCTTGAGCACCTCTGCAGTGGTGGAATGAGGTACCTGTGGAGGCTCTAACCTCTGCATGGGAGGGCAGGTGAGCAGTGGTTCTTGCAACATATCTATTGTGACGGAGTTAGACCAGAAGGGTATAGGATAGTGCTGGAAGGCAGGTATATCAGCCTCAGGATGTGCAGGTCCTTGTTCCCTGGATAGCCAAACAAAGGCTACTCCAGGCCAGTCAAGACACCTGGGGCCAATTAAGAACCTTCTAGAAAGGAGTAGAAACAGCTAGCCTGATTGGGACACCTGAAGCCAATCAGGGACTAGCTGAAACTAGATACAAACCTCCCAGTTAGTCAGGTGGGCTGTGGGTGTCAGGAGCTGTGGAAGAAAGTTGTGCTGTTGGTGAGACTGAGTGGTGGACAACATATCATCCAGAAGGAAGGAGGCCCTGAGGTAAGGGTGAAGTGGAGTTTGAAGAAGTGGGGACTGCTGCAGGGTAGTAGCCCAGGGAATTGTATTGTGTTTTGTGCCTAAAAGGTCAGCCATCTTAGCTGATACTATTAGGGTCCCTGGGCTGGAGTCCGGAGTAGAGGGCAGGCCCGGGCTCCCCCCTTTTCCATCTTCCATACTGGCCTATGATGAAGGTAACTCACTAGGCAGTGACTCTTGCCAATTATACTGAGAAAGGGAGGTCACTCTGGAGCCTAGATGAGTTTCTGAGGCCCCTAAATGTGCCAGGAAGCGCAGGACCCACAAGTACAGACTTGGAGCTTTGTCACACTATCTATTATTGTCATGCAGCTCTATCTATCAGCTATCTGCTCTTATATCCTGCACCTCTCACAGAAACATGTAAGCGATTCTCCAGCCAGCGCCTTGTGGTCTGTAGCCCCCTCCCAGACCAGCAGAGTGCTCTGATCTTTCACTCATCAGGGGCTCCATGTCCATCGTAGACCTGGGTCCTGGCTTCTTTGTGGACTTATGGTTGGCAACTTTCTAATCGCACAAAACCATACACCCCTGACCTGCCCTGCCCCACCCCTTTTATGAGCTCCACCCCCCGCTTACTCCATACCCCCTCCCTCTGTTACTTGCCTTTGTCCCCTCCCTTTTTCACCAGGCTGGAGCAGGGGGTTGGGGTGCAGGAGGGCTCTGTCTGGGGGTGCAGGCTCTGGGGTGGGGCCAGAGATGAAGAGTTTGAGATGCAGGAGGGAGATCCAGGCTAGGGGTGGGGACAAGGGGTTCAGAGTGTGGAAGCGGGTTCAGAGCTAGGGTAGCGGGGTTGGTGTGTGAGAGGAGGTGCAGGATCTGGGCGGGAGTTTGGGTGTAGGAGAGGGCTCAGGGCTAGAGCAGGGGGTTGGGCTGTTAGAAGGGGCTTGGGGCTGGGTAGGGAGTTGAGGTGCAAGAAGGGGTGCGGGCTCCAGATGGCGTTTACCTTGGATGGCTCCCTCAAAGTGGCCGGCATGTCTCAGAGGCTCCTAGGCAGAGGCACAGCCAAGTGGCTCTGCGTGCTGGCACCGCCGCCGCAGCTCCCATTGGCTGCACCTACTGGACTTTTAATTGTCCAGTCAGCAGTGCTGACTGGAGTTGCCAGGATCCCTCTTTGACTGGGTGTTCCGGTCAAAAACCGGACCCCTGGCAATCCTATGTAGGCTGTATTTCCCCTTGTGGCTGGAAGCTGACTGCTGGCAGCCAGCTGCCATCCCTGAGCACTGGGCTTGTCTGGACTCGCATGCATCTCTTGGCAGGCTGGCTGTGCACAGTTGCCCTGTCATGTTCGTTAGGAGTTAGCAGGCCAGGAGCCTCTTTTCCTTCGTCCAAGCCCCCAAAGCACACCTTTGGGACCCAGGGTAGGGAGGGCATTTCTCTCCCTTCTGGAGCCTGCTGATAAGCTCCCTGCTCCAGAGTGACAGGCAAAGACCTGACTTAGTCATCTTTGCCCACTGCTAAGCCTGATGGAGAAGGCTGCGGTGTCTTGGCAGAGAAGGCCTATGCCATCATCCCCACTCCACCCAGCCATGGACCCGCTGCACCACTTAGTGCTTCTACAGTGGTAGATGCACTTTGTCCTTCCTCTCCCCGTTGCTTGCATGCAAACCGTCTGCATCCTGTGCACTGGGAAGGGAAATGGGTTTCTTCATCCTCTTCCCCTGGGCACTGAGAGTACCCAGAACCAGTGGCATAGTGTTTGGCCAGAGGCAGCCAATCCTCTGGCCAAACAGTCCTCGTCTATTTAGAGATCACTCTTGGAAGGGTTTGCTTGAAAGACAGGCCCCACCACACCCCAAATGGAAGCTGCTCTGCTGCTGGTGTGGTCATACCAACCAATGAACAGCCGCTATGTTTATACAGAAGAGTCCACCGTACTTCTCAAATTTGCCGTATTTACCCAGAACGAGAAGTGGGTCAAATATTCCAGTGGAAGATTAAGCCATTCTTTTTCACCAAAGAGATTCACCAGGTTTGTTTGATGTAGTGCTTTTTCTCCAGTGAAAAAGAGCCCACTTCAGAGCAAAACCAGGTCCATTTCAAGCTGGATTTTCAGTCACTGACCTCTGGTTTTTTAGGCACAAATAATTGCGTGCACAGTTTTGCACTGGCAATTATTTGCACCCACAAAAAAAATGTAGACCAAATTAAGGCTGGGGTGAAAATGTGGGCCCATGCTTCACTCTGGACATAATTTTTTGATGCCTTGAAACAACAACTTCAGCAATGGATTTATCCCAAATAAATTCTGATTTCTGACTTGCATGAACATATACATTTCCAGGGTATAAATGACCCTTTTATGACAGTGAATGCATAGTCAAAGTAAAGCTGAATTATTTTTACCTATCACAATCAAGTTACTTGGAATAAAATGTGGCTTAGAAGTGAATCTATAATGTTAGTGGCATTGCAAGGAAACTGCTATTAACAGGAGGAAAATGTAGGTAGTAACTGTGTGAGTGTTTTTCTTCATTGAAACTGTAATTAATGTGCATCCTATGTACTAAAGTGCAGGGAAAAATACAATCCTTGCAGCAGTTAAAATGCATCTCATTAGCACTGAAACTACTGTATCGTCAAAATACATTATCTTCAGCTAAAAAAAAAAATGTGTAATTGAATTCCCATCAAAGCATAGTTCATCTAAATCAAATCAGACTGTGCTCATGCTGCAGTTCATTTGAGCTGTGGATGAAAATTAGGATTAATTAAAATACCTGCTAGTAATGTGAGTGAGTGCATAGGCAGCTTTTGAGTTGGAGCGGGTGGGAGTCATGGGGCTTGGATTCAAAGCTGGTGCACATGCTTGCTTGCACAGCTACAATATGGTAATTTCCATGGAACGGTAAGATAAATACTCTGGAGAGACACAGGGATCTGTGACAAAGCCCCTCTATAGAGACCTGTCTACAGTGAGTGACAGGTATGTGAACACAGAGCGTCTTGGGAGAGAAGGTTTCGCCTGGGAACAGTGGGAGCAAGTTGTTGTCATGCTCTTGGCTCCCATTTGTCATAATATAGCAATCTACCTACCTACCAAAAAGTATCCCACCAGCCTATTGTGATGATACCCTGGCAGCAGCTTTAATAACAGAGTCACCTGAAAAGTCCTGTCCCTCTTGGACTTGCCCCAGCCTGCTGAGTGAGCCAAGCCCCACAGCCAGTGCCACTGGGACCCCTGGTATGTCTTAGCCAACATCTCCAGCTCACTGCTGGCCATGTGGGTTTGCCACAAAGGAACCTGGAACTCCAGCACAGACCAGACACCTCTCCATGGCGGGAAGAGGGAGGAGGAGCTGGCTGCCCCCAGGAAGTAGAGGGTGACAGTAGGGAGCCACCTACTCGCTGAGCTTTGCCAGTCCCCGTTCACTTTCAGGTAAGTAGTCCCTTAAGTTTGTTCTTATGCCCAGAGACTCATTCCCAGTCCACTGGTGGCCAGCTGCCAAAGGGGAACCTCTGAAGGTGGCATCCCCGGGGTAGAGACAGCCATGGCCATGGAGCTGCTGAGTGGAGAGATGTGAGGTGGTGGGACTTGGGGCTCCATTCATGGTGTTAGCTTATCTGGGCAGGAGGGAGGGGACAGCTAGCGCTGCTCTAGCCTGCTGGCTTTCTCCTCAACCTGACCCAACTCCTGGCCTCCCTTTGTGGGAGAACTGGCACAGCATGCAGCGACCAAGGGACTGGCTCAGCTAGACCGAGCAGAACGTGCTCGACAGACCCAACTGGAAAGAGGACAGAGGTCCAAGGAGGAGGCAGCCGACGACATCTCCCCTGCTGTTGAACACTTATGCCCTGCAGCAAACGCCTACCCACAAACACAGAGACAGTTCCTCTGGCCCTGGCTGGCATCAGGAAACTCCCAGAGTCAGGGCAACAAGACTGGGAGCGGTGAGGAAAATCAGGAGAAGGCAACTGGTCTGGAGGATCAGGGAGTAAAGTCTGAAATGGATGAGACACTGTAGCAGTCAAAAGCAAACATGTACCCTCTAGAGGAACTGTACATGTTTCTGAGGTAGAAGGTGCTTCACACACCACTGCCTGGGATGGCGGGGACATATTTTCCCTGCACTGTCACTTAGTGGCTGTCTTCCCAGCAGAGTTACCTCAGGCTCTTACTCAGATTCTGCCCCAGCCCCCTCCCATTCACACACAAAACTTGCTTAGACCAGGTGCTGATCACCCGGGCTAACGGTAGTGAAGATACACCCTTAACCGGTGGGTGGCACTGACAGGTGAGTCCCAAACCCCTCCCACGAGCATTGGGGCTGTGTGAGCTCTGGGGCCCTGTGACCTGTGTCTGCAGTGAGGCCACGCTTATTGTGAGGGCTCTGGGGTTGTGAGGCAGTGGGGCTGTGAGGGCCAGGTGAGCTGTTGGAATCTTAAAAAGCTTCAGTACGATGTTCCTGCTTTAAACGTCTCCTTGTGTGAGAGTGTACCGATATTGTTAATTAGATGGAACGAGGGAAGCAAACAGCTGGCCTAGAAGAGGCTAGTAGGGGACAGTGAAGTGAGCTGGGCAAGGTCCATAGGTGCTGAATAGGGAATAAGGCTTGTGGGTCACTTGGGTGCCCCTGGGGATTAAATCTAGGGCCTTGTATTAATTTTCATAGAATATATGAGCTCCAAGAGTTAAAGGTGTTAACATGGCCCCAAAACTGTCAACCATTAAACACTATTAAATGCTGTTTGGGGCGTGGCATGCAGGGACTTCACCCTGCTTAGAACCAGGGCAACGTTCCATTAAATATCTTTCTTTACCTTTCACTAAAGATACAGAAAAGAAGGGAAAGCAGGGAAAGCCTTGTTCCCTTTCCCTTTAGCTGGAGAGATCATGTAGACAGAAAGCCCTTTGCTTGACAGTCTCTT
This sequence comes from Dermatemys mawii, assembly GCA_007922305.1. Taxonomy (NCBI): domain Eukaryota; kingdom Metazoa; phylum Chordata; order Testudines; family Dermatemydidae; genus Dermatemys; species Dermatemys mawii. Next base: position 6,021,581 of record ML677360.1, on the reverse strand, counting down.
AGGGCTGGGCTACAGTGGGGGCGGGAGGGGGGGCAGGGTGTCAACCTAAGATATGCAACTTCAGCTATGTGAATTGTGTCGATTTACCCAGCCGTCCCCACAGCAGCGAGTCAACCCGGCCGCTCCCCTTCCTTGACTCTGCTTCCTCCTCTTGCCAAGATGCAGTTCCGGAGCCAAAGGGGAGCGCGTTCAGGGATCAATTTATCGCATCTAGATGAGATGTGATAAATCGATCCCCGATACATCGAGCACTACCCGTCGATCCAGTGGGTATAGTATAGTATACACATAGATAACTGCCCTTTTGGGGGAAATGAGAAGAAGTTAGCAGAGATAGGCTGGAGCTGTTGTTATTGCTATTGTTAATAAAGTCCCAGTCCATTTCTAGGAAACAAAACAAGAGAGCACACACTAGAGAGGAGAGAAAGGAGCAGCAAAGGGACAAGTGCAGCTTTTGTCTCTGGTGTTGACTCTCACTTGCAGCCTCACTGCTGGAAAACACAGGCCCAGCATACAATCTTATCAACCCCTCTGAGACCTGGCAAACATATACCAGCATGGGGCTGTTTAGGGTGTTGCTTTTAGTTGCCTCTCAGGTCACAGGCTTACAGCAGTGATGCAAAATAGATAGTCTGGGCTGGCTAAGCCAAACTCTTATTGGACAGAAGGGAACAGGAGAAGGTTACGAAAGAGAAGAAATAAGGCGGGAAGGAGGAGGACGCACGGTGGTTGGGATTTAGCCAGAGTTGGTGAAGGTGGAGTCCCTCTCTCTGGGCCAGTCTGGTCAGGCCATTTCTCAGGACTGGGACAACAAAGGCCAAACAGGCTCATGGTAGATCCCAGAAGGAGATAGTGAGGGTAACAGCCATGATGATGAAGCTCACTGCTTCCTGTTATCTCATCTTTCAGTCAGTCAGCATTGTGGTAGCCACCTTTTCCCCCAGTGCCTCTTTTTGAGGACCAAATAGGCATGATGGTGGAACAGCCCATCCTCTCCTTGTTTTGACCAGTTAGGCCTAATTTTCAACCCACCAATTTTGGTTCATTGATCAAGAGTCCCCTTTGTTTGGACTAATCCAGGCTGTCCGTCTCCCTTTTGCACCTTTTCCCAATAACATTTGTTGTTATGGGTTCTTGTGACATGTCATAAACTTTCATTCACTTTTTACAGTGGGGCTCGCAATTAGGGTCAGTGCGTAGGTCCAATTATCACAACAGCCTCCAGAGCTGAATTATGAGCCTCTGCCACCTGAGCTAAAGGACTAAGGCCCAGCTCTTCAACTAAAATGTATCCCGGCTCCTAACTCCCATTGATTTCAGTAGAAGTTAAACATCTAAATATCTTTGAGGACTTGGGCCTAAGTCCCCTTGGTGGGAGCAGTTAGCAGAATCATAGCAACTGTAGACTGGCCAGTAGCAGAGTATGCCTAACGCTTACTAAGCAAGGGGTTACCTTGGGAAAAAAGGGAGGAGTGATAGCCTTTGTAGCCCTATGGGCCCCACTGCAGAGGATCTCATGGCTGTGAATGGAGCCTTTCTGTTCTGAGAGGGCACCCTACAGTGGGACCGTGTAGCTGGCCTGAGGAGTAAAAAGAGCTGGGGTTCTCTCACCTGGTACACAACCGAGGACAGGACCGAGGTGTAGGTCCTTGTGTGGGGGGTGGAAGGTCAGCAATTTGTCAAGGCAGCAAAGGAAACTGGAGAGTGGTCTAGTGGTGAAAGTGCTGGAGGGAGAACTTGGGACACTGACCCTGGGATTTACCCTCCAGAGGAGTAGGCACCAGCTCCAAACCGTGGGACAGGGATGCAGGCTGCTGAACCTTTCGCAGGAGTGACCCACTCATGGATGCCTTATCTGGAGCAATTTTACTCTCTGACAGCCTCGCTACCATGCACCTGGAGGCACCAAACCTTTCCCTCACATCCAGCAGGGACACCACAGCCCCGCGTTATTAAATGGTGATTAGACCAGGGGCGGCCATCAGCCCCTGACTCCCAGAAGAGAGGATTTCATTAAGCTGACTGGCAGCCTTCAGCATGCACTGAAACACTATCTTAATTGGGGATGTACTGCACTGACCAAGGGGGAATGATATATCAGGCGACGATTGGCATGAGGGGAGAGTTTCTGCCTTCTTGCTGCAGCTACTGAATAAATCAAATCAGAGCAAGACATGGAGAGTGAAACAGATTAAATAGAACAGAGACAGACATGTAGAAGGTCTATATCAGCCTCGGGCCTTTCATATTTGATCTTTCCGTACTTACGGTCATCTCTGAGCATAAGGGAATCTGAGCCCATCCCCACCACACAGACCCAGGGGGTGGGCTGTGGTAGGCCCCAAGGCTGCAGTGTCTCTGCTCTGCAATGGAAGGAAATAGCCAAAGCATCTGCTGGGGCTGGATCCGTGTGCCCCTACCCAGGGAAAAGGATTCTCAAGGAGGTGTTTCCGCCTCCAACAGGAACCAAGTGCAGAGCTACACAAAAGCTGCCAAAAAATGAATGTGAATGTGGTAGAAAGAGACATTCTGAAGACATAAGGCCTTGTGTAAAGGCCTGGCACAAGGCCTAAGGCCCAAACTGAAGTCAGGCCCTGCCCCATTACAGAACAGATGCCTCCTTGCAGATTCACTGTCAAATACATGAACTTGGCAAGAGCAGGGCTGGTGTTGCAAAAACACAAGCACTCTTAGGCCTTAAATATTCACGTAAACACACTCCAGGAGAGTGGTACCAGAACACCTCGATGAAAGGTTATTGTGTAAACACATTCCTCCAATATGATACAAGGACACACTGACCCCTCGTAAAGATATGGTCAAGATAACAGGGTATGGACAGAGATGTCTTGATCGATCCAACATGAGCAAAGTAAAAGGTGGTAATTAACCACATCAGAGGGGCAATCTGTAACTTGCTTGTGTCAGTGTATAAAAGAGGGGTCGCAGAAGGGGTGTCTTTGTCCAACCGATGGGGAATGGAAAGTCCCGCCATTCGCTGAACTGTGTCCATTGTCATGAGTGTACATGTCCTGGTGTAATCATAGACATTGATCTGGGGAACCAGTACCATACTGTGTCGGCAATAAATGTGGTTGAGCACCTTCACTACTCAATAGAGATTGTGGTCTTTTGGGCAGTGTGATCAAAGTCTGCTGGGCCAGCTATCTGCGCACAGAAAGAACACACACCACACACATGCAGCCGACAACTGATGACAGTGGTGACATTTTGCAAAGCTCAGGAAAGTCCAACTCCGGGTTCGGGCAATGGTACTGGTCAGTTTGCAGTCCATCAGAACTATTTTGGGGGTGTGTGTGTGTGTGTGTGTTTGTTCACAGATGGGGATATGTGCACATATATACATTCAGAAAAGCGAAGCTCACAATTCAAATACCCTGCCTGGTCCCAAACCTCTCCCACCTGCCCTTCCCCTAAAAGACAACCTACCCCTTGCAGAATGGGACCCTGTGTAGAGAGAAGCGCTAAAGCCTCCATGACATTCACTAGGGACTTTGCTATCGCTATTGAGTTCACATGGAAATTGCTCTGATATTTCGCTGATAGATGGAGTATAAACCCCTAAGATCAATAGACACTATATGCACGTGCATTTAAACTGTCAAACTGCAGCTCCATGTATGCTTTCAGATATATTTCTATGGCTGCTGATGTTCACTGAGATAAAGGTCAAAATACCAGACAGGAATGTACTGGGCGTCAATCATGCACTTATATCAATCGGTGGTGTCTCCGCTGAAGTCACTTGCACCAATGAAAGCAAAACATTTTTTAAGGCTAGCTTGTGTTCTCAAGTCACAGCTTGGAGCCAGGGTTAATGTACAAACAGCCTGACCCCTTGAGAAGCCCTGGGAAGAACAAGGCCCCCAAGACAGCCCCTCAGTCATAAATCCTCTCATGTTCCCTTCTTGCTCTAGAGGGAGTAGTTTGCTTGTGGCCTCAACCAGTATTCAATGATGAAGTCCCTGCATTGGTTCAGCTTGATGGACGGCTGGGGAAGGTTCACCAGGCTTTGCTCCTTTCTCACTCTGCCCCATCCATGAAAAAGCAGACACACCTAGGTACTCAGACCAGGTGATACGTGTAAGGGGCTCCCAACTACCCTCCACAGGTGAGTAGCCCAGGTTCAATTCTACCCCCCAGTGAGGTAACTGATAAAGGTTACTTCATCTAGTCAATGTCAAATGTCCAGTGGTTAAGGGTATCACTGAACTGTAATTAGACCCTGCAGCTGGCCCCTGCCAGCTGACTTTGCTAAGGGGCTGTTTAATTGTGATGTAGATATTCAGGTTTGGGCTGCAGTCTGAGCTCTGGGACGCTCCCCTTTCACAGGATCCAACCCAAATTCAAATGTCTACACCACAATTAAACAGCCCCTTAGCCGAGCCCTGCAAAGCCAAGTCAGCTGCCATGAGCCTGCCACAGGCATCTAATTGCAGTATAGACATACCTTGAATGAGCCCTGTGAACTGACTTACAGGTTCAAACATTGATCCCACAATTCCCAGTAACCAGCAAATCAGTAAGCCCCTGAGTCTGCTTGTAGCCAGCACACAAACAGTGGAGAGGGTTAGCTTGTCTAGCTCCAGTAATGCTGAGTTGTGGCAGCAGTGGCTGGAAGAGAACCTGGGCAGGAAGGCACGGCTGGTGTAATGGGAAGTATGAGGCCACGGCACACTCTGGGATTGGAAAAGTTTCAAACATTAACTTGCTGGATTTCTTTTAACTGCCAATAGCAATATATCTCCCAGTCCACAGGCACACTTTACTCCCTATGGTGGAGCCTGATACATTAGGCATGAGCTGTATATTGCAGATAAGCTGCTACAAGCTTCCAAAGAACAGGGGCTTACTAAAGAGGAGTGAAAATTGCAAATCTGTGCTTGAGGTGGTTATACGGCCCGTGGAGCGGCAGACAGACTGGCAAAGCATTGCCAAGGGGCAGGGTGAATGGAATGCCAAACCCTCTGAAAACACAGGCCTCTGCCATGTGAGCTGAAAGAGGACTTGTTTTAATAAGTAGTAAGTACTGATGTGTTAGCCCACTGATTCTACTGCTGGAGTAAGTGGAAAGAAAATCAGGCCCAGAACCTTTAGTCATTAACCAGAGACACAAGCATACTGAGACAGGTCAGAGCCCATCTAGTGGCGGGCCACAGTACGTACACAACAGAACATTGCACAGTTCCCTTATGTGGGCATCAGGAAACTCTGAGTTTGTATTTGCTGAGCTTCCTTCACACTCTTGAGGGTGGGGGGGGCGGGAGTTGGGTTTGCCCTATCTTGGAAGTAGAAAGGGTTTAGCCCTCAAAAACAGCCAGTCCCTTGTGATCCACAGAGGCCAGAGTCAGCCACGCTCCCTCCAGTCCCTTGGCAGTAGGAGCCATGTGTCCGGGGACCCACTCCCTCATGAGCTGATCCCCCTGAAGGCCTGAGGGTCTGCAAGGGGGTGCAGGATGCTGCAGATTAAAACCGTCCTCCCCAGCTGCAGATCCCAAGTGTGGTGGATAGAAAACTGTGCTAAAGTTGCAGGCTGTCCCTTTACATTTCAGGGGCTTTCCTGGTCCAGCTTGCAGGCTACGTAGGCTGTGCCTAGCAGCAGTCAGTCTGCACAGACAGCCTAGAAGTGGGTGAGTTGTGCCTCTCTGGTTTTAGAGCTCAAATTGCTTTGTCTCTCTCTGTGTCGGCATTCCCGTGTGGTCTCATTCCGGGAGCTACGAAAAAAAACAGTGGGACGCTGCAGGCTTCCAGCAGGAATATTTGTGTTTCCATCATGCGTGAGTGTTTGTGTGGGCACACACACGTGTGCTGTGAACATAACACCAAGCCCCACAGAGAGAAGGAGATAGGAACGGCTGCCCTACAGGTGTCACTGCCCTCCAGTAATCCCCAAGCAAGCATCCGCTGGGGACTTGCCCCCTCTGCCTATGGAGGGGCGGGGGATGCTAGACTCCTAATTCACTACTGACTTTGGCCCAGTCTCCCTGCCAAATTCTTGGCTGGTTTGCTTAGTTCTTGCTTTCTTCTGCCACGCAGCAGCCCCATGAAGCCAGTCACATGCCACTATATGTATAATTCAAATCCTACTCTTCAGATCTGATGAGAAAACAATTTAATTAAGTAAATTAAAAATGTATTGGGATTTGAATTTTAAATACAAGTTCATCTGAAACCACTGAAAGAAGCCGTCTGGAACCATCAGGGTTCATTTCTCTCAATCGGGGGCGGGGGGTATGTGAAAGGATGCCACTTGAGATGCAGGTGCTCTCTGTTTGGGGGCCTGGGTGACATGAGAGAAAGGTGTGGGTCCACTCTTGGTAGAGGCCACCTCCTAAGCAAGGCCAGACGCTGCACAGTCAGGGCTCCTTGCTGCCAGACTCAGCGGAGAGGCAAAGGTATTTGCTGACAGAGAAGAAGCTCCCATTCTAGCCCTGGTGGTGGCCCTGCCAGCATAAACACTGACTCTGGAGCTGCAGCACCCACAGAAAAAAAAGCAGTCTCACTGCTGAGCTCCTTACCTCCCCGCAGCGCCTCCCACCCGCTGGTGATCAGCTGTTCAGTGGCATGCAGGAGGTGCTGAGGGAGAAGAGGAGGAGAGGGGCAGGAAGAGGTGTGGGGAGGGGAGGGTACGCTCAGGGAAGGGAGATGGAACAGGGTAGGAAGAGGCAGGGCAAGGATGGGGGCTTGGGGAAATGGGTGGAGTGGGGCGGGGCATGGGGTGGAGCAGGGGTGGAGCACCCCTGGGGAACTCAGAAAGTTGGTGCCTCTGCTGCCAGGACACTGGCGCTGCATGGTGGGGGAAGCATGCCTGCTCTGTATCTAGGCATGTCTCTGGGGGGAGCACAAAAGAGGCTGATTGCTCTCCCACCAATCAGGCGTGTTATTGCTGACATCAAGGGAATTATGCTAGTGGAAAGCTGGGGGATGTCAGGTCAGAGTCAAGCCCTTAGTCCCTCAGGCTTGACCAGCCTCTTTCAACAAGCAGTGGATTCATTTCAGTTCTGGCAAAAGGTGATTCTGGGCCCAATCCTGCTGGTGTCCTTAACTCCCCTTGATTTTGGGACATCTCCTGGAGGTGTTTATCATTGGCAGGGGAGCTGGGGTGAGTGCTTTGGGAGCTGGGTGTGCACAGACCCCTCCTTGGCAATCGTTCTGTTGGAAGAGTAAAACAGCAACACACAAAATTTCCATTAAGCACATGGAATGATTGGGGGACAGCTTTTTGTTTCAGAAGGTGGAGGAAGGAACGAGGGGGACAGCCTTTTAGACTTGATTCTGACCAACAGGGAGGAGTGGGCTGTGAATCTGAAGGTGGAAGGCAATTTGGGTGAAAGTGATCATGAAATGATAGACTGCATGATTCTAAGGAAAGGAAGAAGTGACAGCAGCTGAATAAGAACAATGGACTTCAACAAAAGCAGACTTTAACAAACTCAGAGAACAGGTAGGTAAGGTCCCAGAGGAAGAAAATATACAGGATAAAGAAGGTCAGGAGCTGGCTGTTTCTCAAGGAGACAGTATTAAAGGCACAACTGCAAACTATCCCGATGCGAAGGAAAGATCAGAAAAATAGTAAGAGGCCAATGTGGCTCCATTAGGAGCTATTTAATGACCTGGAAATCAAAAAGGATTCCTAGAAAAACTGGAAAAATTGATGAATTGCTAAGGAGGAATACAAAAGAACAGCACAAGCATGTAGGGACAAAATCAGAAAGGCCAAGGGACACAATGAGTTACACCTAACAAGGGACAGAAAAGGTTGAGGTTGTTGAAATACATAGGAACAAGAGAAAGACAAAGAAAAATTCTTCATTAAGAAGGAAACATCAAATGCACAACTACAAAATGGGGAATGACTGGCTAGGTGGTAATACGGCTGAAAAGGATCTTGGAGCTGTAGTGGATCACAAATTGAGTATGAGTTCTCAGTGTGGTGCGGTTGCTAAAAAAGCTAATATCATTCTGGGGTGTATTAACAGGAGTGTTGTATGTAAGACATGGGAGGTGATTGTCCTGCTCTACTTGGCTCTGGTGAGGCCCATGTTGGAGCTCTATGTTCAACTCTAGGCCCCACACTTTAGGAAAGATGTGGACAAGCTGGAGAGAGTCCAGAGGAGAGCAGCAAAACTGATAAAAGGGTTAGAAAACCTCACCTATGAGGAAAGGTTAAAAAACCTGAGCTTGTTTAGTCTCAAGAAAAGAATACGGAGGAGAGAATTAGTCTTCAAATATGTTAAGGGCTATTATAAAGAGGACTGTGATCAACTGTTCTCTGTATCCACTGAAGGTAGGACAAGAAGTAATGGGTTTAATCTGCAGCAAGGAAGAATTAAGTTAGATATTAGGAAAAGCTTTCTAACGCTAAGGGCAGTTAAGCTCTGGAAAAGGCTTCCGAGGAAGGTTGTGGAATCCCCATCACTGGAGGTTTTAAGACCAGGTTGGACAAACACCTGTCTGGGATGCTCTAGGTTTACTTGGTCCTGCCTCAGCGCAGGGGGCTGATAACTTCTCGAGCCCCCTTCCCGACATTTCTATGATTTTTATGATTCCTACCCACGTTGGTACCTGAGGGCAGATGCAAAACATGACGTGTGTGGGGATAAGGTAGAAAGCGACAGTTGGGACAGGGAGTGCATGGGAACCTGACCCTGCACCGATGGGAGGCTGAGGTACAGCTGCTGAGCAACTGCAGTGCAAAACAAGAGGAAGGGCGAGGCAGGAAGCGTGTAGCTAAGTGCACTGTCCACATGGTGAGGATGCTGTTTAAGACCATGGATCCACAGGCAAACCCATTCTCTGACCATACCCTGCTCTGTTTGCGGGGCAGCAGTTTGATCCCTAGCACAGCATGAGTAGGCCAGTGTGAGGATGCCAACCTCAGCAACCCCTGTCTGACCTTTGGATAGTTAGCACCCTTGCAGGAGGCTGGAGAAGGAATGAAGCTGTCTATGGGCCAAGCTGCAAGAAGATAGCAAAGCCTGAATATACCCGCACAGAATGTTCCTAATGGGAATAAGCTTCTGCCCTCATTGGAACTCACTCTTCAAAGCATGAGAAAGAACCTGCCTTCAAATTACATCTGTTAGTGAAATCCTTCCTGTCCACAAGGAGCAACAGCCCAGATCCCCATAGGGATTTAGGCACCTAGCTCCTATTGATTTCAATGAAAGTTGGGTGCTTAAATCCCTTTGAGGATCTGGACCAACCTCCCAGGACTTCCAGGCTGAATTATTCTTATTCTAGATTAATCAGGGAAGGGGCTCAGAGAAAGAACAAAAGCAAAGTCTCCTGGAGAGAGCACAGTGTGTGTCTCTTCTGTGAGACCTTGGAGCAGCTTTGAGAACAAAATGGCAGCTGACTCAGCACACAAGTGGAGTTGTTAGAAAGTTGATGGTGAAGTACACAGGAAGAAAAAGGTTTTATTGGCAACATATTCCACCACTGGGCCAATTGTTGGTTTAAAATAAGTACTTCAGAAGAGAAGTCCACTTATCGGAGACCTGATCCCTTAAATAAAACCCAGCCTATAAAAATTCTTAAGCAGGAAACATTAATGTGTCTTACAGAGGGGACAGTCTTGACACATTCATACCAGCTACTCAAAATAAAATGAATCCCTTGCTTGTGTCAGGTTATCTGCACTGCATTTAAACATGTGGATTTTGTGTGGACAATTTGATACCTGGAACAATGCGCCACTGTGTAACTACAGATGTCCCATCCCAGAATGGATCCTTCCATGGGTGGCCAGGTATTTGGGGTACAGTGTGTTATGAAGGCTGGTTGGCCATGATGCAAGCCACTTCTTCTGGGAGAGGGAAGACACCCACGGAATGGTGGCAAACCTCACACATTTCTAGGGCGAACTTCAGAGCAGCACATGCACATCTCCAAAACACAGCCACCACTCCTGCTGCAGATCTCATTGGTTTGGCTGGGCTTTCAGTCACTCAGACCCTGTAAGAACAGCTCCCCCCGTGCTGTATCCCTGCATGAAGTGTTAGTACTTGCACTGCTTTGAGACTGGACTGACAGAGAGACTGTAAAACAGCACCCAGTCCAGAGCTGCAAGAACTGGGCTCTGAGGACAAGAAGGGTATCTGACAAAGAATGAAGGGAGAGGAAGGGGTTGGAGCAGGTTCAGACACTTGGGGAGGAGGAGAGGTGGAGCCTTCAGGATCAGAGAGCAGAAGGGGAAGGTAGGCAATGTAGGGAGGGGAGTTGGTAGGGTCAGACAGCAGGTGGGAAGGGGAGGGGGGAAATTTTAGAGTCAGAGAGTAGTTCTCTCTTTTTTTGCATGCCCCTCACCCAGTCCGTCCTATTGGCTCTCACCTGCAGTTGTTTAATTAGCCTCCAGTCTGACCTAGGGGGAAGCCCCTGAGTTTTCAGGCACTGATAATTGGCACCTCTGAGCCTTTTCACCCCTGGAATCCTATTGAAATGTAATAATGGGTCAAATTAAAGTCCCCATCAGTGGCATGTCCGTGGGGAAAGCACTGAGGGATCTAGTCCCGGGCAGGCAGTGACCACTGCAGTTCTCGACCAGCACCCACAAGGCATCTGTGCACAGATCAGCCCTCTCTGCGCTTCTCCTTTTTTCATTGCTTTCTAGAGACCGGCATTCAGAGGCTCAGAGGCAAATTCAGGCCTGGAATCAAAACTGGAATTCTGCGTGAGAAATTTCTCACTCCTGTGTATGGGAGCTGCTCCTTTCTCCTCAGGAAATGACTAGCAGTGATGTAGAGCACTGCCTAGCAGGTGACTGATTGCTCAGTCACTTCCAGGCCAGCCGTGTCATTTTCAGATGTACTTAAATGACTTAGAAGCCCAAGTCCCGTTTTCAAAAAGGGTTTAGGCACTTGAGAGTCCCACTGATTTTCACTGACACACTGAAGTGTCTCAAAGATATCTCTGAAGTGCTCTGCTCCAGGCAGCCCCCACTGGGATCCATGGACAGATTTTCACAGGATCTAAGCACCCAGCCTGCACTCTGTTTATTCAGATTTTCAAAAATCTAGCCCTGTCAATTCCTGGCACTCTTGCTTAAACCCAGTTAGTACATTAAACACTTATCACTTGCTCATTAATCTTTATAGACAACTGACAAACATGATTTTGCATCACAGAGTCCATCCAGTGATGGGCAAAGTAAATATCTTGCTTAATGAGAGCACTCGTTAAATTTGCCATGTATTACATTTCTGTATCAAGTCTGGCAAAAAGAACTAAACAGACAAGGCAGAAGATGATCTTGGAACATAAAAACTGAAGTGAAGGACTGTGAGGCTGTTCTGATACTGTGCCCAGCTCACCTTCTGCACCTCAGGGAACATCAGGGGAAAGGTCAAATGGGCTGTGTGCAGGGGTGACCAGCAGGAGGTGACGTGGGGACACGTGATGTATTGAAAACAGTTAGAACTGTAATCTATCATTTTACATTGCAAGGGCCAGTGCCTGGTTGTTCTTGCAGGCTAGAGTCCTAGCAACTAGGATGGGCATCTCCAGAATATTGGACATTCTGGGACACTGGAAATGGCGTGGGCCTGCCCCCGCTTGTGCAAACTCACACTCACGGTGCATATGAGATCGTGCCAGCAGGGCAGAGCAGCACACTCTTCAAAATGGCATCCCCTGTGCGTGATACCAGACAAAACCATGTCCAGTTTTATATCAGTACCGGACAGGGAACAAACAACACAAAAACAGGACTGTCTGGTGTAAAACTGGACAAATGGCCTACCTACCAGCAACAGTCAGTTTGGAGTCAGCCAGCCTACAGTAAGGTGGGGTGAGTTGTGCCTCTATTTTAGGGAGCAGCCTGTTTTGTCTCTCTCTGTTTTGGGGTCCCATCAGTGCAGGGTTGGTTTAGATTAAAAGTAAAACAAGTTTATTACAAAAGGATATGAGATTTTAAGTGAGTTTAAGTATTAAAGGATAGAGTGAAAAATGGTTACAAGCACATAAAAGTGAAAAACGCTTTCTAGAGGCTAAGATTTAACAAAATAAGCTACAACTTTGTTCAAGGTAGTTTCCTTACCAATCAACCTTTCAACAAGATAGCTGGCCAGCCCTCTGGTCAGGATTTCCCACAAAGTCCAAAGAGCTTGGTTCCTTTGTTTTCTTAGGTGAAAGATAACTTGGGGTTCTCTGCGCCTCTCTTTATAGTCCAGTAACCTTTAGAAAAGCATTCTTCTCAAGGTTACCCCCCTCCACACACCGCAAAGTAAAGTTCATTCAAGCTGTGAGGAAAGTGGCATGGAGTCCGCTGGTGAAGGAAAACTAGCTCGCTGGTTTCTTCCTCCATTGGTGTTTTGCTAAAATGCAAATTGAATTGATCTGTTCCCAGTATTCTCCTCTCCCCAGCTGTCTTCGGGGTTCTGTTTACTTCCTACATAACTTGCATTCCCATTGTCTTTTAATGCACTTTGGAAATACCTTTCAGGAGGCAGAAGCACATTCCTTTGTCTGGCACTGAATGACTTTAGCCCTGCCTGGCAGATACTTTCCATATTTTCCAATATGTTCATTTCCAATTAGCATAATTTCCAGTAAGTTTGTAATTTTGAATGTGTCCTTTGCACAATAATATTAATGCTCACTTTGTTATTAGCTTTCTATTGATACCCTACATGACACCCATTAGATGCAGGCTATGATGTTCCTGAGTTGGGGTACTTTCAAGTTCTCATGCTAGCTGAAACTCACTACCAGATACCAGTGAGCCCTTTCCCTCTTGCACTGGGATGCTGTGAGGGTCGCAGAAAGGGAGACAGATTTGGCTGGTTTGGAAGAAGGGAGGGACTAAGCCCTAACACAATTTGTGTTGGGGATTCACCTCTTTCCATGCTTTACACTCGAGCCAACACCCTTAGCTGTGCTGTCAGAGGTCTGAGATTACTTATTTTGCACCAACAACATGCTTAGCATTGAAGAGGACAAAAAGACTCAGCCCCTACTCCAAGGAAGCCTACTTACCTCCAAACAGCCAAGCAACACAGACAGCCCTGGTGATCCCAGGGGAACGTTTGGGAAAAAGACATTCCAAGTGGAGAGCCTCCACACCTGAAGTTTGCTTCCTGCCTTGGCCTGACTGAGCCCAGAGTTCTGATGACCTGAATAGCAGCAGTTCTCTGGCTTTGTGACCTAGCATATTCCATCTGAAAGATGGAAGTGCTTGGGGTGCCAGCTTGGTCATTGTAATCACTGCAAGTAGAATGGAGTCTTAGTCCGATGCTCTACTTCAAACCAATCCTGGTGCCAGCTGATGGCAGCTCTGAGGTGGTATGTGTATCCCATATGAGAACGGCTGCTTCAGAGTATGCTGAGGCAGAGACCTCTCCATTTGCTCATTTTCAATTTCACACCGTGGTGACGGATCAGTCTTTTAAAATTCAATTGTAAATGCACCCGGAGAAATTGACAGGCACATAATACAACTAGAGACGTTCATTGCATTGATTCATTCATTAACGAGCCAGCATGAAAGGCCCGGGGAAGAAAGGTGCCTGAGTGAAGAAAAACCTTTCCCAAGATTCAGATTTCCACAGTGCTGGAGTGACTCAGATAAAAGTCTCTCAGTCTCCAGTGCCAGGCTGTATCACTCCCAAACAATTGGCATAAAGAAATAAATAATTGTCTTGCACACCTCGTGGCCTGCTGGCCCTTGCTCCATCTGTGTATGTCTCCTCTGCGAACGGGAAGCGTTACTGCAGTATTACCCCACTAGCTTTAATTCATCTGGCTTGCTGAAACTAGCAGTGTCACAGTGGCACCCTGGGCTAGCAGCCTGAGAACATTCCCAGGGTCCGTGGGTGGCTTCTACAGTCCAGGTTGTCACAGCATCCCTGCTACTTTTAGTAAACTAGTTGGCTTAAAGCTAGCTTGGGTATTTGTACACTTGTTGCACTCACACCTCCGGACTGCATCCCCTGGGGAGAGGCAACAGCCTTACAGCTTAGGGGACAGGTCGCCATCACTTGTTCTAGCTCAGCAATGAGCCTCATGAGCCTCCACTCAGCCCCTGGTGTGAGGGAGGGGGAGGAACTGCCTTCAGCTCACGCCTTGCAGGCTGGTCTGCTGAGAACCCACCAGACTGGGCTGGAATCAGGGTCAGAATTCAGTGAACCCTTCATCTTCCCTGGCTCAAGAGCAAGTTGTGCAGGCGGACACACACACACACACACACACACACACACCTTGGCACATGTATGTCCTAGCAAAGGTGACCGGGGCTGGTCCTACAAGGGCTGGATATGAGAGGCCCACAGAGGGTTCCCCCAAGGAACCTCCAGAGGCCTTGAACACTCCCTGGCATATAGCCTGGTACAGCAGAAAACCCAGACTAAATCAAACCAGTGGAAATAGCATTAATTTAATTATGGGCTAATGGGCGTAATAGAACAAGAACCTTCTTCCTGCTCCAGTGAAAATAGCTACCAGGCAGCCAGCTGGCCACTGGCCCTTTGCATTAAAAGAGCCAACAGCCAGCTATAGAAATTTGATGTTCCTTTGCCGGCATGGTGTATGAACACAGGAGCATTCAGCTACTTAACAGTAAGAACAGAATCTTGTTTTCTGAATATGAGATGCTCTATCTTGGCAAATCAGATACCAGGGGGGTGAATCAAGCAGGGATGTAAGGATGCTGGCTTTGGTGGGACCCAACTGAGAATGCCAGTTCAGGGCAAATTGCTTAAAGCAGGGCAGTTATAGACCAAGGCTGGGGTTCCTTTGCACACCAAAGCAAACCAAACCAGCCAAACAGAACAGACTTCAGTTTTACCCCACTGGCTAACCACAAGTCACACAAACAATTCCCTTAGACACTCCAGTTTCCCAGTATCACCACAAGTGCCACTCATTATGGGGACGAATGGTTATGAAAACCAATACCCGAGTAAAAGAAAAAAGGTTCTCTCAATCCCAAAGGACCAAGCCCAAGACCCAGGTCAATATACAAATTAGATCTTACCCACAAATCACACTGTTGCCAATCCTTGGGAATCTAAAATCTAAAGGTTTTTTCTTAAAAGGAAAAAGATATAGATGAGAGCTAGAATTGGTTAAATGGAATCAGTTACATACAGGAATGGCAAAGCTTTGGTTCAGACTTGTAGCAGTGATGAAATAAACTGTGGATTCAAATCCAGTCTCTGGAGTACATCCACAGCTGAGATGGGTCATTCAGTCCTTTGTTTAGAGCTTCAGTTTGTAGCAAAGTCCCTCCAGAGGTATAAAGCAGGATTGAAGACCAGAGGGAGATAAGGCAGCTGCCTTTTATAGTCTCTTCCAGGTGTAAGTACACCTCTTTGTTCTTACTGTGAAAAATTACCACAAAATGGAGCTTGGAGTCACATGGGCAAGTCACATGTCCATGTAGGACTTAGTTCTCTACAGGTGGCAGCCATTGCCCACATGCTATCTTGAATGTCCCCGAGAAGACTTCTTATGTGGAGTGGAGTCTCCCAAGGTCTATTATCAGTTAAGTGTTCCTTGGCTGGGCACTTAACTTGCAAATTCCTTTCTCAAGAAGTTGACCAAATGCTTTACGAAGGCTTCTTGGGAATCAAAGCACACTGAGATACCAGTACATAGCCAATATTCATAACTTTAACTACAAAAATGGTACACACGTACAGATAGCATAATTAGCAAATCATAATGTTTCTATAGGCACCTTACATGACCACCTCTGTACAATATTTGCTGCAAAAATAGAATAATGGTTGCACCAGTGATCAATATGGTTAGAGAATATGTCAATAATGTGACAAGGGATCTAGTGACTAAAAAGAATCCCCCGATGTCTGTAAGGTGGCATTTGTGCAATGGGTTTGATGAGTTCAGAGCACAGTACTTGGTTTCCCAAGGCATGCAGTGATTTCCACCATGTTTTGAAGGGCAGGCCCTATGCATTTGCCAGGATGGTAACATCCAGCTCAGAGAGCATTAGCTGCTCAGATGGCTGGTGGCCATGCTAGTGAGTTATGTCAACAGGAGTATGTTTATGCATGGATCACAAACACACTGATAGGCATGGAAACATATTGCAGGAAGGGGGAGGAAGGAAGCTAGGCAAATACATTTGAATTTCCCCACAGAGGTGATTAGTAAGAGAGCGAGTTTCCTGGTCAGCTACTTTGCAATGGTTCTGCTTGGAAAGGACTAAAATAGATTGTAGACTCCCTAGCACTATAGGTTCAAGCCAGCCTTCTTTTTTCTCCAAAGGAATAACCTACTCCCATGCATTGTACAATGTGTGTGGGGGGGGGGGATGTCTTCCAGACGAGACCATTAAAAGGGAGCGCCGGATTCTCAGCTGGTGTAATTAATGGTTACAGCCCCATTGAATCAGTGGAGTTTTGCTTATTGCCACCAGAAGCAAATGTGGCTATATATTTAGATACAAAGTGGGGACTGTTCCTAATAGGGATGTAAATAGCATTTAAAAAAAGTAACCGTGCAACCGATTAAAATTGTATTGACTACATGATTAAACATTCAACTGGGGAACTAGGGGTGGGGGAGGTGTTGCAACAGGCCCACGTTTTACATGGGGCTCCGCTGCCAGCCCCGAAGGAGCCCAGCCGCTGGCCCCACAGTCAGGGACTCCACCGGCTGCTACGGCCCGCCACCACAGCCAGGGACTACGCCACCGTGGCTGGAACTCTGCTGGCCACCCGCCATCATGGCCGGGGACTCTGCCGCCTGCCATCACGGCTGGGGTGGCAGCTGGAGTCCTAGGCTCCAGGGGGCAGCAGAGTTTAATCGTTAAACATTAACCAGAACCAGTCAGACTGATTTTTACCAGTCAAACTGTTACACTTTTACAACCCTAGTTCCTAAAACCTACCCTTGTTCTGCTGGATAACAAGAAACTCTCATGGATACTAGCCTGGCGCACACTCCCTCCCGGACTCTCTGATCCCCCCTTTTCCTACCCCTTTTGACCCAGCAGTCCACTAATAGTCAGAGTCTTGTGACTTGTTTCCATTAGGAAGAGAAGTTGATGGTGGAGTTGGGTATTTCTCTGATGCAAGCCTGTTTATATATCAAGAATGCACACACTGAACATGGCAAGACTCTGACAGCAGGAGACAGTTGCTTTCCCTAGATCCAAGCCTCTTTCCAGCTGTCACTCTTCCCGAAGCTCTCTTTTCTCGGGACCGTGATCCCAGCTCTTGGTCTGGCAGTATCCTGGCCTTTCTGCTGTGTCTCTCTCAGCTTCTCTGGTGTTTCTGCTGGATCTCTCCTGCACACAGAAACACACAAATCAACCTCAGGAAACCTCTTCGACCACACGGCCCAGTCACTGCCCAGGCCTGTGCGCAGGCTAGTCCCTGGGAGGTGGTTTTCCACTGTTTCAGCTATCACTGAACAAAGAGGCATTTCTTTGTTCCCTCATTTAGCCCAAATGGTAGGCAGCCACCACGCTTTACAGACTCAAGAAGGCAGTGTGGCTGGCCAACCCCTCACCTCATTTATAAAGAACCTCCGGCTCCTCTCAAGCCCCCTGCCAGGGGCAGAAGGGTCAGCATGCTAAAATGAACACCTTTGCTAGGACCACAGTTTCCAACCTGCCTTCCAACCACTGACCCAAACCCAGATATTTGGGTGCCCTCCGAGGCTCCGGGGAGCAGCCCCTCCCAGGGCCTTGGGCAGAGAAGTTCCTTGGTTGGCTGTGCCTGACTTTACCCTTGAAACGGAGAAACACCCCAGCTCCCGGGCGACTCCTCCCCTAGTGGTGGGGAAGGTGCAGATGACAGGATCATGTTGCCTTCCAGAGAGAGACAAAACGGGCTCTAGAGTCAATGAGGTCAATGAACACCACCCACCGGCCAGCACTGCTACCTGCCTGCACCTGCTCACTGGTGTCACCTAGCACAGCTGAGCTGCTCTCAGCAGACCCAGCCCCCAGCAGCCAGGCCAGCATTTCAGGAGGGGTCTGCCTGCGCTGAGCCGGAGGAGGAAGAGGAAGGTTGTGGTGCTGAATGCCCTATGCCCAGGGACGACCTTGGTCTCTCTACAGATACAGCTACTGGCCTGTTTCAACAGCAATCTGGCCTGAGACCTAGTTTCATCTTTTGTTTGCTGAATGATTTCCTTGGACATTTCCCTACTGCTGCTCACCCCCGATCTGGCAATCAGCTGCTGGGAAAGTGTCATGTGGCAGACGGCTGGGGACCTGAAAGTTGTGAATGAGCTGGGATGTGGGGAGCACTCTCAGCAGAGGGCTGCAGAGGGAGGGAGTGACAGGGAGGAGTAGAGGGGGAGAGTGATTGAAAGGAGCAGAGGGTTGGTGTTATGGGGATGAAGAACAGAGATTCTGAGGCAAAGCAATACAGTGAAGGAGCCCAGATACGAAACGAAGCAAAGAAATAGATTGATGTTGGCAGGAATCAAGCGATGTTCCTTCTGAATCATCATGGCAGGATTCCAGCCATGGGGGAAAGAGGCAGGATTCAAGGCAGAGGGTTTGTAAAAGCAACTCTGACCGGACCTAGAAGGGCAAAGCCTCTAGGGAACCAACCAGTGATGAGTGCCCAGACATCACCCACAGAGCCCACAGGGCAGGAATGTGGTGAAGGAGACAGAGAGGAACAAAAGGACACAGCAGACACTGAACAACTGTGGAGTGGGGTTTTGGGGTCACTCAATGGCTGCTGGCCCTGAATGATACGGCAACTTCAATCACCTTCAAACAGCCGTCAGCTCCTGTGAGCCTGTTGTCGCAAGAGCTCTCCACCACAGTCACTGCCCGCTCATGGCTCTCTGAGCAGCGGGAGTCAAGCCCACTAGTTCCTTTCAAGGGCCACACCAGCCAGCCAGGCCAAACGTTCCCACCAACACAGCCTGGAGAATAGGACATTATTCCCAGGACAGGCCGCTCCCTCCTTGTGCCAGAGAGAATCCACCTCCTTGCCTTGCTCCTCTTGCTCCTGCCTTGTTCCAAGTGCCGTGGTGCTGGTCTGGGTTTGTTTGTCTGCATGCACCAGCCTCTCCCTTGTCTCTACCCAACTCTTAGCTCTTCTCCAGCTCTCTTGAGTCCATGAATAATAATTAGCACTCATGAAGCTTTTAAGGCTTACACAGCATTTTCATGTTGTTTTCGGGAGACATGACAAAACACTCCAAGATGCTAGCCACACTGCTGCAGTGATTGCAGAGGTGCCATCCCGATGCCCTCGTCAAACAGCCTGGCACACTCCAATAGGCTTTGGGCCAAGAGAAATACTTGCAATAAACTATTCAAATCTGCAGAGCATTCCTAGCGTTCACTCTTAGCTGAAGCAGGCTTTTGTAAAAGGGCAACAGAATGTAGTAGCAAAGTATTGTTCACAGAAGCACTACAGGTCCCATTGTGTGAGCGAGGGGAGAAGCCGTCCAATGTAGTATGGGGCACCGGGAGCCAAACTCATCCAGCTGTCTGTCTGAATCACCCCTATGCTTGAACAATGCCATTTCTCCAATTTGTAACTCACGTCATCACAGGGCATCTCTGGAGGAGGAGCTGTGAAGGATGGTGTTAAGCAGTGAAAAGCTACCCAAACTCAGCCAAGAAATGAGTGTGCAAATTTGGACAGGAGCATGATATTTACATTCCTACAGAGCATCTCAGGCAGGGATCCTGTCAGATCTCACAAAGTCATCAGGGTTGAGGCCAGTTAGTACTTGAATGGGAGCGGCACTGGATTAAGAATTTTGGGGTTCTATGCACTATGGAAATTGGGGGGCCTGCACCTTCACTCAAATTGAGCCTGGCTACCCTCCCTCCATCATGACAGAGGGTTGGCCCGGCCAAATCCACGTGTTCTTATGGCCCCGTGAGCCAGGTTGAAATGTCACCCCCCTCAAATCTGGTGGTCGGGGCCCACTGAGATGGGGGCCCTTTGCAACTGCATTGAGTGTGCACTGGTTAATCCAGGCCTGAACGGGAGACCTCTAGGAAAAGTCCTACTGCTGCAGGCAACAATGTTCAGTAGGTGTCACTCTTCACTTTGAGTTGGTGCTGATACCAGCTCTTCTCCGAAGCCATGCCACACCATTCCCAACATCCTAGGCATGCGAGCAAAGAGTGGGAGTCTGTGTAAATCATGGGGCCGGTACATCTCTCTGACAGACAGACCTTAGGGCAAAGAAGGGGGTTTCTGCTTCTTCCGTCTGCCCATTGACACATCAGAGTGCATGGTGTGGCCCTAGGAGTGCTCCAACCACATTGTGTAAAAATCAGTTCTAACGCACTTCAGTCATGATCCCATTTTAAACCCTAGCTAATTAGTTAAGTAATATCCAAATGTTATTAATACTGTAGCTCTGTGAGTAGCCATCATTATCAATTTATTTGTAATAATAGCATTTCCTCAGTAATAACATTAATCATAATGAATTTATTGGGGCATTAATGGGGATGGGATATTATTGCCCTTAGGGATCCCAATTGAAAGCCTCCCTACTTAATGTGCAGACTTTTATTGTTTTAGTTCTTAATGTCACATTTATTAATCTGGCTTTTTACCATCTCTTCGTGCAGACGGAAACTACAAAAATAATAAATGCATTTCCTGCCAGTGAGTGCTTTCATGAGTCTGTCTTTCACTACAGCAGCAGAATTCACTGACTTATGCTTTTGGGGCTAAATGGTGTCCTTGGATTTATTGACTTCGGGGGCAGTTTTAGTCCCTTTCATAGGAATTTGGTTAGAAATGGCTGATAGGCAAAGCAAAAAAGGGTACTGTCATGCTTTAATGTTCCATATATAAATGGCTTATAAAGGGTTAATAAATGATTACTAGCTCTTCTAAGCATGTTGCAGATGTGAATAGTATGTGTTATAGATGGTTTTAAGCCATGGTTATAAGCAACTTTTTGATCTGTTTTGGACTCTATAATAATTGATTCACCATTTATTAAAACCACAGTTGCCAACTTTCACACAGTAAATAAGCCCCCCGACTTTCACAATAAGCCAAAAATCCAGCTAATCCCATTTCAAAACAAGGCCAAAACAAGCCAATCTCTAAGAACCCCAACACTCTATCAAGACCCATACCCTACAGACATTTACTCACATGAGTAACACTAAGTAGGAGAGAAATCCCATTGAGTCCAATGACACTACTCACCTACGTAAGGATTTGAAGGACAGCGTGAAAGTGGCACAGATGTGCTGAGAGGGCTCAGTGACACCTACTGTCTACATCGCTTGGTCATCACAGTGTTTTAAATAACTGATTGCACATTTCGTCCCACATGCTGGGATTGCATTTAGAGCACCTGATTGCAGAAAAGGGTCACTCGCTGTTATAAAAGGCCTGTGGCCAGGGCACCAGAGGAGGAAGCAGGGTCTTGGTAATTGTATAACGTGGGCACCTTTGTTCCGTTGTCCTTCTCATTGCCTAACTGGTTAATGAACTGCAGTAAGTTTTTATCTGAACGTGCATTCTGCAAACAATTAAAACCTGATTTATGGCAAAGTCCAGAGAGATTTAACTCAAGATTTTACAGAGAGGTCAGCTTTATCTGATGAGTTTATGGATACCCATAAAAACACTGAGAATTTTTAATGTGCCCTTCATTAAATCCCAGGCTCATTTTATTAATAGCACAGAAATGCAGCAGGTTTACCACAGAGAACCTCCTCCAATTCCATTAAGTTAATGTTCAGTGTCCTCCTGAATTACACGTAATTAGGTTTGGCAGAATTCGATTTTTACTTTTTTATAATTTTGACAGTTAATATCAGTGTTTGTTTTTAAGCATTTTTCCCCATTTTTATCCATTTACATTTTCACAGTTGCAGAAGACTATATGGAGGGGTCAGACAATGGAGGGGGTCAAGATAATAATTATTTAATGACAGTAGATGTTCAGAGTCAAATAAATTAAAGCTTTATAACCATTAAAACACAAATTCTCCACATCATGTGTCAAAATATACAAAGTAAATATTCGTAAGACACACTCAGTAAGTTCTCAAACAGAATTTTTCTTACTTTGCCTGGTTGTAAATTTTGATGGCAATATTTTTTGTCGCTTTGTGTGTGTACAGTGAACCCTTATTTATGGATAAAAAATCTAATTCTTCCCAGCCAACACTTAACAGAGGAAAAGACGGCTCCTCTGCCACCCCACGGGGGCTAGGGAAGGATGATTTGTTATGGAAAGACTTTGTTATCCCTCCAGAAGTGGAATACATATGGTGACCCACCAGGAGGGCCGGGTCATGTAGAGGAGGCTGCAGCTCCTGGAGTGAGTAGGATCCACAGGAGAGACAACGCCAGGGGAGGGCACAATGCCTCACTAGCGCTAATCCTCAGGATGGCCAGTAGGAGGTGCCACCAGAGGTGAGTGGACCCTGGGACAATACCTAAATGCTATATCTATTCAATGCTATATCTATCCCTCTCCCCAGACCCTCTGTACGTCACTTGGCTTCCTAGATTGTAAGTTGTCTTGGGAAGGGAACTTATTACAGACCTCAGCTGGTATCAGTTCCTACTGTGGGAGGTGCTGTACAAACACAGAGTGGGAGACACTCTTTTCCTTGAAGAGTTCACTTTCTAAATAGACAACTCAGGCAAAGGGTGAGAAGAGAAACAGAGGCACAGAGAGTTGCCCAAGGTCACATGAGGAGGCAGTGACAGGGCCAGGAAGAGAACGCTGGTCTCTTGAATTGCAGTTTACAACCAGAGCTCTGACTTAAAATTTTTGCCTTTTGCCTTTTTCTGTCCTCAGGGACTCACGTTGTTGACCTCTTCCTTACTCCCATTTACAAGATCAATACCAGAACTTCTCCAGGGGAGCCTAATCTGATCCCTAGGGGGTTCTTATACCCATTTGCAGGCCCTAACTCAGGGCTTCTCCACACAGGAGTCTATTCTGTCTTGCCGGGGTTTCTTCTGCCAGGTCTCTCTTTCTCACTCCCTTCCCTTGAGCCAGTTTCTACCTGTAGAACTCTCTGCTCTTCCCAGAGCCGAATGACACTAGCTCTATCTCGCTTCCCCAGGGACTCTGACAGTTCTCCTGGGGCTCTGTCTCACTGTCAAGTCCAAGCCCTCAGTCAGGCCTAGTCCCCACAGAGGCCCACTCCACCTGCTGTGGGCCTCTTCTAGCCTACAGTCACTGCAGGGCCCCTCCAGCGAAAGCTCCTTTTCTCTCAGCCTTTCTTCTGAGACTGTTCCAGCAGCCACCTTCTAGCTCAACTTCTCCATTACTAATTAGCTAAAGGGGCACCATCTGGAGCATCTGATTGCTTCCAGGGGTAGCCCAATGGGTCTTCATGGGGCAGTTGGGCCTTAACTCTCCTGAAGAGCCATTGGTCCATGACAGAACCCTATTAGATGATGTGACAAAGAGTTCTGTGGCACCTTACAGACTAACTAAAACTTTTAGTTAGTCTTTAAGGTACCACAGGACTCTTTGTCACTTCTGCAATTCCAGACTAACACGGCTACCCCTCTGATTCTATTAGATGATGACTCCTTCGGGCTGTATTTGTCTTCAGCTTTTTACAAGAAAAACTCGAGCTACCGTTGTGCATATCATCTACTTTAGGTTTGCTTTTTGCCGCTGACGGGAAGGCAGAGAGAGGTGCCACATGAAGACCATAGACATGCTGCCCTTAGTGGCCTGCTGTATCTCAGCAATTGAGCTGATATCCTGAGGCCAAGCTACTACCCAGGGCGGCTTTGGCTGTGGAGACTCAGATGTGTGAGATGGAAAACAGACTCTCATGTTTAAAGCCCCTTGTCCATATCATGCAGACGTCCCAGGAGCAAGACAAGAGACGGGATTGCTCGTGAGCTCAGATAAAAGCTGTTTCCACAAGAGAGTCCCGGAAAGGTGGGTGACTTGCTGGAGAATGGCTCCAGCCCAAGGAGAGAGAAATGGAATAAATGACACCACAGGTTGCCCATGATGCCATAGCAACAGCCAGGGATGTCCAAGCTTTGCCCCGTAAAGTCATACTGGGAGTTGGTGAACTTGAGGGGGGCCACCCCTAACTTGGGTATCTATTTGCATAGTTGTTTTAGCCAGAATAAATGCAATGGGGGGTGCTTGAGTGGACTACAACTCAAATACAGCCACAGAGTCCCCATACACCAATAACACATGTGATGCCTATACGAAGAATAGGCCAGATTCTGCTCTCAGTTAGAACAGAGTCAGTCCAGAGGATCTGTGCCAATGCTAATGGGGCCACTCTGGATGGACACTGGTGTAAGCGAGGGTAGCATTTGTTTGATTACCTGTCTGCCTGGATTCGAATGGGGAGACGCTGTTAGATAAGGTAGATAAAAATGTTGATTTACTTTCCCCATTTCTTTTCAAAGTGTTGCTTTTGTGTTCTCTTCATGACTTTTGAAAGCCTGGCTCATCTTTATTATTTTGACAATTCGAAGTGCTTAGCCCACAATTTTGTGAGACTTGTAAATAAATATATATGTATTTGTCTTTACCATTACTTTGTGGCTGTAGCTTTTAATCTCTGAAGGAGTACATGGGATGAAGGAAAAGTCTAAATCTAATTGGATCACCTCCAAAGCGTGCTATCAAATGTCTTAGAGGGAACTCAGGAGGAGGTAACCTTGAGACCTAGATCTGTTTACAAGAAAAATAAAGATTCTTTAGGTAGCAGTCAGGGGTGAAAGTAAAATGCTGTTCTTACCTGTTCGGGGCCACCCTGCCCCCTCCCTGAAGGAGCAGGGCCTTGGGCAGGGCAGGGCAGGGGTGTCAGCGTCCCCCAGCCAGTCCATCTGTGTTCACTGGTCCACACCACCTGGGGCTCTGGCTGGCTGCAGTGGCGACCAGAACCCCAGGCCCTTTTAAATTGCAGCCCCAGGGCAGCTACTTCTCCCCCAACCCCCAGCCCTGTCAGCAGCCAGGGGGCAAAAGGGATAGTGACGTTAAAGCGCTGTCCATTAACATCGCTGTCCCTTTTGGCCCCTGCCATTGGCGGCCCTGCTGGGTCATTGCTGCCCGTTTTGCACCCCTCCATTGGTGGCCCTGCTGGTAGGGACCTGGCAGGGCCGCCGATCGGGAGTGCGAAAGGGACAAGGATGTTAAAGTGCTGCTGTGGCAGTGCTTTAAAGTCAGCAGTATGGGCCGGTACTGGTGGCTACCTTCTACCGGTATGCCGTACTGGCCCGAACCCCCTTACTTTCATCCTTGGTAGCAGTGATAGTGTGTGACATTCTGTACCTTGGGAGAGTGCCCTGTAACCCCCATATTCTTCATTTATATGTAATTGTGATAGTTCACATAAAGCATGCCATGTAAGGTACCATGGGAAAGGTTATGATCTGGTGAAAGTCACCATTCTGTCTAAATATGTATATCATTAATGCATATGAAGTTAAGATACAGTGTTGTATGGTTGTCAGTAAAACATGCTGAAAGCTGGGGAACTGGCTTTCCAGAGACAATAGCAAGGAAAGTAACCGATGCCCAGGTGGGTGTCAAAACAACCATCAGCCATTGTCCAACAAAGGAGTTACAATTCAATGATTCATTTGCATACGGCCAAACCACAGGAATTGCTCAACCTTGCCTGGGGACTCAGCAATGCCCTTCAGATGTGCCTGGACTTTTATTCTCCAGACATATGGGACTGAGGGTATAAAACAGAACACAGCAGCAGCATAGAGTATCAGGGTTGGAAGGGACCTCAGGAGGTCATCTAGTCCAACACCCTGCTCAAATCAGGACCAATCCCACTGTCCCTGACAGCTTTCTGTCCCAGATCCCTAGATGGCCCCCTGAAGGATTGAACTCCCAACCCTGGATTTAATCAGGCCAATGCTCAAACCAATGTGTTATCGCCCCTTCTCTTGGCCTTCTCCTTCTCCCACCTATATTGCAAGCAATGAGGACACTTAAAAGACTTAAGACTCCAATAGAGGAGACTGGCCCAGGTTTCTTGGGTGAAATCTGTGTAGCATGAACTGCAGTGTCCAGTGGAGTGAAAAAAAACTGGTTAACCTAGATGTTGCCTAGTCTAATAGGGTTAAGAGTTTAGACTGCATGCTTATATTTTATTTTATTTTGGTAACTAACTCTGACTTTTTGCCTGTCACTTATAATCACTTAAAATCTATCTTTTGTAGTCAATATATTTGATGATGGGAGGACGTCAGTCTCCTGGGCCCTCAGTGCCAACTCTTCCACCAGCCTGGTGGGATGAAGACTGCCCCAGTGTGGAGGGTGCCCCTTTCTTTGTTAGCTTGGGAGATCAAGACGAAAGGTTCTGGGTTAACACCCTTGCTAAGTGAGGGGCCTGATCCTGATCTCTCTTGCACCAGATTTTCCCTATTGTAACTTCAGTGGCTTCAACCTAGATATTCCTGATTTGCACCCAGGCCGAGAGCAGAAGCAGGCCCTCAATCATCTCTTTATCCTGGAAAGAGATGCAGCAAGAGCAGCAGCAGCAGCAGCAGCCCCAGTTTCTTCCAAAAAGCCCTAAGTACCTGCCAGGAGCTCATCTCAGGGCACAGACCAACCTTCTACTCCACCTCTGGCCAGGGGCTTTTCACATGCCACTGCCTGGGCCTGGAGCTTTGCAAAGCTGTGATTCGTTTTTTCCTCTTTTCACATTTGCTGTGTTTGTGGTTGTAATGTGTTAAGCATGCGCTGCAGCCGAGCTAATTAAATTTGTCTCAATTAGTATGGATCATCACATGCTGCCGTACCAAAAAGAATTGTCTTCTGTGGCCAAATATTTGCCACGTCCCTAATCCCTCATTTCCATAACGTTGTTGAAAGAGTGTAACTCATCACAATGAGGCTGCTTTAAATACATTGATTAAACATGGGGATTATTATGTAAATACAATTTAAATAAATTATAAAGAAAATCTTCAGTGGGCCCTTTTATCTATTTATTGTGGTGAGCGCAAGAATCGAAGTGAATTCAGAGGGTTTTAAGACCAGAGCGGACCATTCTGGTCACCTGGTCTGAGCTGCATTCTCCGGCCAGTGATCCCTGGATCAAACGCATAACTTCTGGCTGAGCTAGCGCATCTCTTTCAGAAAGGCACCTAGTCTGGATTTAAACACTTTGTGTGATGGAGAATCCACTTTGTGTGATGGAGAATCCACCCCATCTCTTGGTCCGTTGTTGCAATGGTTAAGTGGACTCAGGTGTTTAGATGTTTGGAGAACATGACCATATCTGTCCATCCTTCACCGTATCCACTGAGCTGGGAGCCAGTAATTATCTAGGACTGGACTCTTGCTGCTCCACCATGACTGGGACACAGAGAGAGCAAAGGGAGCCCTTCTATCTCCTTGCACACTGACCCAGAGGGCACCAAAATCCTGCTGCCTGTTCTCCCTAAGTACAAGACACGGGAGAATATTAACAGGAGACACTACTGCTAAACACCCCACTGGGGGTGAGGCTCAGCGTGGCTATCCCCGCACCTGGCACTTCTGCCAACAGGTGGGAAGTGTACCTGCACTTTTGTCAAGCCAGCTCAAAGGACATGCCCCACATGGCAGCAGATAGTGCTGGGCACTTTGCACAATTGGGCCTTCTGTGCACAAGGGAAGTTAGCATCCGGGAGGAGCAAGGGGATGCTGACTGAAAAGATGGCCTTGTGTAAGGCTGAGTCTGAGGTGTCAGATCTGACCTTGCCACACCATGTGACCTTGGGCAAGTCCCTTCATTATATTGTTGTTGTTGTTATCCATCTCTGCCTTGGTTCCCTGTCTATAAAGTGGGGGTAAGAAGCATTCATTGAGAGTGAAAGGCTGTTCAGTGGCAGGGGCATCAATGAATTACAGTAAGGAGGGCGTATAGTCTAGTGCTTCAAGCAAGAGGCTGTGTTCTACTGCCACCTTGGCCCCTGGTCCAACGTGCAACCATGAGCAAGCTGGGTTCCCTTCCTGTGACATATTTAATATAGTTCAACCCTAAATCTCAAAGGGCATAGTCATCCCCATTTTACAGATGGAAAAACCGAGGCATAGAAGGCCAGATTTTCAAAGGCATGTGGGGGGCCTAAAGAAACTGATGGGCACCTGGTGGGATTTTGTAAATCCTACTTGGCACCTGTCTGCATCTTTCGGAGCCTGGCTGGAGAAATGAACACCCATTGCCCAAAGTGAGTCAGAAGCAGAGCTAGGCATAGATATTCTGATTCCATACTGTGAGACTGTTGTCTTCCTATTAACCTGTACCGCCCTCTGCCAGGGGGCTGGGATGCTAGATTCTTTAAGGTTTGTAAAGTGCTTTGAGATCCCAAAAGGAAATACAGAGCACTGTTATCACACTGGCAAAGCGAGAGCTCATCAACATATTGCATGTATCTAGAACCTTTCATTTCAGGACTTCAAAGTGCCTTATATATAGTGTTGACAGAATTAGATGTTTATATATAGACTTACACATATCATTTTGATGGAAAATATCAATGTTAATTTTTAAGCTTTTCCCCTATTTTTATCAATTTAAATTTTCACGGTTATTGGAAATTATGTTGGGGGTTAGACAATAATTATTCAGTGTTGATGTTGAGGTGTAAAAAGATAAAGTTTAGAACACCATTACAACACAAATTGTCAACATCGCATGTTAATATCCCTCAATCAAACTTCAATATGTTCTCAAGCAGTGTTTTTCTTCCGTGCCTCTCTGTACATTTCAAATACTGCCAATGAAAATATTTTCTCATCAGATTTGTGTGTGTAGGATGAAATCAACATTCACCAATAAAAATCTAATATTTTCAAGACTCCTTATACACAATTTAACTTCAAATTGCCCTTGGGAACTAGGCTGATATTATTAGCCCCATTAGACAGAGGTGTATACTGAGGTACAGAGAGGCTGGGTAACAGTTTGTCAGCAGCAGACCAGGGAGCAGAAACCAAGAGCATAGGCTGCCAGTTTCTGGTTCCGACCCTTAGAATACATATTGCTGCCTCTAGGTGAAGCCACTTTAATATGGTCCCTACTGAATCAGCTGGAGACAAACCTGGAGAGCCAACATGGGTGGAGTTTGTGAGGGAGGGAGAGGCTTACCTCCCCCACCCCCCTGAAACTGCAAGCCTCAGGCAGGCAGCCTGAGTGTGCAAAGTAATGAGTTCGGTAGAGGACAGGAGACTTCTCCCAGCTTGAGGCCCTGAGGCAGGAGTCTGAATTTTGTTTTTAAACAGAGTGATTAACAGGTGATTAAGATAAGAAAGGGCTGTTAGGAAGTTTCCTAAAGTTAAATGATCTGTTCCAAGCTTGGTGAACTGCAAAAAATACTAGCCTAAATGATAGAAAGTAATTGTAGATTTTTCTACAGTTGTTGGATTCAAGAGGAGGTAACAAAGTTACTAATATCTTTTTAAGAAGATAACTGATTTTTCAGACAAAAGAAATACAGTAGACTTAATCTAGCTAGATGTCAGTAAGACATTTGATACAGTTCCACATGAAAAATTATTCGTTAAATTGAAGAAGATGGGGATTAACATGAGAATTGAAAGATGGCTAAGGAACTGGTTGAAGGAGAGACTACAATGGGTTATACTGAAAGGTGAATTGTCAGACTGGAGGGAGGTCACTAGTGGAGTTCCTCAGGGATCAGTCTTGGGACCAATCTTATTTAACATTTTTATTACTGACCTTGGCACAAACAGTAGGAGTGTGCTAATAAAGTTTGCAGATGACACAAAGTTGGGAGGAATTGCCAATATGGAGGAGGACCAGAATATCATACAACAAAATCTGGATGACTTTATAAACTGGAGTAATAGAAACTGGATTATATTTAATAGTGCAGAGTGACAGAGGAGGAGAACGATCTGGGTGTATTTGTTGATCACAGGATGACTATGACCCGTCAATGTGATGTGGCTGTGAAAAAAGCTAACACGGTCCTGGGGTGCATCAGGCGAGGTATTTCCATTAGAGACAAGGAAGTGCTAGTACCATTATACAAGGCACTGGTGAGACCTCATCTGGAGTATTGTGTGCAATTCCGGTCTCCCATGTTTAAGAAAGATGAATTCAAAATGAAACAGGTGCAGAGAAGGGCTACAAGGATGATCTGAGGACTGGAAATCCTACCTTCTGAGAGGTGACTCAAAGAGCTTGGCTTGTTTAGCTCAACCAAAAGAAGGCTGCAGGGAGATATTATTGCTCTCTACAAATACAATAGAGGGATAAATACCAGGGAGGAAGAAGAGTTATATAAGTTAAGCACCAATGTGGATCCCAGAACAAATGGATATAAACTGGCCAGCAACAAGTTTAGGTTTAAATTAGGTGAAGGTTTCTAACCATTGGAGGAATGAAGTTCTGGAGCAGCCTCCAAAGAGGAGCAGTGGGGGCAAAAAATCTAACTGGCTTCAAGCCTGAGCTTGATACGTTTCTGGAGATGATGGTATAACAGGACTGTCTACAATGATGTGTGGCCCATCGGCAACTGCCTATAGCAACAGGTGGAGACCGGACACTAGATAGGGCAGGCTCTGAGTTACTACAGAGAATTATTTCCCAGGTATCTTCCTGGTGTATCTTGCTCACTTGCTTAGGGTCTAAGAGTGATCATCATAAAAGTGGTCTGGAAGGAATTTTCCCCCAGCAGAGACCCTGGTAGTTTTTTGCTTCCTCTGCAGCATGGGGCATGGTCACTAGCAGATTTAAACTAGGGTAAATGGTGAATTCTCTGCAACTTGAAGTCTTTAAACCATGATGTGAGAACTTCAGTAACTGAGCCAGAGGTTAGGGATCTATTACAGGACTGAGTGAGTGAGTGAGGTTCTGTGGCCTGCGACATGCAGGAATCAGACTAGATGATCATGATGGTCCCTTCTGACTTTAGTAAGAGCATCCAAGTAAGAATAGACATTACAATTTTAAACCTAACCCATGTCCCTTAAGTGACTTGCCACAAGATGTCAGAACATGTTAGTATTAGAACTGAGTGCATCTAATATTTATTTAATTTTCTTTCTTGATGTAGGAAGTAGATACAGTGCTCCTGTCAGCTAATTTCTAAGTTATTGTCTGCAAAAAATAGTTGAGTTTTCAGTTGCCTAAGTAGCCCCTGGAATCGTGGTTAAAGTCCCCCAACCCTCGAAAAATCTGAAATTGCATCCTTGTGGAAGGCACGGAATTCCCCCTACCCCCCACTTATGGCCCTGTTGACTTCACTGGAGCCACTGCCCCAAATATAGACGTCAAACTACACCTGTGGGGGCCCACCAGCTAGAACAGCTGTGTACAGACCATCCAGTTGCCAGCTGGAGTTGTGCCAGCCCAGTCGTGCATTAAGAGACCTCATGGCGGACGCCACCAATGAGGTTAATCAAGTTGTGGCTATAGTCCCACCCGAGCACAGGCTGTGTCTAGAGGGATCCACCGTTTTTCCATGTAGGGGTTATTAAGCAATTCACATGATGTGCATTTAGTATTCAAGAACAAATACAACATGCTACAACAGCCCGTTTAATGTTTAATGACCACAGTGTTAAACTGCTCTACAGCCAAAATGCTTCTGAAATAAATGTAGTCAAACGTTACTAATTCTGGGTCACTGAGAATGAAAATGATGCTTAAAATTGTTGATTGGCTCTAGTTTTCAAGATATGCTATTGGGTCAGTATATACGACCCTTGACATGGCGGAGGATAAGTGAGTTATAAAGGGAAGGGATCTCAATTTAAACCAGAAATGACTAAAATACATCTTTGACTGGATCTATGAATAAATCTATGACTGGGTTTGGACAGTACTTGCTTTTTAGGCAAAACAATGAATGATGCAATCTGAAGCTGGTATTGCATCATACATGATATGAATTGCATCGTGTTATTCCTAGAAGTCATGGATGATGCAATCATAACGAAGCTTACATCACTCTGCTGAACAAATTGCCCTATATCAGCTCTAGAAATCATACAGTGTCATGCTCTCTTATTTGTCAGTGTTTGATTTTGCAAAGGGACACATTTCTGTTTAGCCAAAGTGAGCAGAGATGCCTCGTACTTGTGTGAACAGTGCAGATAACTTCTGCTATGTTTGTGGTGAAGTGACTTTTGCATCACAAAAGCGCAGTATAACCACTATGGTTAAGAAAGCCTATCACCTTTATTTTGGCTGCAAAATTGGAGATCAGGACAAGAGGTGGGCCCCACACATCTGCTGCAACACTTGTGCAACAAATCTTCGCCAGTGGTTGAACAGGAAAAGGAAATCTATGCCTTTTGCAGTGCCAATGATTTGGAGAGAGCCAACAGATCATACCAGCAATTGTTACTTCTACATGGTGCCTCCAGCTGGGAAAGGTGTGTCAAAGAAGAAAAAGTGGACTGTGCATTATCCAAATATTCCATCAGCTATACACCCAATACCCCCACAGAGAAGGACTGCCGGTTCCTGATGCCCCAGAATCATTCTCACTTGAGTCAGACGAGGAAGAGGAAGAGGATGAAACTTCTGGTCCTGAACCATCAATGTCACAGGACCCACATTTTCTCCCATCCTCCTCCTCTGAACCACACCTCATAACACAAGCTGAACTGAATGACCTTGTCAGGGATTTGGAACTACCCAAGAGTAAGGCAGAGCTGTTGGGCTCCAGACTACAGCAGTGGAATCTCCTGGCAGGTGATGTTAGGGTTTCCATGTTCCGTGACCATCAAAAGGATCTTGTCCCATTCTTCTTCATGGAAGGTGATCTTGTAGCCTGCAACAACATCGATGGTGTGATGGCAGCCCTCAACATCGTTCTCGATCCAGATGAGTGGAGACTCTTCATTGATTCATTGAAGATGAGTCTTAAAGCTGTTTTGCTGCATAATGGCAATGTTTTGCCATCAATTCCAGTTGGTCATGCAGTCCATATGAAGGAAACCTATGACAACATGAAACAACTTTTGAGGTGCATAAACTATGACCAACATCAGTGGCAGCTTTGTGGTGATTTGAAGGTTGTTGCTCTCTTGCTTGGTCTGCAGACTGGATACACAAAGTACTGCTGTTTTCTCTGTGAATGGGATAGTCATGCAAGAGATTCCCACTACATCAGGAAAGATTGGCCACTCCGACAGTCATTGGAGCGTGGGACGAAAAGTGTTCAGCATCCACCACTCGTTGAATCAAAGAAGATTTTGTTACCACCCTTACACATCAAGCTGGGTCTGATGAAGAACTTTGTTAAGGCCATTGACAAAACACAAGCAGCTTTCAAGTACCTCCGTGGAAAATTTCCAAGGTTAAGTGAAGCTAAGATAAAGGAAGGTGTCTTTGTTGGTCCTCAGATTCGTGAACTTCTTTGAGATGATGCATTTGACCACGCACTGCGTGGCAAGGAAAAGACGGCACGGAAAGCCTTCCAGTCAGTGGCAATACATTTTCTCGGAAACAACAAGGCAGACAACTACAGGTTGTTGGTGTAAAACCTCCTCAAGACATACAAAAGCCTTGGTTGCAACATGTCACTAAAGATACATTTTTTGCACTCTCATCTAGATTTTCTTCCACCGAACTGCGAAGCAGTGAGCGACGAGCACGGCGAGCGATTTCACCAGGACATTGCAACAATGGAGAAACGCTATCAGGGCAAATGGAGCCCATCAATGCTTGCAGACTATTGCTGTACAATGACAAGAGATGCTCCATTTAATGAATACAAGAGACAAGCCAAGAAGCGCCGAGTAGACACTGAATAGGACTAAACTATGTACATAATAGTTTTTTGCCTTTTGTTTCATAATACATTTTATTTATATAACCCTTTTGCTGATTTTTAAAGTGTTACATAAACAGAACAGGTGAAATATTATCATGTAAAGCAACCATAAACACATGAAAAGACCTAGGTTTACAATTTATGATTAAAACGCTACTATCTACACAATATACATAGACATAAAATGTAAAAACTTAAATATCTTAGAAACAGAAGCCAATCAGTTGTTTTAATTGCCATATTTGAATTCAGCACATCAAAATACATAATAAATATCACATTTTATCTCTGAAGCAGACGACTTCTAAAAAATTGTAGACCAGTGTTATCTGCACGGAGATACCAGCCCATTCACAAAAGGTAAGAGGCCAGGGCGCAAGGAATGGATGGGAGAGAATTGATTGTAATCAGTTACAGGCAGCATCTGGGCTTCACAAGAGCAGAAGCAAGGGACAAATTCTGCTCTCAGCCTCAGCTGTTCAACTTTGGTGGGGTGAAGGAATGGGTGTAGCAGATGATTTAAAGTACTCCACCTAGGTAGGAACAGTCAGTTGCACACATACAAAATGGGAGATGACTGCCTAGGAAGGAGTACTGCAGAAAGGGATGGGGGGGCGGTGTTCATAGAGGATCACAAATTAAATATGAGTCAACAGTGTAACACCGTTGCAAGAGGAGCGAACATCATTCCAGGACGGATTCGCAGGAGTGTTGGAAGCAAGACACAAGATGTAATTCTTCTGCGCTACTGAGTACTCATACGGTCTCAGCTAGAGTATTGTGTCCACTTCTGGGCATCACACTTTGGGGAAAAATGTGGACAAACTAAGAAAGTCCAGAGGACAGTGACAAAAATTATTAAGGGTCTAGAAAATATGACCTGTGTGGAAAGATTGAAAAAACTGGTTTTGTTTAGTCTGGAGAAGAGAAGACTGATGGAAGGAACCAGGGGGAGGGAGGGTGTGACATAACAGCGGTCAAGTACATAAAAGGTTGTTATAAAGAGGAGGCTGATAAATCATTCTCCTTATTCACCGAGGATAGGACAAGAAGCTTAAATTGCAGTGAAGGAGCTTTAGGTTAGACAGTAGGAAACTGTCAGGATAGTTAAAAACTAGAACAAATTATCGAAGGAGGTTGTGGAATCTCCGTCACTGGAGGCTTTTAAGAACAGGTTAGACAAACACCTGTCAGGGCTGGTCCTGGGACTGGACTAGATGACATCTCAAGGTCACTCCACTCCCACATTTCTATTATTCTTTTATTTATGTCACCAAAAATAAGCTTGGTCATAGGATGTGAAGTCTCTGTTCATTGCCCTGGCCTCTAATGGTCAAGTAAAAGATGCCAAAAAGAGGGTAACTACAAGTGGAAGAAAACATGTTCACGTTGCAAACCTAGAGCCAAAGGTGGCCCTCAGAGTGGCTCCCTTACTGATTCCATTCTCTCCATTCCATTTGGGTTCTTAGGCCAATCCCATCACTACAGGATGCGAGTGCTTCCAAAGAGAAATTAAACAAGTCACTAGCATATGTCCCCTTTGCTCTCTCTGGGCCCGAGCTTCCCCAGCTGTAAAACAGGGATGATCATGACTCCCCCCAGTGGGTTGTGAGTTTGACTAGCCCTTGTAAAGCACTTGGAGAATCTCAGATGAAGGTGTTTTGTACATGCAGTGATATACATTAGCTGTGCATTAATCATAATAAATTGTGAGTCACGGCTGCTCCCTGGTGAAATATAGCAACATCAGCCAAAAAACAATTGCCATTTTTCTAACTGGGAAGATTCAGACACAAACGAATACTATGGTTGGGCTGTTTGTTTTGAAAAAAATATGCCTGCAAATCAGGTGCAGCCATTAGACTCTGGACACGCTGCTATCCCAACCAGCAGTGTCACAAGTTCCAGACTCTCTGCAATGGAGGCTGGTGACGTACAAGTCCATCACTCTTCTCTCTTCACCATGAGTAGGTAAAAGTAACCTTTTAACGTGTGTTCTGGGCTGGCTCCATTTACAATCACAGGGAAAGAGCATACTGCATCTGGCTGACAGACGTCACAACTGACTCCCCCATGCTCCCTCCTCTGAGCCGCTGAATCCCTGTTTTTAAAGGCTCTGTGAAGCTGATGGGTGAAGTACAGAGTAAGATAATTAGATGAGCCGAGAGCAGCATGATTAGTAGTAATACCAGCATTTCAACAAGCAATACAGTAGAACTTTAAAAAGATTAACTTGTATTAAGAGTGCTTTAATATACGCACAGGAGATAAATGACAAAAGAACCAATCCATTTTAATCAGAGGGAGTGGACAGGAGGCTGAGGATAAGGAAATAACAAACCAAGGGTGAGCATTCACTTATGTCCTGTCCTCCCAGGATCTCTGGGCCAGATTCTGATCACTGCTACCCAAGTGGAACAGGAAGTAACTCCGCTGAAGTTCATGGCACTACTCTGCATTTCCATCTGTGTAACCAAGCAGACGCTGTCCACTTGGGGCTGATTCTGCTGTCTTTTTCACTGGTGTCAATCAGGAGTCAGTCCACTGAAGCTCACAAAGCTCACTGGTGTAAAACTGGTGTGAGTGACGGGAGGTCCAGGCCCCATTGTGTTTCGATATATGCCAGGAATTTTTAAGTTTAATACTGTGCATTTCTATAGCACAGGATCTCAAAGCACCTTACTAATATAAATGATTCACCCCACCAACTGTCCCCAGGAGACAGGTATTGTTAGCCACACTTGGAAGATGTTATACAGAGCCATGAAGGGGCTTAAAGAGAATCACATACCAAATCCGGGTCAGAGTCTTTGAGTAAGACCCTGGTGTGCACTTGGCTTACTCCAGCAGAGAACTGTTCGCAAGTTCTATGCTCCAAGCATCACATTCTGCTGTAACTTATGCTGGGTTTACACTGGGGTAGTTCCACTCATTTCAGTGGATTTGCTCCTGGTTTACACTGTTTAACCTGCATCCTCTGACTTTGTCACTACTAATCACTACTGCCATCTCTTCAATAATGAGAATGATCCCATCGTAATACTGTGACCTCAGCATCTCCAAACACCTACATAAGAACACCAGAATGGCTGTACTGGGTCAGACCAAAGCTCCATCCAGCCCAGTATCCTGTCTACCGACAGCAGCCAATGCCAGGTGCCCCGGAGTGAGTGAACCTAACAGGAAATGCTCAAGTGATCTCTCTCCCGCCATCCATCGCCCCCCTCTGACAAACAGAGGACAAGGGCACCATTCCTTACCCACTTGACACATGTTACTGTGCTCTGCCTAGCAGGGAGTCAGAGGCTCTTGCAACAATGTAAAGGCTGCAGCAATATCTTTCACAGTGCAAGAAAATGAATGAATGTTGTGTCCAGGTCACACCGACTCGAATTTTTTTAAGCTCCCGTGGGACCTTACAAGCTTAATTTCAGTTCCTAGACTATGATTTATACAACATGGAGGAGCATTATGCTGCCATTGCAGCTCTGGGATGTCAGTTATCAAATGTTTAGAGAGAGGCGAGGATGGGGAGAAGGATCTAATTTGAGTCAAACCAGACTTATTTGCAGTCTCTTCGCAATGATTTCTGATGCTGCCAACTTTGAGGCTGAATATTAAAGTTTCTCTTTTAAAAATGAATTGCCGTGAGCTGCCAACAAGTTGCCAACTTTATGAAGTCATTAACCAGTCGATTGAAATCAAGTCCCTCTTTCATTGCCAGCTTCTCTTCATTCTTCTAGCCATCAGTCATCAGCTTAGCACCTCTGTCTGGACAGTTACTGCCTTTCTTTCTTTGCATGTGCACTTGCGGTAGGATTTGGGGGGGTAACGATAGATGCAGATGACAGAGGCCAGCGATCCAGCTGCCTCAGTGCATAAACAGTGCATTATTTAATAAGAAACTGAAGGATGGAAACCACTGGCTTGAGCCAGACATTGTTTGGTCCCACTTACATCAAGCAATACCCATGATTTTCAGTCCTGAGCTGCACTTCCTGCTATGATTTCAAACCCAGGCCCCTCATAGCTCTGCCAGTGCACTTCAATCCTGACATGCAACTAGTGTTTTATAGGGACAGAGTTATCCTGATTTTGGGTCTTTTTTTATATAGGCTCCTGTAACTCCCCCTCCCCGTCCCGATTTTTCACATTTGTTACCTGGTCACCCTAAGTGCAGCATCCCTTGTTCTTCCAGTCCTGGGGCCCTCCTACAGCTCTGCCAATGCCTCTCAAAACTGAGTTGCCTCCCCATTGACTGTCTCAGTCCTGGCTCCCTCACAGCCCTGCCCACGGCCTCCTCTGTTATTCCAGTTTTGGTTTCTTCCAGAGCTCAAGCCCAGCCTGCAGCCCTTCATAGAATAATAGAATATCAGGGTTGGAAGGGACCTCAGGAGGTCATCTAGTCCAACTCCCTGCTCAAAGCAGGACTAACCACAACTAAATCATCCCAGCCAGGGCTTTGTCAAGCCTGACCTTAAAAACCTCTAAGGAAGGAGATTCCACCACCTCCTTACGTAACCCACTCCAGTGCTTCACCAACCTCCTAGTGAAAAAGTTTTTCCTAATATCCAACCTAAACCTCCCCCACTGCAACTTGAGACCATTACTCCTTGTTCTGTCATCTGCTACCACTGAGAACAGTCTAGATCCATCCTCTTTGGAACCCCCTTTCAGATAGTTGAAAGCAGCTCAGTCTTTTCTTCTGTAGACTAAACAAACCCAGTTCCCTCAGCCTCTTCTCATAAGTCATGTGCTCCAGCCCCCTAATCATTTTGGTTGCCCTCCCCTGGACTCTTTCCAATTTTTCCATATCTTTCTTGTAGTGTGAGCCCCAGAACTGGACACAGTACTCCAGATGAGGCCTCACCAATGTCGAATAGAGAGAAACTATCACATCCCTCAATCTGCTAGCAATGTCCCTACTTATACAGCCCAAAATCCCATTAGCCTTCTTGGCAACAAGGGCACACTGTTAAGTCATATCCAGCTTCTTGTCCACTGTAACCCCTGGGTCCTTTTCTGCAGAACTGCTGCCTAGCCATTCGGTCCCTAGTCTGTAGCAGTGCATGGGATTCTTCTGACCTAAGTGCAGGACTTTGCACTTGTCCCTGCTGAACCTCATCAAATTTCTTTTGGCCCAATCCTCTAATTTGTCAAGGTCCCTCTGTATCCTACCCCTACCCTCCAGTGTATCTACCACTCCTCCCAGTTTGGTGTCATCTGCAAACTTGCTGAGAGTGCAGTCCACAAGTCAGTACTTCCTTCTACTGCAGTCCCAGCTCGATGGCTCTCTCAGGGTTTTAAACTGCTGCCCCTCACCACAATATCTCAGCATCTTTCGGGTAAAATCAATAGTGTTATGGAGTCTGCCATTTCTCCATTCACAGGCTCAGAACTCTGTTAGGGGAAGGACTGGGTACTGGGGTGTGTGGAGCCCCCCTGAAAGTGGGTGCCTGGGATGACCCTCCTGCTCCCCTCCCCCCAGCTCAGCTGTTGCCCCTCAGGCCTGGCTTGCAACGCCTCTCATTCTGCTGTTCCGAGCTCATGCTCATGCAGCCACTAGCACCTGGGACTAACTGCCTGCTTGCTTAGTTTGCTGTGAACAAACAGGGAGCAAGGCTGGCAGCCACAAAGACATTTTCAGTGGTTAATCAGTAAAATACTATCTGTGTAAAGTACGCTGAGACCCTGAGGAGAACAGCATTGGAGAAGCATCAAGGCTTTATTATTGCGAGGTATTTTGCACTGTGCCAGCTCTGAGCTGCCCTGGTGAAAGGCCAGTGGAATAGCTACAGCTACTTTTGCTTAGTTGCATTTGTTTGGGGCACATTCATCCCAGATGTAACTAGGGTGAACACGAGGAGCTTGTTCCTGGGATGAATTTGGTTCAATGCGCTGCTGGGACACCAGCTGTCAGAAGCTTTGCAATGCAGCCAGCTGTGTGTATAGCAGCTCTTGCAAGCTGGGCTGGCTGCTTTTTCTGAGCAAAGTCTTGCTGCTACTCCCCTCCCATTCCAAATCCTTTTCCTGCCACCTGTTATCACTGTCAGCCCCTTAATCTATCCAATGCCCCATATGCTAGCACCAGGAAATGTGCTATGAAACACTGCTTTCCCCATAGCATCCCAGAGGCAACACTTCATACCTGAATCTACAGGAGAGCGACTTTCCAAACGGCAGGGCAATCAAAACGCCGTAAGAAGCCAAGGGCATGAACCTATTAATGTCAGTCTCCTGACAAGCTGAGACTGACAGCAGCAGATGTGCCGCTCCTCAGAGGAATAACACACTGTGGTGTCCGACCCTGGGACACAAAAACTCTCGCCGATGAGAATGATCTCAGGAGGGATGGGATCGATATTCTGTGTGTGTCTCTGTGTGTGTGTGTGTCTGTGTGTGTGTGTGTGTGAGAGAGAGAGAGAGAGAGAGAGATGCTGCAAGTAGCAAGTCAGGCAGAGGCAGTGAAGAAGGGAGCATGGTCTGACAGTTAAAACAGGAACCCACGAGTCAGTACTCCTTGCTTTCAGTCCCGAGTCACCGGGCGACTGTGAGCAAATCACTTCACCAGTGTGCCTCAGTTTCCCCCCATTATGCTGTACGGAGCTACTCCATCATTCCACAGGCAAAGAGGCTCCATCAGTTGATGGTGACTCAGTTTGAGGTGAAAGGTCCTATACAGAAACCAAGGTGATACTGTCTGCAGATGTCAACAAGCATTGTCTGGGTAGGGGACAGTGAGAGAATGCAGGCCAATGCCATACCCCCAGAACCTCTCCTTGGAGAGATATTTCCGTTTGCACTCAGAGCCCTGTCATGGGATCCAGCACACTCCAACCCCATTTGAGGCAGACATCATTCAAGCAGAACTTTTCCCAATCTGCATTGCTGTTCATTGCCATGGTTTGTGCATGACCTGCAACCCAATGGCCAGAGCCTAGAGCCTAACCAGGGCTCTGCTTCCCCTAGGTGCAGTGCAGGCCTGCCTCAATACCAGAGTGGCCTCAGAAGATGTTTTGCCATCACTGGATGGGACTCTAATGCTCATGGCATCAATTTTTGTGGGTACAGGAAGGGGGGACAAGGTAGGTTTGTCCCCCTCATCCAAAGGTTCGGAGGGTTGGAATGGATGCTTAACTGACATGAACTTACCTGCAGCTGCTTAGTCCAGGAACTGGGATGGGACCCTCACTGACAGTTGTGTTTCATGGGGTGTTTTTAGCTCCTCAGATTGCTAATTGTGGGATCAAACACAAACTCTGGTCTTCTCACAGAATATCTGTCACCCTCTGTGAAGACTCCATTTTGGACCCACAAATGATGTCCCATTGACTTTAATTAAGTCCATGAAAAGTTTTAGTAAGAACAATGAAGCCACATGTTCCCCACTTCCCAGTGAAAATAGGATGGAGAAAGAAAGTTAAGAGCATTTCCAAACTTTGGGGAAAGGCTTTGGTTCACATTTGGGATCCAGGGTTGAGTCAGTTCTTACTTGTTCACCAGTGACTGTCTCCAACTCTTCATTGTCAACAAGAACTTTCACGATCACAGCTGCTATTGTGCGTCTTGTGTGCCAGCCTCTCTGCTCCTTCCAGGGGTGGCAAAGGTATTATAAGCAGTCTGTGTCCAAAAGAAACCAGAACATTCAATGTGTATTTATCTCAACTCTCACGA
This sequence comes from Dermatemys mawii, assembly GCA_007922305.1. Classification (NCBI taxonomy): domain Eukaryota; kingdom Metazoa; phylum Chordata; order Testudines; family Dermatemydidae; genus Dermatemys; species Dermatemys mawii. Next base: position 5,980,200 of record ML677360.1, on the reverse strand, counting down.
CGCCGCACAGAGTGTCCCATCAGTCTCTCTGACCCGGAATTGGTTTTTGATAAATTGGTAAAACAAAAAAAGCCCTGAACCTTCAAAACAATAATGGACAGCTAAGAGCACCAAGTGATGATGATTTAACATGCCTTGGGTTGGCTGAGGAATCGTTGGACGTGTGACTTTAAAGCCCTTTTTTTTAATAGGTTTAAGATTAGCAGCCAAGTTAGTCTGTATCCGTAAATAAGACGAGGCAGATTAGTGGCACCTTAGAGACTAACCAGTTTATTTCAGCATAAAGTGGCGGAAGTGGGAAGATTTCTCACTTCCCCCAAAGCTAGACCTACAAATTGGCCTGGCATGACAATCAGGGGATAAAACAAAAGCCTCAGAGCTTTCCTGGCACGCAGTGTGTTTCCCTCCTTGACACACTTCATTGGAGGGCTTTCCAATCAAATTGGGTAAATTCACTTGGCAAGACCAGCCAGCACCCCCCACCTCCCGTTCAGTTGTGTGAGTGAATTGAAAGGGAGGCTGCTTCCCACAGAACATGGGGTTGGGATTCCAGTGAGCCCAGCTTCTCAGTGGGTCAGGATCAGAGCACAAATGAATGGAAGAGGGCACCAGGGCAAGATCAGACCCCAGCACGTGGCCTCATCACTGAGGAGCGGCAGAGGAGCTCAGAGTCATTACACCTTGGAATGCCAGTGCTGGATACTGCACAGGCTTGTGGTTTCAGCCATTCTGTTTAGCCCGAATGGCAAGAAGACTTGTTAATTGTAAATATTTGTTCCAGCTCTAGCAGAGTTCCTAGTCCTCAATGGGGATTATTTATGTATCAGTTAGGATTGCTCACAAATTTGTCATCAATTTTTTTTAACAGAAGACTGGTATTTTGACTAATGGAAAATGTTCATATTGACAAAGAGTCTTGTAGCACCTTATAGACTAACAGCACCTTATGGACTATCTGTTAGTCTATAAGGTGCCACAAGAGTCTTTGTCGCTTTTGCAGATCCAGACTAACATGGCTACCCCTCTGATACTGTTCATATTGAGTGTCTGCTTTCCTCAAAAAATATTTTTATTAAATGAGAATTAGTTTTATCATTGTTTGTCAGCCTCTCACACACTTTTGAAAAGGAGTTCTTTATAAAGAACACGTATTAATCATTATTATTTTCTGACTCACTCTAATGCTGGGTTTCAAATTTCACACTCCAGTCGGTTCTGACGTAGCTCAGTCAAAATAAAAGATACAATTAGACTTTGTTTTAACCACGAAAAGATACATTTCCACCCTGAGGAACAGCTGAATAGCTGCCTAGGTTACCACCTCACAGGTTACCTGCCTAGGTTATCACCTCACTGCTGTAACGGCTACCAATGATTCTGGAGCATGTTTGGTAAGTAAAAGTATCTCTTGCTGGTGACTGGGCTAGGAGCTCCTGGGCACTTTGAGGAAAGAAATAGATGGGTCAGTGAGAGCCAAAGAGCTTTTGGGGGGTGGGGAGCTTGTCTGTACTTTGGCACCAATCCATTCCTAAGAGTCAATCTCAGTTCCATGGCAAACCAACCCGAATAAAATGGAGGCTCAGTCACGCCACCTGCATTCTCTTTAACACCTTTTGCACATTCTCCCATAGGGAAAAGAAGGAAGATGGAGCCAAATCTACCCCAGTGTAACTAATGAAGTCACTGCAGTTACACCAGGGATGAACTAGGCCTATGGTGTCGTTCCAGCCCAGGTACATGAGCACCGTCATGGGCACCTCTTACCTGCCTGACAGCATAAGGAAAGATGGAAGCAAGCAGTGAGCAGGAGCCTTGTTTCAGTAGCTGTTGGTTTGCAAATGGAGGTGTCCAATTTTGCTTGTGCAGCAAGCACAACTCCTCAGCTGTACACAACATAGCATTGGCCATAGCATTCAAGAGCATAAGCAAATGAAGTGCACAGTTTATGTGAGCAAAGTAAAACATGCATTGCCACTTTGTCCTTTCATTACAGAAGTTCCTGTAGCTGCCCATTAGGATTAGAATATAGTGAATTTCACATTTGGAACTCCAAAAATGGTAAACCTGACTCTAAAAGTCAAACTCAGCCAATCTAGGAACAGAAATACCACCGTGTGATCTATGTGACCAATCACAACGTGAATGTCAAATACTGAAGATTTGCAACAAGCTGCCTGCAAAGATGCTTCAGGCCAAGGATTTTTCACATAAATTGATGGATAATAAATGTCAAATAAATAGCACCAAGGATTTCTTGGCCTGTTTGCAATCTGCGAGTGGGATGGAAAGCAAGGCCCCACTGCCTATGTCAGCTGTTAGGTTTCTTCTTGTTATTCTCCCAGCCGTAGCTTTACGATCTCAGTTAATAAAGCTCTCAATTAATTGAGGTTCCATCATGCCCCCCAATGTTTCCTGTGGCCCCGTGCTGGCACCTCCTCTCATCACTGGGTTCTGGGGCCCCTATGCCCACATCATAGCTGCTGCTCCCCACCTCCTTGTCCTGTGACTGCTGGTGAGCTCCGGATCCTCTCCCATGCTGTAAGAACAGGTGTAACGACGCTGGTTCTGGCAGGACCCAACTGAGAGTGCCAATTCAGGACAAATTGCTTAAAGCAGAGCAGTTATAGCCCAAGGCTGGAGGTTATCCGCCTCTAAGGCAAACCAAACCAGACAAACAGAGAAGACTTTGATTTTACCCCACTGGCTAACCACGAGTCACACAAAGCAATTCCCTTAGACACTCCAGTTTCCCAGTATCACCGCCAGCACCCACTCGTTAGGGGGACGAATGGTTATGAAAAATCAATACCTCAGTAAAGAAAAAAGATTCTCCTGATCCCAAAGGACCAAGCCCCAGACCCAGGTCAATATACAAATCAGATTTATCCACAAATCACGCTGTTGACAATCCTTTAGAATCTAAAATCTAAAGGTTTATTCATAAAAGGAAAAGGATATAGCTGAGAGCTAGAATTGGTTAAATGGAATCAATTACATACAGTAATGGCAAAGTTCTTGGTTCAGGCTTGTTAGAATAAACTGTTGATAGAATAAACTGCAGGTTCAAATCAAGTCTCTGGAGTACATCCACTTCTGGGATGGGTCCTTCGGTCCTTTGTTCAGAACTTCAGTTTGTAGCAAAGTCCCTCCAGAGGTAAGAAGTAGGACTGAAGACAAGATGGAGATGAGGCATCAGCCTTTTATAGTCTTTTCCAGGTGTAAGAACACCTCTTTGTTCTTACTGTGGAAAATTACAGCAAAATGGAGTTTGAGTCACATGGACAAGTCTCTGCATAACTTGCTGACTCACAAGGTTCATCTGCCTTCTCTCAGTGGATCAATTGTATAGCTGATGGTCCTTAATGGGCCATCAAGCAGGCTAGGCAGAGCTGAAACCAACTTGTCCGGGATGTCACCGAGAAGCATAGCATAAGTTTGAGATACAGACAGTAGAGAGCCAATATTCATAACTTTAAATACAAAAATTATACTTGCATATAGATAGCATAATCATAACCAGCAAACCATAACCTGGTCTTAGCCATCTTATATGACCCCCTTTATATAAGATTTGGTGCCACTACAGGACCTTGGTTGCAACAATGATCTATATGGTCCCAGATTATGTCAATAAAGTCACAACAGGAAAGCCCAGGAACTCCTGTAATGTTGCTTTCCAGCTTCCACCCTGCCCCATCTCAGAGCTGCACAGTCGCTGCACGTGAATGTTCCCTCCCCACGACCCTGCTGTGCCTTGAGCCCAAGCTCAGACTTACCCTGCAGGAACTCCCCTGGTTACCATATTGCCAGGGTAAGCACTGTCTCTATCCCCACTCTCCTCCCTTGTGTGCTGCCATCTGGGAGTTCCCTTGTTGTCATCATAGACCCATGGGCACCTTCAGGTCAAACAGGTAGCCCAGTCTCCAGTATCAGAGGATTGCGAAGAGTCTTAAATCATCCCTGACAGCAGTGTCTTGCTGAGCTCAGGCCATTTCCCGAGACACAGATTCCACATGCTCCCTGTTCTATTGCTTAGCCGCTCTCACCAGCCCCCATTCGTACCCAGAGAAGGCGATAACGTAACCCGTTCAGACTGGATCAATACTTCAGCAGTGAAGTTTTGCTTCAACACCGCCTTTCCCCCCTTGGAGATTCTTACGCTGGGAGATGCTTTCCCTTATGGAAATGTCCTAGAGACCAGCCTGTACGATTTAACAGAGCATTACATCCCTGCTATTGAGCTCGCTTGGATGGTTGAAAGCACTTTTCGACTGATCTCACTCTTCATTCAATTCTCTAGCTTTGTAGTGTTATTTCCACATTACCCTATCGAATGGCCACAGACCCCAGGGGTTTTCTTCCTCTTTAATTGCACAGGGCTGTACTGTAAGTGCATGGGCCTGCAAAGTCAGTGGAGCCAAGTCCCTCTTTTTGAGACCCCTTTAACTTCCAGTGTTTGAGTGAGGTTCTACCCTTCCACTGGGGAAGTGACCCTCCATATGCACCTAGGAGTTATTCAGCGCCACCCAGGCCCAACCTTTGGAGACTGTGGGTCCTGCAGCCGTACATCCCCTGATTTTGCGTGCAGAGGGAGCTAGCAAGGGGACACCAATTCACAGTGACGGGAGGAAGCCCGGGGCTGCCAGTGAAGGAGCTTGGGCCCTCCGAATTGATAGAGACTGCCTGCAGCCAAGGTGGGGCCTCAGCTGGGCTAAGCACAAGGGGAGGAGAATGCAGCTCCGTGGGGGGCTCTGCTCACTTGCAGACTGCTGGCATATAGAGAGCCAAGGGTGAGGGAACATCTGTTTCCTCCCTTTCCTCAGTATTGTTATTTGTATTACACTAATGTCTAGAGCAGAGGTCGGCAACCTTTCAGAAGTGGTGCTCTGAGTCTTCATTTATTCACCCTGATTTAAGGTTTCGGGTGCCAGTAATACATTTTAATGTTTTTAGAAGGTATCTTTCTATAAGTCTATAATATAGAACTAAACTATTGTTGTCTGTAAAGAAGGTTTTTAAAATGTTTAAGAAGCTTCACTTAAAATTAAATTAAAATGCAGAGCTGCCCGGACCGGTGGCCAGGACTCAGGCACTGAGAATGCCACTGAAAAGCAACTCGTGTGCCACCTTTGGAACATGTGCCTACCCCTGGTCTAGAGGCTTTAAGAGAGATCTGAGCCCCACTTTGCTAGGAGTAAGAAACAGCACCTGCCCCGAAGAGTTGACCATCCCCATAAACAAGGCAAAGGGTAGGCATCTCTATTTCTCTCCTGGCCTTTCCTATGATTTATTATTTAACGTTGTAATCGTCCCACTTGACTCCTGTTTGGAGATACAATGTGTACAGGAGACACTGCAAACAAAATAAAGTTCTAGTGTATTGTATCAGCATGATTGGAGGGCTTTGTCAATATTTGCACAATATCCAGGTGAACTTTAACTGAGTTAGGCTGTGAAATAATGCCACATATTGGATTTTAAAGTGCAGTTGAGAGCTCCATGGTGGTAGCTTTTAAAGCATTACCAGCTGTTAAGCTAAGCAGGTTTTCTTTCTTTTTTTCCTCCCTACTTTATTTTCTCATCTCGAGGCAAATTGATTGTGAATTACACATTATACATCCACAGGGCCTATTGATACATAAAAACAGCAACATGCCGTATCCTCAGCAGGGAGAGCTAATCTGTATATTTGTTCCATACTAATGAAAGGAAAATGCATTACTCAAAACCAATTATATTGTATCTTCCAATCTATGTTGATCCCCTTCTGGTGTTTCATTCAATTTAATAAGCACCCACTGTCCCGTGTCTACATCCAGGCACGTGGCCAGTGTTATCAGCAATATCCCTTGGGATCCAGCACTAACCCAGCTGCAAACATTTTCTTGCATATCTGGCCTGCTTTTCACTGTGGCATACAGCTACACATACTCTAGATGATGCTGCCAGTGGTGTGCAGTGTAGACATAGGGTTTGTCTACATTACCCACTGGATCAACGGGCAGCAATCGATCCAGCGGGGGTCGATTTATCGTGTCTAGTCTAGATGCAATAAATTGACCACTGAGCACACTCTCAGAGACTTCGGTGCTCCACCAGGGCGAGAGGCGCAGGCGGAGTCTTCAGGAGAGCGTCAGCCATCGACACAACACAGTGTAGACTCCATGGTAAGTAGATCTAAGTATGTCAACTTCAGTTATGTCATTCTCATAGCTGAAGTTGTGTAGCTTAGATCGACCCCCCTCCCTGCCCCAGTGTAGACCAGGCCATACATTCAGTGTATACTACTGAAGGTATGTCTACACTGCACACCATTGATGGCGCCATCTAGAGTAACTGTAGCTGCCCACCACCATGAGGAATGTGCAATGTAGACATGCCTTGAGAACCGGGAGTTGCCACAGCCCTGGCTCAAGCCAGGACTCCAGGAGCTTCCAGGGTTGCCAGGCTCCCTCCTGTGGGGCAGGGAGACTGGAAGCCCCAAAAGCCCCGGCTCAAAGTAGGGCTTCCAGGATCCCAGCTCCACAGCAACCCCCAGGGCAGTGAGCGAGCAGGGAGCGTCAAGGAAATCGGCACATTCCTGTGAAAAGTTTCCATTCTGATGAATCTGCATTTTCTGGTGGAAAAACATTTTGTCGGAAAATTTCTGACCCATTCTGTCCTGACTGCTAGAGGCTGTGTTCTTCGCCCCAGAAGAACCCCAGCGCGGGTTGTGACAGGGCTGTGTGGGCTGGAAGGTGGAGAAGGGAAGGTTTCGTGCAGGAGGAGCAAAAATAAAGAGCAACAATAGTGAGAAGAGTGGTGGAGGAGCTGGAGGTGCAGGACAGAACAATCTCCATCAACACCTCAGAAGCGGCAGCAGTGGGGCCTGTAGCCTGCTGGCATTTCCAGGCCTGGGATGCATGGAGTTATCAGGCTGAGTGCTGCGGGTGGGGCTGTCATGGGGCACTCCACTCCCTGCTGCAGCGCCTCCTTCTGTCTGCCTCAGGGCATCAGCTCTGCCAGTGTGACTCCCAGAGCAGCCATAGCAATACAGCCCTGCAGAGCGGCAGGGCTGGGCCTGCATTAGCTGCCCTGGCGTAGGAGAAAGAAATACAACAGTTGTATTGGAGGGGACAAGGGAGAAGCCTGAGGCAGCTGGCATTACTCAATGCATTACTCAAAACCAATTATATTGTATCTTCCAATCTATGCTGATCCCCTTCTGAGCCGGCTCAAATGTGCTGGCCAGCACGTGGGAAGGGGGAGAGTCCCGACCCGCTCAGTCTGTCAAGCAGCAGCTCAGTTCCGAGGCACAGCTGCTGTTTTTACCTCAGCTCTTCTCTTATCCCTGAGTTACCTGCAAGCAGTGTCTGTGAAGTCAGGCTCTGGGCCACTTGCTTCTTCTCTTCGACCAGTAATAGTCAACTTGGGCAGCCTGCTCTTCTGTGGTCACATGACTTCCTAGCAGCAGATACCCTGAGAAAATGGTAATTTAAAGGAGAAGCACACGTAGAGAGAGGTTTCAGAGGGGTAGCTGTGTTAGTCTGTATCAGCAAAAACAACAACCTTGTGGCACCTTAGAGACTAACAAATTTATTTAGGCATAAGCTTTTATGGGCTAGAACCCAATTTATCAGATGTGTGGAGTGGAAAATAGCCCTCAGTAGCAGAGAGAGGGATGCCAGGGAATGCTAAACTGTATTATACTGTTCAACCACTTGATGGCACCATGGGTAACATACCTTACTTAAGCTCACAACAGCCATTCCTGGCTACAATATTTCACCAGGAAACTGGAGATATCCAGGTGTCAGCTTTAATGTATCTATGGGGAAGCAGGCAAAATATATCTTTAAATCCTTTGACTTTGCTGAAGACAGCCACAGAGATGACTATGGAAGGTTTCTGGCTGTTTGATGCACATTTTGGATCTCAGAAACGTGGTTTATGAAAGAGCATGTTTTCATCAGTGAATTCAAGAAGCAGGAGAAAATCTTGAATCTTTTATAACAGCACTGCATGCACTGGCTGAAAACTGACTTGAGAAATGCAAAACATGAAAATCTGAGAGAGAGCCTGGTTATTGGGTTAACAGACAAGAACCTTACACAGCAACTACAATTAATGACCAGATTTAAACCTACTCACAGCTGTACAGACAGCAAAGCAATCTGAATTAGCCAAACAGCAGAACAAAAGGCAGCAGTGAATTGAAAAGCCTGAAACTAGCTTAGAAGCAGTAAGTGGACACAGCATGAGTGGTGAAAGTCATTACCATAAAAGCCCTGAGGCTATAAAAATATTCCAAGCAAACTACAAAGCTTTTCAGAATAAAAGTACAAGATGTGGAAAAATGCAGACCAACAGTTTAGCCAAGGGTATGTAGTCCCCACCTACCATAGCAAGGGAGCTATGCCCTAAGAGGCAACCCTTTGGCGCCCCGATGGGGTCCTCAACAGAGTCTTATGCTGTAGAAAGGACAGGGAGAGGCATGCGACCCTCCCCGCAGTCACCCTGGAAATCTCTCTCCTTCGACCAGTGGGGAGGAAGCAAGACAACAGCAGTCACCATCAGTCGCTTAGAGGGCCGAACACAACCAGGCAGATGGCAAACAGAATCTGACCCTGGGCATAGCCCCGGATGCCAGGAAAATGGGAGGGAGGCTGTGAATAGGCCAGCTTTCCCTCCACATAGCAGAGACCAGCCGGACTGTGAAGGGAAGAGAAGGTCACAGAACATCCAGGCCCAGCAAGTGGCCTATCTGTAACCTCTAGGCTGACCAGATAGCAAGTGTGAAAAATTGGGATAAGGGGTGGGAGATAATAGATAACTAAATAAGCAAAAGCCCCAGGTATCGGGACTCTCCCTATAAAATCAGGACATCTGGTCACCCTAGTAACCTCATCGTGTTTCTAGCAGCCCACATTACCCACAAACGAATGGAGAGGCTGAGAGAGCTGTACAGCCAGCCATGACAATCCTACAGCACGAAGATCCATTCCTTGCTTTTCTGAGTTACAGATCAACACCAATAACAGCTACTGGACATAGTCCAGCACAACTACTGGTGGGAAGACAACTCAGAACTACTCTTCCACATTTGGAAAAGAACCTATGCGCAAAGTAGCCAGATATAAAGAGAGTAGCCAAATAAAGATAAAAAGGCAAAAACAGCTTAGGAACACAACAGGTGTCACTCAGCAAGGGAACTGCTGGGTCTGGAACCTGGTGACCATGTTTGTGTTAAACTGGATGGAGAAAAAGGATGGACAACTCCAGCTGTGGTAAAGAAAAAGAACTCATTGCCCAGATCATATGTCAATGAAACCAAGAGTAGAGAGTTTAACAGAATCCATCAATATCTAGGACTGATTCCTCAGAGAGAACAATCAACAGAATAAACTCTACAGGTGGCAGATGCAAAACAAAAAGAAGAAGACTCAAAGATTCCAAACCAACCACAACCAGTCATTGCAATTAAGGGACAGACAGACGACCGAGTTGTTATGTGCTTGGGTTGCATAAAAAGAAAACAGGTATAATTCAGAGACACTTAGCAGGCTGATTCATACTGAACTTTAAAGAAATGTGATAGTGTGAATATTGCTAATGTTAGGAAAGTAAAACTTAAAGGAGGAGATGTAATAACTGCTAACCTGTAGGTGGCACCATGTGTAACATACCTTACGTAAGCTCACACCAGCCATTCCTGGCAGTGCATTAAAGGATCTTATAGCGAACACTTCCGCTGTAGCTCTCTGAGAAGGAAACTCTGTAGCCAGTCCATGTCTGGTACAGAAACCTAACCTGCTAGTAGAAGCCCTGCAACTTACCAAGCTGTACATGAAAAGAGACATAGATCCAACCGATTTAAGTGAAACCAGAGCAACTTCTGCACGTAGACAAGACTTTAATTACATTGAGTTCACCTTTTCAGGCACTTCTTTGAAACTATATTGGCTAGAAACATTTTTTTAAATGAAAGCTGAGATTCTGATGTAATCAATCACATGGCTCCAAAAGCCAGGGCCCTAGGCACGGGCATATAGTGCCTGTACCTTAATCCTGCCCTGATGAGTGTCCTCTCCTTCAACTAATATTGAGGGAGTTATTGAGAAGGCTGAGAGCAGCTGAATTTATGTGTCTAGGTTTGGAGAGAGTCTGGATGCCAGTAGTGAAGGTCAGAAACTAAGAAGAACAGCTTCTGCTACATAGATGATATCACACAACTACTGGAGAGGATTCTCATTGACTTTATTAGGGATTTGGCTCATGACCAGTATTCAGACTGAGTGCAGTTTTGTTCTTCCTCACAGTGAGCAACCCTCATGACAACAATAGGCTTGTACCAGGGTATCCAAGAGGTGTGATGGTGCCATGTGTGTGGGAAGTGATGTATTAAGAGAGTGGGCCAAGGCGCAGTGCTGCTATAAGAGAAAACAAATATGCAAAACATCTGTTACAGGTGTTCTATAGAAGTTTAAAATTGCTGGTTAAAATAACCCAACCACTGCCACATCTCTCTCACAACAGCTGGAACTCTGACAAAAGCTGGCTACAGAATGTAGCTATAGTCCTTTTTGACCACAAATTCCACTGCAAAGAGCTAGCTGTTATATTGTGTCCACTTCATTGTGTAATTCACCATCTGTCTCTCTTTGCAAAATCTTGTCTTCAGTGGTGATAAAGGCAAGTGGAATGTCTCTGATGCCTGATAATGGTTTTTATATTATGGAAACACTAGTTGGGACTGAAATTAAGGTCACCCTAGGATTTTCATTTAACATACGGATTCAACCTCTTTGTTCTCTATGAAGAATACACGTCTTCTTCAAATTTACAGCACAGGATCTTGTGAGTAAAGACTTAGCGTTCTGAGTTAATGAATTAGTTTATGAGTTAGACTTATGCTTTTTTGCATGTATCGCCATTTTTGGTCTTCTTCTAGCTAATGAACAGTATATTGCTCATCCTTTAAATGGTTCATAGAGTGAATGCTCACTGGAAACCCTGGGAGTAGGCACATTTGAAGAAATTAGGTTGTAGTTAAGTAAAGCAATTACTGTTTGGTGTATTTAATTGTTAAGATTGTAAGGAGTTTTATGGGTGGCTGTACCACTATGGGCAGCTAGTCATCAACAAGAGCCCTCACCGAGTGTCCCTCTGCTATGGTAGCAGTGGGTTCCAATGGCCTGGGTTCTTAGCTATTAACTGGCGGTGGCTCCACCTGCCAGTGTGAGTCCCCACAGGATAGGGGGATCTAAGTCCAGACAGTCTCTCCCAGAGTAGAGGAGAAAACCCATTTCAGTGCAAAATAGGCAGCACCGCAGGCAGGCAGGGAGAGATAGGAGATCACCAGCACTCCCTTAGGCAGGGCTATCCTCCCCGCTGCAATTGGCTTAGTCACCTTACTTCCCCCAGGGTTTGCACAATCACAAGGCTCACATGGCGAGATGAGCACTCTGCAGTCTTCCCCATCTTCTCACCTACCGGGCAACAAGCTTGGCTCCACTGTTTGTCAGATCCATTAACCTGGGTTACATGATCATGGTCAAGGCCAGGTCAGTAGCTCAGGTGCTTGCTAAATATTATCATTGTGACAACAGAGGTAACTCAACCAATCATTATCCTTTCTTTCCAGTTAATTTGCATTCTGAAGTTCTATTGGTTGAAATGAGAGGTCCTTGGCATGAGGGGTTGAAATACAAGATCTGGTTGTGTACACTGAAACAACAGGACAGTTATCTGGTTTGCAGGTTCAAAATTTCACCCACAGTATTGGGAGATAGATGAGACCCAGAGAGAAAACCACCTGGATAATTATCTCTGTCTGTGCCCTGGACCCTTAAAGTCTGAATTCCATGGCTCTGTTCTTGGTTGTTAAGATGATTCCATGAAGCCAGCTGAAGAGCCTGTGAGACCTGCCAGATTTAACTTCCTCTTCTCCCTCATCAGAAGTTTAGACCATGGCCCAACCTTCTAAACCAGAAACAGGCCCCAAGGCCTAAATACAAATCGAACCAATGAGCTGCAAAAGGCTTTATGCGAGTTATCAGAAACTGAATTGCACCTCAGGTAATCTGGAATTTATCTATTCCTGGTAGAAAGAAGAGTGAGACTGTCCCAGCACTACTGCAGCTACCAGAAGGAGAAGAGTTGCTGGGTAAGTCAGGCAGGAAAAACCCCATTCTATACCCTCAGCTTATAGCCTGGAGGGAAAAGGCACATTCTCTGGTAGAAATTTGGTAGCTTGTGGGGCAAGGACCTGTCCTCAGTTATTCACACCTTTGTCACCTGGACTACAGCAATGCGGTATAAACCTGGGCATGAAGTCTTCAGTCCTTAGGTAAATCCAACAAGTACCAAATGCTGCAGTGTTTTTCCTCGACAACATGGGCTATTGTGAGCACATCACACACGTCCTCTGCTCCTTACACTGGCTTCCCATAGAATATTGATTCAAGGTCAAGGTCTTGGTCCTTATCTCCAAGGCACTCAATGACCTGGGCCCACGATATCTAAAAGAGTCTAAAGCCCTGGGATGAAGACCATGGTTGACAACTTCAGTCCTCTGGCACAGTGGAACTCTGAACAATAAGAGTAGAGCTCATCTGTGTGGGAGAGAGAACCTCCCACAGTCTCCAAGACTATGCAGCGAGTTCCCGCAGGAACTAAAGACCATCACAAACCTCACCACTTTCTCCTCCAAGTGCAAGGTGCATTTCTTGGACCTTGCGTTCCCTAACATACACACAGAGCAACAGGCACATTTATATGTACAAAACAACCCTACTAAAACAAAACACTGCACTGCACATGCTTGGGGAGAGGATGGGAGAACCACATGTGACAGATGTTAGCCGCAGTGTTTAACGCATTCTTGGAAAACGTTCAGAGGCTGCAGTGAGGAGTGCGGTACAGGAACCTATATAGAGTAGAGTAGAATAAAATGCACATGACGCCTGGCCCGTGTGGAGCTTCGGAGCCAGTATATTTGCAAAGCTCCTGCAGTAGTGCTGCTGAGTAACCTTCCTCCTCAACAACAAAGAGAATGAAGAACTCACATTCCCCAATGCACTGGCTGCAGCCCTGAGCAGGAGGCTACAAAATGCACAATGGCTGTTAGCGTTTGGAGAAACAGGGGAAAGCACTTCTGTGTATTCACAGTCTGGCTGCAGGTGAAATCAGCCAAGTTGACGCTGCTTGTCTGGGCTCTATGAGCACCACAGAGCTGTGCGGGAGCCTGGCAGTGGCAATCTTCTGATGAATTTCCGAGAGACTGCCGGGTAAACATAAATGCTTGGGAAAGCCCCAGCTCCCTTCCAGTGGCACAGCCAGACTGCCCAGCAGAGGCTGCCTTCCAAATTCCCTTGCACCTCCAGAGGTGAAGCTGCTTCATCTGTCCTTATGGAAAACAAGCTCCCAAATGCACTGACTTCTCGCTGATGTGCACAGCAGGACCAGGACCAGACTGTTGGAAATGGAGGCCAGCTGAGTACCGAGCCCCAAACCATGCTGTACCTATTCTGACAGAGCCATTAGAACAGGAGCAGAGGCTGGGCAGGCCTCCCAGTGTGCCTCCAACTTGACCTACAAGAGCCATCTCTAGAGGGGAGGGCATTGGTGTCTTCATGACTCATTGGTTTCTCTGAGCAGACTGCCAGTGGCTATGGGGAGAGGGGCTGTTGGTTTGAGCAAGGGACACCTGCTCGTAGTGAACTGAACAGATCCTACCATGCTCCTTTCACATAAGGGTCGTGGCAGGGTCATTGGCTGTTAATATTTGGTCACAGCCAACCGAAACCACCGCCTTTTCCTCGCACTTGAACTGATGGAAACCGGGGTTCACTCCCCAGAAGTCAGTGGAGTTAGACTGGAGTCAAACCAGTGTCAGTGCGAAGCAAAGAAAGCTGCTGAGCCTTGAGTAAAAGGCTGTGTCACCAGTGCCATCCCCAGAGCTATCTGGCCTCCTCAGTATGTACAGTACATGGGAGTAAATGAACAGTTCATTCACTGGGATTACACACACGCACACACACACAAAGTGAACACCTCACCTTCGAATCCACACTTTCCCTTTGCATTTGAGAGTGCATCGGTAGCCCTGATCTGGTTTTTATCTGCTTTCCTTTCCATTTCACTGGTTGGCTTCATACCCACACCCCTTCTCCTCAGAGTATCCCGGCTGGTTAGTCTGACACCCAACTGTACACTTGCAAAAGTGACCTGAAACACCCGAAAGGCCCCTGAATTTCAGCACACACTGAGGACCTGCTTCCCTGTGGTGATCCCTCAAAAGTATCCCATGTGAGTCACCCACAATCATTCCTCACACCCAGAACCTTGGCCCCGGTGAGTTACTGGCAGGACCACCAGCTCGTCTGTCCCTGAAGTCAGTCACCATTCCTCCCCTTCGCTCCCAAACTGAACACAACTGTTGCTTTTGCAACTCATTCAAATGCCATTACTTTGAAATGCCAGACATCCGCTTTGCTGGTGACATTTTGGATGTGTCTGTCACAGCTGCTCTGTGCGTGCCCTAAGGCTGTGTTTATTACTCACATATTTCCATAGCTAAGGATTTCTCCCATAACTTGGGAATTCACACACCTGCTCCTCCTTCCAAAGCACAGTGCTGCAAATGCTACCTCCTCTCACAGGCTTTAGTGTCTTACCTCTAGATGAAAAAGGCCCTTGTTATTCTGGTTCGGGGAGAGAGGCTGTGAATATGACTTGCCTTAAGGGGCTTGTTCTCAGCCATGCTCCTTTGGGTCTCTCATGCTGGCATAAGGGACCCCTATTTTAGAGCTCTCCATCTGAGGCTGCTACTCGGCTATCTTGCTATGCTCTGATTTTCACTTTGTGGACCCTTGTGTCTCTCTGGTCTCGGGCAGTGTATCAGATCTCTCTGCAGATAGCACCCAAGTCTCGTGGCTCGGTAGGAGCCAGCATGGTAGAAAACACAAGCTGAATGGTTCAACAGTGTCTGATGATTGCGTGGCTAATTTTTAGCTGCTGAGCTTAAGATTCCAAAGCAGTATGAGTGGCAGGCAGACTCGCGGCCTTGAGTCAGTCCCTAGGGTCCCAGATGGGACTGTAGGTGGCGCAGCTATTCTGTCCCCATGCGTGCACTGCCATGGCTACGCTGCTATTCTTAGCGGCTAGCTCAATCATAACTGGCATGCGTATGTCTACCTGATCTGGAAATTACACCTCCAGCTTAAAGGGTACATATGTCCTGGGAGACACAGTCAGAACCACTTGGGAACAACACACAAGTTTTCCAGGATGCAGCCAGCATTGTGTGCGTGTCTCCAAAATCACATTCATACAATGTCTGCCTAACGGTGTCAGAGATTAACACTCCCAGTCCACCAACTTCTTTGCGCCTCTTCTCCTTAAACCTTTTCTCTTCCCCCGTTCACTCTCTACGTCCGCCATGTCCTAGGTATTGTGTTCTCTTTGTACCATTTGGGGTGGATCCTCAGCTGGGGCATGTTGTTCACATCAGCGGAGGGTCTGCCCTTTATCTTCCTCTTTCTTCCTTTTCCCCCCCCCCCCCTTTTTTTTTTGCAGCCGTTATTCCTTTGGTCTGTGGCTTTGACCTTTTTATCTGCAATTCAGAGTGCTGCTCAGAGTGTGTTAAACTTTCTAGCTAAGTTTCCCAGTTATTAAAAGTATAGGATCACACTCTCTCTCACTTACACCAATGTAATCCCATTGATTTACATTGGTGTAAAAGGAAAATCAGGCCCTACAGGAGCCGATGAGCATAAACGAAGTAGAATCTCATCTCTGGGTGTGCGCAAGTCCCTTTTAGAGTGTGTCTGTTGGTGTCACTTGCACATTTTATTTAGTCTCTCTGCCCCTTCATCACACTTCTGAAAGCCACTAACAGCATTCTCTATTTTCCATTGAGGGAAAACGTGCACCAGTGACTAACCTCTCACATTTTGCATCCTGAAGAAACCTGGCATTAACAACCATACTAACACAGCAAAGCCATTAATTATCTTTGCTGGTTTGCAACAGGCCCCTGCACACCTTCTGGGCTTAGTTACAGCTTACACTTCTCCATACCCCGTCTTCATTTCTATAGAATGTCCTCTTGTGCCCAGGCACATTGGCACCTGACAGTATGTGTAACACCAACAGACTCTGGTTATCGGGAGGCAGGATTGAACCAGGGACCTCTGGAGCTTAGTGCATGAGCCTCTATTGCACAAGCTAAAAGTCAACTCAAGTAGACTCCTTTTAGCTCTCTAAGTGGTCTCGGTGCCACTAGATGGGACACAACACCACACCCAGGAGGCATGTGGGTTACATATGCAGGTTCCATGCCACTCCCAACAAGCATAAGCCTTGCTGTTAAATTGGTTACAATGCCATGCAGATCAAAAGAGAGTGATCTGGCTGTCAGTGCACCTCAGTTTAAATAATGGCCATAAAACACACACTGAAATGTGGCAGTCACATTAACAAGCCATTTCTTGCATTTGTTTCTGCAGGTCTGACCATAGGTGCTGGAATGAGGTGGGGGAAGGGTACCACAGCAGCCCCTGGCTTGAAGTGGTTTCCATCATATCCAGGTTTTACAGGTTGGTTCAATGGCTCTCGGCACCCCCCATATATAAATTGTTCCAGTGCCCCTGGGTCTGACAGTAGCAGTGAGTCTCTCACTTCATGAATTATGGAGCATATGGCTGTGTCCTTCTCCCTAACAGACTGAAGTGGCAAACCTGTGATTACACACTGACATTGGTCCCATCCAGGGATACCCCATATTTTGCAAGGGTAACTTGCAAGGAGCCTGAGAATCATCTCTGATTTACATAAAGCGAAGCAATTTGTAGCCATTTTTATCTATATTATAGCAGTGCAACAGCGACTACAGATCCCAATATGCAATTCTTCACCTTGATCCAAGCAACATGGTCACTTGAATCAAGGCATATTGCACACAGGGGCCTGTAGACTGTAGGCCACACAACTGTACTATTAAGCACGTCCATAGGTAGTATTGTAGAACCATTGCATCACCTGGTATATGGGGCAGCATTTTGACCACCCTAGAGCACTCATCCTGCCTGCTAACTAGGGCAACAAAACAGCATTAAATCCTCACACTGTGACCATTAGTGGCTTTTCATATTTGTTATCATGAAGCCATAAGGATGTGACTGCTTAAACAAAGGGGCTAACCCAGGAACCCCACCTGGTAAACTGGCCCAGCACTGCCACAAGAACAGAGTGTGTAGAAGAAGATGAGAGAAGCTCTGTTCTCACAAGCCACACCTGAGAGGCTTGGAAGAGTCCCCTTTGCTCTCGGAGCCATAGAGCAGAGGATGACTTAGGCAAACTTCTTCTTTACAACCAGCTCAGATGATCAGCCAAAATAACTTCCAGTGGAAATAATTAGCTTCTAGACAGTACTCCTCGCCAACCTCCTTTTCAAGGCCTGCAGCACTGATTAGCTCATCATCACACTCAGAATTACCACCCGGCAGATGGCCACCGGTTATCACTTTTGTGCAAAATTATGACAATTATCCCAAACATTTTTGTAAATAATTAGCAAAATTGATGCAAAAGTCAAATCTAATTATCATATCAAATCTAGCATTAATTAGGAAGAAATGACAGATGGCTACACCACAAAAAATAAAAAAAGCCTTTCATAAACACCTCTTAGTTGTGCTGGAAAGGTGTCAGCATTTCCTGTTAGAAAACAGGCCTCTGATTAGACAGCTTTAACGTTTGCCGGGGGATTTGTGCCTGCTGAGTAACATAATATGAACAGTAAGAATGTGGCTGCTCCAAAGGTGGGAAATGGAAAGCAAAGGGTGTCACACAGTAACAACAACTCAGTCATCTTGTGTTGCACACACTATTAGTAGTAGTGTTAAATAGCAACAAGATACTAGGCACTGTAAAATAGGTATGGAGAGAGAGTCTTTGCCCCAAGGGATGGGAGCATAGAAGCCCTAATAGCCCATTTTACAAATGGGAAATTGAGGAAGAGAGAGACTAAAGGCCAGATCCTCAAAGGTATATGGGCATCAAGGCCAGCTCCAGACACCAGTGCCCCAAGCACGTGCTTGGGGCGGTGAACACCGGGGGCGGCGTGCCGTTCCTAATTGGGGCAGCGCTCTGCTTCTTTTGGTGGCATTTCGGCAGTGACTCCCTCTCAGCGTCTTCATCCAGCGGCGGCGTTTTGGCGGTAGATCCCCGACTCTTGAAGGGTTTTTTTTTCTGTCGCTTGGGGTGGCAAAAAATCTGGAGCCAGCCCTGATGGGCGTCTAACTTCTGTTGATTTCAGCTGGAGTTAGGCACCTGAAAATCTCTGAGGAGCAAGACTGGTGTCTGCTAAGTGACTGGTGCAAAATCAGACAGGCAGCCTGTGACAAAACCAGGACATGAACCCTGGGCCCCTGTCCAGTGTCTTAACCACCAAGCCATGCTTCTCTCTTGTAACTCCTGTATTTGTCATGAGATACATAGAATGATACAGACTGTCATATACGCAACCACATTGTGCCTTTAATCACCTGGGGGCAGCAAATAGCTGGCTGCACCAATGGGAATTCTGGAAGGGGTTATGTCCTGGAAGGCTCAGAGTGCGTCTACATTACGGCCACACAGCTAATGTGCTGCAGTGGTAGCACCATAGTGTCGCCGCAGTGTATGTCAACAGGAGGCTTTTTTGTCAGTGTGGTTAATCCATCTCTCCAAGAGGTGATAGTGAAGTTGACAGACGTATCCTTCCTTTGACCAAGCCACATCCACTCCGGGGGTCAGGACAACCTACCTGCGGCACTCAAGGTGCAAAATCTTTCACAGCCCTGACTGACATAGCCAGGTCAATCTCATTTTTAAGTGTAGACAGGGCTTCTGGCTCTCTGAGCTCCCCAGCATCCAAGGAAAGCGGGCCCACTGTGCAGTTGCTTCCTTTGTAATGAAAGAGGTGCCCATGCTCAAGCACATTTTTTACTTTCATGAGTAATGCAGCAAACCCAAAGGTGCCAGGACTCAGCCCTGCCAAGCCCCAGGCCAAATTAAGTACTGCCAGGACGCCTTCGCTGAAAGGGGTACAGCTGTGCTCCCTCACATAGCTGGCTGGCCAGCCATAGGGAAGGATTATAAATTCACCTCAAAAGCCCCAGCCCTTTTGGGGTAAGAACAGAGCTAGAGAACTCATTATATTTGCAGGGAGCACTCCCCACTTGCAGGAGAGCACTGCGATTTTAATAAGTTCCTGCAATGAAATCTATTAACTTCTTATGGAGATATTAGCCCTGTCCTGCATAGAGCTGAGTGCCTTCTGAATGGTGCTGAGCTCCCATTGACTTTGCAGGTTTTGCAGCAGCTACCTTTGCAGCTCCCATCATTAACAAAATTATTACTCCACATGCATGAAACACAGTTTATAACTCAAGATTATTTATTCCTTTTTTGGCGTGCAAAGAGTGAAAGGTCTCATTGAGGACTAGTCAGCTCCATCATTTTAAATGTTTGTGTTTATTCACGTTTATCCAAGTCATTTATGGGTGAAAAAAGTTAAAAGTTAAAAATTACCTAAAATGGGGAAAATGTATTTGTCCCAATTTTTGCTTCTCTTCAAATGGCTGATGGGATTTTTCACAAGATTTCTAAGGAAAGTTTCTCTCTGGGCTGAGGTTAAGCATGGGAAAGTCAGTGTGAGACCAGGAAATGATGAGCATGTGAAGACAAAGGGTTGTGTAGCTTAACTATAGAAAGTACTGCCAGGTGCCTGCCATAATACATACAAAAATCACATAATCATGTCATGAGAGCCATGCAATCACGAATGGAGACAGCTACCCTATAACTCCATTATTTCCAAAACCCTGGTACTGAGCAGGGGCTTGAGCCAGAAAATCCAGATTCAGCCTGAATTTCCTGAGTTCTGGCACATTGTTACAGCGACAGGTTCAAGTCACAACGTTCAGTCCCAGGTCCGACTCAGAACCTGAATTCCCCCAAAGCTCATTACCCATCTTTGCTGTGCGTGGCACTTACAGATACTGCTACTTTCTGCCTATTCTGGCAACATGATTATTTCCTTAGCAACTAATGTACTGAAATGGAGTGCAAGCAAAGGAAGGCTGGAAAAAGAACACAGACTGAAGAGAATAAACAGCATAAATAAAAAAATAAAATGGGACAACGTAGAATGTTGTAAAGCTTTTATTGCCACTTCTTTGGGAAGCCCAGCTCAGCACACATGCAGTCATCTCAGCAAAGTGGTGCTAAAAACTTTATTGTATGACTCATCAGCAGATACTTGTCTTTTCCTCTTGCTGTTTTCACCTCATCAGTCCCCCATCTCTCCCTCTCTCCCCTGTATTCATCATCTCTCTCTCCTACTCGTCCCTGGTGTAACCAGGTTTGGTTATCGCTGAACTTGAAGATAAATCAAAGTGGTTTATTATATCCACAGGTACACAACCTGCCTGCCCCCAGATGTTCAGGTAACACCCACACTCAGGTCATCATGGAAGGTTCCACTACAGGCGGACGTCCACAAGTAGCTGGCCAAGGTTTTGGATTGAGTTAGATTCCCCTCTTGATCTGCATGACGAAGTGACCTTGTAATCCATCCGTGAGTGTGTGTTAAAAGTTCCCCTTTCCACCTGGTCCACAGAGGATATGATTCGTTACAGCCTCTGGGGAGCGGGTCTGTTGTAATCTGGGAGCAGCAACTTTGCTAAAACAGTGCCTAGAGTGAACCCCTCAGCCACTCAGCTCAATGTTTAAATTTTATTTTCCCTGGGTCTCCCACTTTATCCGCTGGCCCAGCTACACCAGCTTGGCTTTTTCATTCAAGCTGTAGCGGTGCCTGGTCTTAGTTCTGGAGGCCCCGCAGTTCCACCCCCAGTGCGTGGCTGTCACAACCTTGCTAGGGCTTTCCCGGGTAGCCATTTCTGTTCATCTCAGATTATGAGAAATGTAAACTCTTGTGGCTACTTAGTAGAAAAGGCCCTAAAAATAATACAAGAAAATGGGAAAGAGACCAGTGAAGCCCTATTAAAATGGAGGGTTCCTAAGAAGAATTAATGTTATTGATTTGGCCAGCGTTCATGGAGAGGAAAGATTACTAGTGAGGAAGGATCTCGCTCTCCCCCCCAGCATCCCAGCTTGGTAGTTCAGCCTTTGATGTGATCCTGGCCTCTCCCCTGAGTGAGCTGTTCCCGCAGATAACACAACACAGCTCCAATCACAAATGCATTCCCAGCCTGTTGCAGCCAGCTTCAGACAGTTCTAGAAGGCAGGGCTCTGGTGTGACAGTTTGGTAAACCCAGAGGGGCTGGGCATCGCCTGCCAGCTACTCCCTGCTCACTGCCCTACGCTGACGGGTTGGCACTGGAGTCATTTAACTTGTAACTAATAAGAAAGGCAGGGCAGGGAGGAGAGGGGTGTTTTGTTTCATAGCAATGGAGATCTCACTGCTAAGCCCTTTGTTCTCTAATTTTCACTGCACTGGCATAAGGTCATATATCTCCCAGTTTGGGCCATGTCCTTATTTAACGCTCATTAAGCAGCCTCCCACCGAAATCAGTTGGAGTCTCTTCAAGACCTGCTGGCCAAAGCCACAAGCCAGTTGCTGGGGCAGCTGAGCTGTGCACAGTGGGGATCCCAGAACAAGCTGTGGGAGGAAGGATCCTGCCAGCCTACTGGCTGGCAGGAGAGTCACTCCACAGTGATACTGAAATACCACTGTGGAGTGGAGTATCACTGTGGAGTATCACAGTGGTACTGAAATAATGACAGGTGGATCCACAGTCACAGATCCAGGGGTCTCACCTCCTCCCCTCCCCCCAGCACTGTGGCGGAGGGAGTCTCTGCATAGCGCCATCACACAAAGGCTTTTTTGAGAACTCACCTTATTGTTACAATCCTCAGCAAGGCACAAACCTCAGCCTAACAGCCCCACAACACCCAGCACCTGCCCTACCTCCTCCCATGGCAGAATTGCCAGCCATGTTCCTGGTCCAGAGAAGAGGCCAGATCTGGCCAGGAGTAACTCCAGGGAGAGATTAAGAGCGATGGAATAAAACCTTCCCTAAAATATTCCATAGCCTTCAGGCCCCTCTGAAGATCCTTAATTCATTCCCCTGCCTCTC
Organism: Dermatemys mawii; assembly: GCA_007922305.1. Classification (NCBI taxonomy): domain Eukaryota; kingdom Metazoa; phylum Chordata; order Testudines; family Dermatemydidae; genus Dermatemys; species Dermatemys mawii. The sequence goes on along the minus strand of ML677360.1, from coordinate 5,958,073 downwards.
ATAGGCCCCGTGCAAGAAGTATCTCCATATGTCAAAGACAGCAAGCTACTGGTCCTGTGTGGGAGGCTGTGTATCTTCTTTCACATGCCAGATTATGGAAGCAGTTGTGTTGCTCTGTAAGGCACATGGGTTACTTTGTGCTGGTCTCCCCCCATCCCAGCAAACTGGAATAAGTGCAAGATGGCAGCAAAACTGATGGAAAGATCAGAGTGGCTCTGGAGGGGATATTTAGGGAGTCTAGAAAGCAGCGGAGAGAGAATGCTCGGTGCCACCTCAGAGCCCTGGCCCACCATTGCCAGCAGTGGCCATCACTGTTGCTAAGAAA
>ML677360.1:5774185-5957738 GCA_007922305.1 Dermatemys mawii | reverse complement strand
AAGAAAGAAAGAAAGAAAGAAAGAAAGAAAGAAAGAAAGAAAGAAAGAAAATGAAAATTGGTGGGGGGGGTCATCTCTTCCTGACTCCTACTGGAGGTCATCTAAAACTGTGAAGCATGAGCTTTTAGGACCATTGGTCATGAACCAGAAAGAAAGCAGGGATGCCAGGCCCTGCTCCCCAACCGTCACAAGCAATCCCGTCATACAATCCCATTCATAAATGTGTCCTGCTCTCTCTTAAAACTAATTAAGTTGGTTGCCTCCACAACTCTTATTGGGAGGTTGCTCCAGAACCTCACTCTTCTGCTGGTGAGGTTACACCACAAATTAAGGTTGTAATTTGTAGCATCAGTTGGCTATAATCTAGGTAGCAGGGGTAACAATAGTTGTGAAGACATGGCAGCATGGGCTAGCAACCTGCTTATGTACTTAGGTTCCCCAGCAGGCTTGTCCCAGTGCGGCTGGCCCACATTACAATCCATGCCCCCATGTCTTCACTGCTATCATTACCATTGCTAGCTAGATTAAAGCTGGTACAGATATGCCTATCCACACTACAGTCACACCTTCAGCTGCAGTGTAGATATACCCATCATCATCACTTTTGCTCCCATACATGTAAACTACCTGACTCTGCCCACCTCTAGAGGAAACATCTTTCTCCTTTCCACCACTGTGGAATACATCCTTAATGCTCACACGTGCAACTCCAATTAACTATTGAAATTGTATCTATTGAATGGCATTTTGTTTCCTGGATGCATATTACGTGTATCTTCCACCCCCTCACACAGTCTCTGCAAGTTCTACAGCCTGTTAGTGTGCCAACATTCCAACTTGCCAGTCTGAGCTTACTTTTCTGGGTAGTGCCTTTAACTGCATGCATCCAAAGTCATACCATAGCACTCACCTACTTCGCACAACACTTGGACAGGGACACTGTACATCATTTCTAGCTTACCCCGCATTTCCTTGATTCATTTCAGGATGCAGGGTGTTCGTTTATTGCAAATTTTTATGGCTGTTTGCAAACCTGACACCAACCCACCTTTTTCAACCAGGCTTGGGACCAGCTATGGTGGATTTAGAGGACAAAATTAGAGCAAGAATCATAAACACCTGGCTCAAATAGAAAGAGATAAATTGTGTGCTATCTGACAGGAAGATACCTATAAGATTAAAAGGGAAAGTCTTGAAAATGGTGATCCCTCCAGTTTTAATGTATGGCGCTGGGTGTTGGGCAGCAAAGAAGAAACATGAGCAAATGATCTTTTCACAGAAATCGGAATGTAGAGACCAATGAGTGGTGTGATAATGCAAGACCATGAGGAAGGTGTATGTCAGAGACATGCACAAAGTAACACCCATCATCGAAAAAATGAGGGAATACAGGCACAGATGGTTTTGTCATGTACAGGCCTGTCCACTGCATGGTTAAGAGAGACCAACAGATGTGACCGAAGGAAAAAGAAAGCGAGACCAACCCAAGAAGAAGTGGCAGGATGTCACAAAGGAAGACATGGGAACATGTGGTGGATAGAGGACAGGGCATTGAATTTGGAGGAAGAGCACTGGTAGAGCAAATGTTGATGGGATTAATGCCAGGAGGAAGAAGATTTAGCAAATCTCCACTCGTTTTCTGTGAGCAGGCCCAAGCAGATTGCTCCTTTTCCGTACTGAACTTACAACTCAGCCAAATTAATTGCAATTCTCACCCAGCCACCAAGAGCAACAGCTGCAGCCTATGCACGTTCCACCACGTTTCTACCACCTCCTTCTGGAGCACTGCACCTCAAGAAAAGGCAGGGGGATTTTCCTCCCCTAATAGCCGTGTTGTTGTTTGCTTGCTCCCTGGTCTCTTCTCAACAATGGCTGAGCCAGCTTTGCGCACACTTAAAACAAAAAATCCACTCCCAGCCTAAGAGGAAGCAGATCAAATGCAGCCCCACAATGATAAGCTTGCGGAAATGACCCTTTCCAGTGACAACACTTGTGCCAGCTCTTACAGGCCCAAGCAGTGTCCCACTGGAGTCACCCACTCTGCACAGTAGTAAAAGACGACACAAGCTGCAAGGCTGGGGAGAATCAGGCCCCTGACTTCCACGTCTGTATGGCTCCAATTCAGGAACCATCCCATTTATGACGGCACTTAAGCACGTGCTGGCCTGAAGAGAGCTGGCCTTAAGCATGTGTCTAAGTGCTTTTCTGAATCGGGACCTATGAGGGGGCTAATGCTATTGATCTATTCCACAGCACCACAGGGAGCCTGACCTAAACACCCAGACAAATTCAGAGCTGGAGCCTGGATTAACTTTGCTGCTGCTGCCACTACCACTGTGAAACTTCCCTTACAATGGCGTGCTGGGGCAGCTCTCCATCCAGGAGACCTTGACAACTCCACTACAGTGCCTCTGCTGACTGGGAGCGGAAGCACGGGCAGGCAGCTTGGGAGCAATCTCCAGCCAGTGGATCTCCAAGACCCACAGGGCTTGGGGGCTGGTCTCCCTTCTTTGTTACAGGTGAGTCACTTCCCTGACTGAAGACTTTGGAGTCACCTCCACCGAGGGAACCTCTTGGAGTTTATCTCCCTCCTGCAGGAGGACACGATTAAGCCCAGGCTCTTAACGGAGGCGGGTGAACAAGGAGGAAAAGAGGAGCGTCTCCATTAAAAGACCCCTCCTAGCTCCCAAGAAATTACTGATGCTCAAAGAGGTGAAGGAAAAGGCTCAGGTAGGATATTCCAAAAATCAGTTTGGGCTGTAGGTGAACACTTACCCGTGATCCAGACAAGGGAGCGGCGTGACATCAGTAATATGTGGCTGCAATAAATGACTGTGATTTCTCAAGGGCGCAGGATGAAAGGAATACTGAGGCTTAGCAGTCCTCCTCCAAGCGTGCTAATGGCCTGAAGCAAAATTTAGAGCTCTAGCTTCTTCCCACTTGTGGCTGCAGCATATCAGCGCCGCAAACCAACCAGGGAACCGGGCCAGGCACAGAATAGCCACTAAAAACATATCGTTATTACGACCGGATCTAAAACAAAGTTATGGGCCGGGGCAGCAGGGGCACCGCTGTAGTTCTCCCAACACTGAAAGAAGGAAAAGGGCTGAATGGATAAACAGCGGAGGGGAGAGGGGGCTGTTGGTGAGAGACTCGCCCGAGCCATCCTCCAGCCCTCCCGATGTCACTGGAGCAACAGAGACTTCTGAGCAGAGATGGGAAAGGGGATGTGTGTCAAAAATGGTGGGGGGTTTTCAGGAGTCGAATTAGGACAAAATGATGTTAATGCTGTAACCAAGCTTCTCATCTCATCCTATGCTCCACCCAGAAATCCATAGTCACTAACGATGCTGCTAAAATGTTGGAACAGCCAACAATATCATCATTTAAACTGCCAACAGTGGGTTTCAGTATTAATACTGCATTCAGAGGAGTCAGGGGTAGGCTCACACCGCTTTCAGAGCTATTTGTTCCCGTGTGTCTATCTGCAGGTTCCCTTGCCCTCTTAACAGGGTCTATGAGCCTTGAAGAGTTTCATACTCTGTTTTGAACAGTCACACTCAGAATGTGCACCACTATTTTAATATCACTTAAAAAACTCAGAGATTGGCTCCCTTTGCTGACATTTAGAGACAGGGAGAAAAGCAGTGGAGAAGTGTGACGGTCTGTACCCTTATGTTCATCCTTTTTACAAGACTGACAAATTTTGTACAAAGTATGTGTAGTAAGCCCAAGTGGTCTCCCTCTGATTAGGAGAGCGAGGGAAGCTTACACGCCCCTTGGAAGGTGGAGCCAAGGCTGCCCCACCCCCTTTGCCGGAAGAACAGGGGCAGGGCCAAAATCATAAAAGGCCAGCCCTGCAGCCCAGGAGCAGGAGAATCAGAGGAGGAGAAGGACGCTCTGTCTGACCTGCAGCCGCCTGGAGGAGACTCAATCCCAGGCTGTGCTCCAGCCCTCAACGCCGATGCCCCCTGATGCCGACTGGCTGGGAGTGCCCACCGCCATGTACCCAGAGGAACCCAAACGATGCCTGGACAGCACAGGTATCCACTCCCCGAGTCAGCCGACCCCAACCCTGAGCAAGGGAACACTGGCTCTGAAGTAGGGTGACCAGACAGCAAATGTGGAAAATCCGGACAGGGGGTGAGGGGTAATAGGAACCTATATAAGAAAAAAAAACAAAATTGGGACTGTCCCTATAAAATCGGGACACCTGGTCACGCTACTCTGAAGACATGCTCCCTTGCTGGGCTTTTCTGGAGACTGTTTGTTAGCTGTCTGCCTGAGTTCTGCCCAGGCCATAGCCAGCCCCTTATAGACTGTTTGTTTGCTGGCTGCCTGAGCACCTGAAAGCCCAGGCCCCAGCCTATCTAGAGACTGTTTATTTGCTGGCTGCCTGAGCCCCACCCAGGCCACAGCAAGCTCCTCAGAGACTGTACTGCTTGCGGGGCTGCCTTGCAGATCCTGGACCCAGCCGGTTCGGACTGGCCCAAGGGGTCTCCCTCCACTGGGGAGTACGAGGGAGCCTGCAATATGCCTTGTGAGGTATCATTTGAAAGCTCATAATCTACTGAACATTATTGTACTAGTAAAATATCTGTGGCAACATTGTATGTAAAATTATAAGATTCTACTGTATAATATTACTGAGACATATTCCAAGTATAGAAAACAGCTCAGACAAGTTCCCCAGAAACAAAAGGCTAGCCAGCTCCTCAGCCAAGTGTCAGCATAAGAAAAATAATAATAAGTGGACTATTACCTGGTCAGTGGCCATTCTTTGGCAGGAAGAAGGGCGTGAGTGAAAAATTTACATGTTGGCAATGGAATGGCAGGAAATTCCCACACAGGCAGCCTCTCTGTCTCCAGAACCTCGGCTGGAGATGATTTTCAAAAAAAAAGAGGGCTATAAGAAAGGAGAACAGAGTCCCTAAAATATTTCTCCTTTCTCTCTATCCACAGCAACCACAACACCCTAGGAACAAAGAAACAGCTTTGAACTAAGGAGGGGAGGAATCCTGTGTGAAAGGAGTTACGCCAGTCAGACTGCTAAAGCAAGTGGTGAGAGAAATTTTAGCTTTGAATTCACTTAGTTTCCGAAGCCAGGTATTAGTTTGTGTTTTACCTTTTATTTCTTTGTAATCAGTTCTGACTTTTATGCCACATTACTTGTAATTAAGGCTACGATTTTGTCATGGATATTTTTAGTAAAAGTCATGGACAGGTCACGGGCAATAACAAAAGGTCACAGAAGCCATGACTTGTCTCTTTTACTAAAAACATTGCTGACAAAATGGGGGGGGAGGAGAGTCCAGCACCCCGCCCCTCCCTACAGTCGCTGGGTCCCCCTGCTGTCCTGCAGGGCTGTGAGTTGTGGGGGAAACCCTGCCAGCACTGACCAGTTTTGGGGTCCCTCTGCCACCAGCGGCTAGGAGCTGCAGGAGGGCTCCTGCCAGTAGCGGTGGCTGAGGAGCTGAGGGGGGGCGCCTGCAGCCACTGAGCAGCTCTGAGGTCCTTCTGCTGCCAGCAGCAGTGGCTAGGAGCTATTGGGGGTGGGCAGGGGACAGCTGCTCTTGGCAGCTAAGACACTGCAGGGGAGACCCTTGCCAGAGGTGGCAGCTGAGCAGTTCAGGGGTCGCAGCCAACGTTGGCAGCCGGTCAGTTGCAAGGTCAGTTGCTGGGCAGGCTCCCTTGCAGCCTGACAAGCCTGGGTGGCAGCAGGGTTCCCCGCCACCAGCAGAGGCTGGTTAGCTGCGGGGCCTCCAATGTCATGGAGTTCACTGAATTCTGTGACTTCCGCAACCTCTATGACATAATCTTAGCCTTACTTGTAATCACTTAAAATGTATCCTTCTGTCATTAATAAACTTGTTTTGTTGTTTTATCTAAGCCAATGTATGTTTGGATTGGAGTGTCTGGGAAACCTCTCTTGAGATAACACAGTGTGTGCATATCATTATATCATGTCTCTTAATGAAATGACAGATTTTATATGAGTTTGTATTGTCCAGGAGGGGCTGGGCAGTACAAGACACACATTTCTGGGAGAAAGTCTGGGACTGGGAATTTGCTGGGAAGCAGTATAAAAGGCACCCCAGGTTGGAGAACTGAGGGGACACAGCTGCCCAACAGTCCAGATTGTACCCTGGAGAATGCCACAACAGGATAATATTACACAGCAGAGAGGTTTGAAAATCCCAGTGGTCAGACACCCAGAGGAAGTCTGCGCACTCAGCCTGCTTGTAAAGGGGTGATAATCCCCATCTCTGCAAAAGTCTGTGAGATCTTTGGATAAAAAGGGCCATGGAAGCGCAATGTATTATTACATTGTTCTTAGTCTTGGCCCCTTGTGTGTTTTATGGTCCTTTGCACTTGAAAATACACCTGTACTCAACCATGCTGCCCACCCTAACCTGTAGGGACAGATTTTCAGAAGAGCTTGGCATGTTGAGTGAATGGTGTGAGCTGAGCTTGTTTGAAAAGCCGGCCCTTGTTTAGGTGCCTAACTGGGAGCTTAGCTCTTTGGAAAATCTGGACCTAGTTCTGGGAGCTGAGCACTTGAAAAGGTGGCCCAGAACTCTTTGGAAAATCTGGCCCATAGTTTTTCTAAGTATAAAAATCATTCCTCGGGAAAATGCTGCACATTGAAAGCCCAGATAAATTGGTGTGACCTTGTGAATGAGATTCATTTCTGTGCTGATTCAAACATCATGTGAAGGATAACATCATCTCAGACCAGATAACAGGGATGGCAAATAGATTTAGTTCTCCGGACAGAGTTTCCACTATTTATTAAGTAGATTTAGGACTTGGAGGTGAAATTTAAGCTTTTGAACACACATTTCTTGGACCAACTTTACCAGCAGGTATGAGCTCTTCATGAAGAAATAATTGGTAATAGTGTCTCCGGAGACTCTTTGGCAACATCACACGCATCTCTCTCTCTCTCTCTCTCTCTCTCTCTCTCTCTCTCAATCTCACTCACACACACAGAGTCATTTTTTATCTATTTTGAGTTTTTAAACCCAGCTTTCCTGAGTAAATCCACTGACTTCAATGAAGTCTAGTATCAAAGGGATAGCCATGTTAGTCTGAATCTGCAAAAGTGACAAAGAGTCTTTTAGCACCATATAGACTAACAGATCTTAGGGATCATGAGCTTTCATGGGCTAAGACCCACTTCATCTGATGAAGTGGGTCTTAGCCCACGGAAGCTCATGATCTCTAAGATCTGTTAATCTATAAGGTGCTACAAGATTCTTTGTGACTTCAGTGAAGTTATTCAGGACTGACACAAATGTAGCTGAGATCAGAACCTGGCGTTCCCTATTTAATTAACATAGCAAAAATGGAGGTTGAACCCTATGATCTGAAATAGGGACATCTGGAGTCATTCCAAGGTCATTACCAAAATGCACAAATGCCTATACCTTGAATATTGCTCCAAGTAATACAGCAGGGAGCTTGTGCTTGTGGTAGCACACCCTAAGGAGCCACAAAATGGGGCTCTATCCCTGACTCTTCTACAGCCTTGCTGTGTGACCCACAACTGCTCCCTGACAGCTGGTTGGGAATTTTTTCATGAAATGTTTTTCAGGGAGAAAATACCAGCTCATCAAAACTGGAACATGTCATGGACACATATCAGTTTTGACAAAATTTTTGTTGGGAAGTTTTCTTTAGGCCATGATGGAACTGCTGTTCAAAACCAGAGAGACCGCAGAACAGCCAACTTATTAGGCTACTCAGCTGGTGTGTGGGAGACCCAGATTCAAGTCTCTGGTGGGCATCAAGCAAACTAGAGAATTGAATCTGCATTTCCAACATCCCAAGTGAGTGCCTTAACCACTTGGCTATTCTGGATTAGGGCAGGTCTCACATGGGGCGTTGCTGTGTTTGTTTGTTTGGTGGGAGAGGAGGGATGAACAATGTTAAAAGGCCTCATTTCTATTCTGATGCAGAACAAAACCAATGCACAGCACTCAAACAATAGAAGTTTGTCATGAGACAGAATTATAGATTTTCCATCAGCCCACATCACTAAGTAGGCCAACATTTTCTAAAGGGGTTACTGAGTTGGGCTATCTCAATTTTCAGATGCCCAACTTGATCATGGTCAAGACCAGAACCAGCCTGTAACATCATCCACTGCCTGCTAGCTTCAGCTGGAGAATACTAAGAGTAATGAAGAGATACCTGTATCTAGGGCTACAGGATAGAAGTAAAAAGGCATAAAACATCCGGTTATCACATAAGTCAATAGACCTTTGTGAGGTTGGGGTTTTACTTAGGGGCACAAGCCAGCATGCTCCACCCCTTGGAAGTTGCTATACAGTAACAGTTCTGTCACAAATGTAGGTTTGGTGTAACCTCCCCACCCCCAGTGATCATTTTGTGAAGTGCTATTGCTCATTCAACTCACATCATTTCTGGGTGGATCCCCACCACTTCTGAGGGAACAGAAAGAAAATAGGGAAAGGAGGTGTCAGAAGTTCACACTTTCCTATAAGGGACCCCAAGGGCCTGGCGAGTGTGTCCAGCGCTATAAAATGTGATCCCAAAGGGGAAACAAGGAGGGTGGCAGAACCCCATGCCAAGTAGGCTCCTGGTCATTCAGAGCCCTCTCTTAGCCAGCTCAGCTACTACAGCAAAGCTGGGAAGAAAGAGAGTAGAGACACAGGTCATGGATTCATAGCATCTCTCAGAGACCAACAGAAGACTGCTCAATCCAACCAGGAGAAAGGCCGCTGAGCATTTATGTTATTCATGTCATATTACGACCAAAACCCGAGCCTAAACTTAGCCCTGGCTGAATGGTTCAATTTAGAGAAAATCTAGACCTTCAGAAATGTATCCTGCCATACTGAAATGGGTCCAGGCTAGAGATCTCACAGTGGCAGACTCCTGAAGGAATTGCCAGCACTTGCTGGCTTCTGCCAAATCAGGACCTCTGTGAGAACAGCCTCGCTCCGAGAATTTCAATTTTTGTCCCTCTGGCCTGGGAGGCAGAGAGGAGACCTGGGGCAAACGTGAAGGGAAAAGCAGTTTTAAAAGCACTTAAGAGTTTGAGGGAAAGAAAAGGGCTTGAACCGGATCTATTTTAACAGAAATGATTTGTGCATCTCTGCTGTAAGATGGGATTCTTTTAGGAGGCCATGTGTATATAGTGATCCATGTTCAGCATTGTCAGTTAGTGGGCTCGTCACTACTTCAGACACACATAGAGCAAAAGAGGTGAGAAATGTTTTCTCTGTTCCTCAGGCAGCCAGGTGATTGTGCTGAGGTGGGCAAACCACCAATGGCAAGCCAAGGGGCCTATGAACTGCTAGAACTACCACAGCTGTCAGTACCTTATCCCCAAACTGCCCTTTGGCCCTGTATCAACTTCAAAGATCACTGTGGTTTATCAAGAGACAAGCTTTCTCAAATTAACTGTCTTGGCAGATGTCTAGGAATGTGTTTGCACAAAACTCACTCCAAATGTGTCCACTGTCACCACAGAGATTTCCTGCAGGAATACACCCCAGCAGTAATGGAAGCAAATGGACCCTTCTCCTCCCACCCCAGCCATCAAAGCTGCAAAATCACAGCCACTAGTTGTATTCCATGTAGTGACCCAGCTAATCAACCCAGATTGGGTAATCCTGACATTGGCCCCAAGCACTGACCTTCGCAAGCAGCTCCTGTCCCACTTCATAGAATGGACCAACCATATAAGAGAACTTCCCTAGAAGCAAACTTGCATCCAGATGCCCTTAATTGCCCTGAAGGAATGGATCCATGCCTCAGACCTGAGGAGAGCCAGTGTGGAATAACTGTGCTCATGACTAAGAGAAATCAGGTTAGAAGGGACCTAGGAGGTCATCTAGACCAACCCCCTGCTCAAAGCAGGACCAATCCCCAACTAAGTCATCTCAGCCAGGGCATTGTCAAGCCTGATCTTAAAATCCTCTAAGGAAGGAGATTCCACCACTTTCTCTAGGTAGCCCATTCCAGTGCTTCACCACCCTCCTAGTGAAAAAGTTTTTCATGCTATCCAACCTAAACCTTCCCCACTGCAACTTGAGACCATTACTCCTTGTTCTGTCATCACTGCTCTCAGCTAAGCAAATCTCCCTGTAGAACGCAAGAGTCTGCACAATCCTCAGAAAGCCAACAGCTGCTGCAGAAAAGCTTGTGCTCTGACTCCAGACTCCTGGGCAATCTCAATGACTTACTCCTGATTCACACCAGGCTAAGTGAGAGGAACATCAGCCTCAGAGTCTCCTGTTTGTAGGGTAGTTTTCATTTTCTCCTGAGATGTTTATACTCTCTCTTCTAATTACAAACCTCAGGCCTAACGTTTCATGTAATTAAATTGACAGACCTGAAGGTCTCAGGTGAAGTTTCTCTGTTGGCTTTGATCCTAAGTGAAGGGTTCGTGTCAGTTGCAGCTTTTCCTCTGATGTCTTCTTTGGGTTTGGTTTCATTTGAGAGGGTCTTGGGCTGCTATTGAGGGTCCTCTGCGTAATATAGCAGCACATCCAAGCAGACTTAGCTTGTGAATCACTGGGTAGGAAACTGATAAAATGTGTGCTCTCCAGACAGGATTACTGTGTTGCTCTTCATTACCAATTGAGCAGTGTACTTAGGAGACTCCGTGAAGCACAAAACATCACTTAGCGATTTAAATGTATTCAAGAAACACACGCGGCAGGAGCAGCTGTCTTTCAGGGTGTCCTTCCCGCCAACCTGGATGTGACTTTTTGTGTTAACAGGGAAAGCTTGTACTGGGGCCGCACCATTCTCATTTGAAGAAGACGTGTGATTACTGTCAGGAGTCACAGCTCATTCGTGAGGACACGGCGGGCTAACGAGATGGCTAGATTTGCATTTACTTAGCAACATTGTACATGCACGCATCAAGGGCTCGTGACTCTGGGCTTCGGAAATAGGTCTCATGCTGGTGAGCGTAATAAGCTACTCCACTGCCTACAGGAACTGCCAGCAGATCAGATGATCTCTCCTACCCACCAGAGGGCAGTGGCACACACACAAACCAGCCTATTCATTACTAAGGTCAATGTGGTTATAAATTGTTCTCCCAACTGTTCAGAGGAGGATGCGGCTGTCCCTGAGGAATGATTTCTGCCAGCCAACAGGGTACTCTGTTGGGAGTGGGGAAGCGAAAAATAATTATGATTCTGTGGATCTGTGCAATATCCACAGTGTATTAGGAAACTGTAATTTCCAAACTGCCAAAGGGGGAGTGTGGAGAGGCAGTGCCTATGCCCAGATTACATCAAGTCACATTTCAACTGCTTGACGGTTTTATCATCAAGCAAGGGCAGTCGTTTCCCTACAGCTGAGGGCAGCCTTGCTCTGAAGCCATTAGAGATGTTTATACAAACAGTGGGGAAGGTTTATGGAGGTCATGTGGAGCAGCGGGAAGTGCCAAAGTTGCGAGGCCGAATACAGACAGGGGGCCTGCACTGGCACCTGGAATGCTTGCAGTGCATGTTTGAACAACAGCCGGAGGAGCCAAAGTCACAGTAACATCGATTGCCTTGACCAGCTGGGACTGGGTGTCGCTGTCGCCTCACTCCTTTACACGCACTTCTGAACCCATTTCACAGGTTGGATTGTTCTGTGAGTGGGGTTTGGCGTGCTGAATTCACCACCCTGAGTACACTCTGCTGGGCTACGTCTATGTGCTCTAGGGACCTAGAATATGCCAGCGGTGACACATGGGCCAGATAGAGCTCAGCACGCAGCCTGGGGCATGGATGGTGAACCCAGTCCCCCAACCCCTTCCGAAGCACCATGGCTTGCCTCCAATCGGAGCCATCTTCACTGCTCAGGCTGCCCATGTGCCGCAGGGGCACCCCCAGACATTTATCTCCCGGTATACAGGGGGAGGGGTTCGCCCTGCCCCCGAGGGCAAGAGTTGCTGGCTGGGCTGAAAGAGGCGATAGGTGGGCCTGGGAGTGAGGGGAACGGAACTGGTTGGGTTCAGGGGTGAGGGGTGGGAAAGAAGAGGGCTGATTGCTGAGGTGAGGGAGTGATGATGGGGGGCTGCAAGGGGGACTGGTGGGGGGAGGGCAAGGTAGCTCCCAGGTGTCCCCTAGGCTCGGGGAGAGTATGAGACACTAAAAGGTGCACATGGCGCTGAGATGGGCAGAGATAATTTGTGCTGTATGTGACTGCTTGGCACATCACAGAGACCTAGAGGCTCCAGGCTGTGAGGAAGAAGGCGCAGAGGGGTAGTGCCTCATCCTGCCACAGGCTACTGGCACTCTCAGCCTGGCTCTTTGCTCCCTGCAGAACAGCAGCCAGCCATATGTTTGAGGCCCCACACAGGTGTACTGCCCTGAGGCAGGTTCCTCCTCACAGGGTTTCTCACCAAAACAACCAAGAAGCCACTCAGCAGTCTCCTCCGGCTCAGCCCACAAAACAGTACACACTGTGAATGACACGCATTTGGCTGCAAAGGGGTGACGAAGAATTCTCCCACAGGCACAGCTCCACGTTCCTCAGAGCCAGTGATGAGTGACACACCACACACACAGAACCCTCCCGCTCGGTACCTGTAATTGCAAAATTTATAGATTTACATCCAACTTAGTAGTTTTGTAATTACAGTTAAAAACCAGGAGGCTAACGGAACATTAGAGAGGGTTGAATCTCTGCTACGGCAACAGCCTCCTGCTCTCTTTGTGCCTCGTCTGAATCCTGAAAGATTTTAGATGGGTAGGAAATCAAAGGGCGAGTGGTTATCGTCCAGAGCTGACCACGGATGGTGGCCCCTGGGCCTGGGAGCCAGCTGACTTGCCTTCTCATCTGTCTTCCTGCTGATTTGCTTCTAGACAGAAGACACCCTCTAGCGGTCTCTTCTATTTACTATGGCAGTGTCCTAAAGACATTTTTTAGCATTCACACTCTTTCAACATCTACCCTTCTCCAGCAGGTCTCAAAGAGCATCACACACATTCATCCATGAATCTCCCCGCGGGCAGGAGGAAGAGTGGTGATGCAACTGGGGACACTGGTTAAGTGACTTGCCAAAGGTCGGTAACAGAGGCTGTTTCTGCAATCAGAGGGGACTGAGATCTAGAGATCTCTCCTGAGAGGGGCAGAGGAATGTGGGTGGTCAGTGGAATGGTGAAGCTGTGCGGGTCTGTTTCTCCTGTGTCCCTTGCCCGCTGTGCTAGAGAAGAGGTAGGGCTTGGGTGTAGTGGACGTAAGGCGATTCTCATTTCTGGCTGCCGCACATGGACAAATGTTGGTGTTTTTTCCAGCTCTAGGGCTCAATGGATAGTGATAAACAGAATGATACATGAACATGCAGCTTCAGTCCAACTGGCTGCTGTTGGTGCAGGGTCGCGCTAGCCTTTATGCCTGTACCTGGATAATCATCAGGATTCAGAGACGTGTTCCAGGCTTCTTCCCACAGGTGCCTTGTTTGTTCTCTGCTCCTCCTACCAGCACCCACTGGCCTCAAAGAGAACTGACTCCTGCTGTGAAACAGGGAATCACACGCACAGTCTTCGCTGGGCTTGGTTTCCTGGCTCCCATCAGGGCTATGCAGGGTTATTCCAACTCCTACATGATCCCCACCCCGCTCCCCAGACATCCAGCTTGTGACCCCCCCAAAATTGCTTCTAAGCCCCATTCTCCCGCAGGTGCCCTGTGTATATGACACCTCCCACACACATGCTGGTTCCAACTCCTAGGGGACCTTTCCTCCAGCTGACCTAAGCTCCCTCCTCAGCAGAGGAAAGGGACAGCACCTGCTCCCTCACAGGGCTCTCTGCTGACCTAACACCATCCTGCCAACTCATCACAAAAATGCCCCCCGCACCCCTCAGCCGAGCGGTACTGACTCTCGTAGCCTGAGTTGCCTAGTGGCAGTGCACAGAGTCTCCCCAAGTCCCAATATGATCAATCACAGGCAGAACTGCTGACTGCTTCACAGCTCCAAGCTCTCGCAACGGTCTATTACCGGAGCGCCATGGGGAGTGGGCTACATAGGACTGGGAAGGGGTGAAGCAGGTAACCAGGTGCCCACTGCAGCAGCATCCCCTGCTAACCTCATCAGCGCTGCCTGATGCAGCATTAGCTCATGTAAGCCCCCTAAAGAGCACAGCAACAGGCGTGCCTGAATCCCTGCCTCTGGGGATTGAACATACAAATGGGGGTTCCAAGCTGTGTGTCCCGCCGGCTCCAGATGCTTCCTTGCACCGTAGCAGCAGGAACCACGCTAGGGCAGATGGTGGTAGATTCTGCCCCTCCCTTGATCATCAGCCTTCTCCAAGAGGCACGAGGCCACTGAGCACTGAAAGTCTCTTTTCATCTTCTGAGTGTAAGCAGTGTCAGGAATGAGATATATTCTGACATCTGGTGGCGAACTATGGGAATTGCAGTGAGCCTTGCAAAATAAGTCTGGGGCTGATCAATTTGCATAGACACACCCACTGCGCCTAGCCTGAGCCCACAGCAGCCCACATGGCCACTTCGGCTGATGAGGGAGCCCCAGTTTCTATGTTATTGGGGCAGGAATGATAAAGTGATGTTACTGTGATTATGTGAATGAAGGACTATGGACATGTACTTGGCCCTTGTTATGATGGAGGGACTCGCCATCATCTAGGTAGCACTCACTGGGCAAGGGCCATGCGTTTTCAGAACACTGTGAGATTGAGAGAGGTGGTGGACAAGTACCTATACCTTTTGGTGAGGGTTCTGTCTGAGGGCCTTGCAGGCCTATTGCACCCTGGCTCTTTCCACTGTGGAATGTCAGAATTGAATTTTGCTTCCATGAGGAGCCTGGTTTCAGGCTGCTGAGCTGACAATTGCTTTGGGCTCACTGGTGCACCTGTACTAAGGCTCCCCTACTGTGAGCTGAAATCACCTAAGAACTAAAGAAATCACTGAGCACTGTCTTAAGTAGGGGGGACCTGGAAAAAAAGTGCAGAGTGGCTGGTGCAGCAGAGCAGTCTGTGTGTCGGCTAGCAGGACGGCTAGCGGAGTGACTGGTGCAGCAGAGCTGTCTGTCGACTAGCGGAGGCGTTGGTGCTGCGGGCAGAGTGACCGGCGTGGCAGAGCTGTCTGTCTGTCACCTAGCGGAGCCGTGGGTGCTGCGGTCAGAGTGACTGGCGCGGCAGAGCTGTCTGTCTGTCACCTAGCGGAGCCGTGGGTGCTGCGGGCAGAGTGACCGGCGCGGCAGAGCTGTCTGTCTGTCACCTAGCAGAGCAGCTAGCGGATCAACAGGCAGAGCGGTTCGTAGGACAGCCAGCGGAGCGGAGCAGAGCCGATTGCGGTGAGAGCTGCAGCGGAACCTCACGGAGAGGCGGCGCAGTCGGCCTTGGACCACGTAAGGTGCCCCATGCCCTACCCTCCATCTTCACCCAGGCTGGAGGTAAGACTCTGCCAATTGACTTTTGAACTCTGCACGGACCAAGGACAGAGACTCTTGGGCTGTTAGACTTTTGGGACTATTGAGTGACTTTTTGGGGTTGTGGAACTCAAGAGCCAAAGGGAAGGCCACGGCCTATTTGCTGGGAGGGGGGCTTCTGGTTCATGGTTTGGTTTATTAACCTTGTTTGTGGTGTTTCCCCAATATAATGCCACATTGTTTCTCCCTGTTATTAAAAGGCTTTGGTACACTCAGACTCTGTGCTTGCGAGAGGGGAAGTATTGTCTCTTACAGACGCCCAGAGGGGTGGTATATGGTTGTCCCAGGTCACTGGGTGGGGGCTCGAGCCGGTTTTTGTATTGTGCTATTGGAATGGAACCCCTGGATACTGAACCCGGCCCTTGTTGCTGCCAACTCTGATGGGCAGAAGGGTTACATGAG
The DNA here is from genome assembly GCA_007922305.1 of Dermatemys mawii. NCBI lineage: Eukaryota > Metazoa > Chordata > Testudines > Dermatemydidae > Dermatemys > Dermatemys mawii. The sequence goes on along the minus strand of ML677360.1, from coordinate 5,941,903 downwards.
CATGTCAGGGCAGCAGCTGTTTGGATGCCCAGCCCCACAAAAACGAAGCCTGAGTGTGCTCTGCAATTAAAAGTGAGCATGCCCACACCCCATGACGCCCACCAGCCTCTGTCTCTCCCACAGCACAGTAACGCCTGCAGCCCCGAGCACTTCCCGCTTTGTGCGGGATGAATTCCGACTGCATTGCAGAGGTGGAGCTCCGAGCTGGAACTTGCCAACACTAATCAGATGCAAGGCTTTGGAGATCAGCTCAGAAAATGAGTCTCCGGTTGGAATTTCTTAGGGGAGAGGGCACAAGGAGGCCACGTTATCTGACATCCCTTCCTGGACGCTCATGGCTCATTCCAGAAAGAAGAGCCTGCTGGGAAAGACATATGGGCTACCTTCCAGGGGCTGTTTTCTAAATGTCATGTGACGAAGCAGCCCGGAATGTCATGGGCAATAACATTCCTTATCCATAATTGATGCCAGAGCTGGTGTACATTTAATAATAAAGAGTGTGGATATTTTATTGATGACAAAATGGACCTCCTTGCTCTGATCCTTTTTGTAAGAACAGGACAACCTTCTTCCCTAATACAGTCTTGGAAAACCCATATTATGAATTTAGCTGCTTTTTTATGCGGGAGGGGCAGAATTGGTGTTTTTTATTACAGCAGTTTTACTTTTCTTTGGGGATAGATGACATGTTCCTAGTGGGTTTATGGGCCTCACCTAGAAGAAGAGGCAATGACATATAGGTCCATTTTCTGATCTCATTTACAGCCAGTGTAAATCTGGAGTAAGTACATTGAATTCTGGCCTGGTTTTCTATATACAAGAACTACCTTGTGCAGCACTTTCAATATAAATGCTGTTTTTGATCTTTTTTCTATTAAGGCAAAACAGCAATAACACCTAAAGCAACCGCTCAGTGTGAGTATCTCGGCTGTAGCAGAACTTGGCCATGCTGAGAAACAGAATAGCTGGCAGCTGAATGCTGCAAGCAGGAAGAGTGCTTAGAAATTCAAAAGTATCACTGAAAACAAAGGTATCACCAGAACACAAAGGCATCACTGTTTCCTAGCAAATATAATCCAATCCCATCAGAACTCAGATTAAAATCTGGCCTGAACTCACTGCACCTCAGAGCAGATTTGTGCTGTAAACCCATACCCATCACGACCAAAACCCAAAAAGACACGAGGATCTGGGATGAACTTATATAAGGGTGTAGGTGACAGCCGTAGGCTCAGGTTTGGGAGCACATTCGTCAGGTAGGATGCTAACCCATCATAGCTAAACCTCATGCGTCTGCAAAATCAGCCTGGAAATCTCAGGTGTGGAGGATCTCTGTCAAACCCACTCCGTGTCTCAAACTCAATTTACCGTAAGGCCAGTGCCAATCCTCAAATCCTCTCAGTGGGCCAGTAATGTCACTGAAGATGGTGTATTTTTATTTTGTATTGTATTTTTGTTTTCAATTTCTTAGAAATAATAAAACTGTCATATACAACTGAACTTTATACAATTCTTCGCCTGTCAGAGAGTTTTTAGTGTTTGCCAGACACCTGGCAATGCTTCAGTTTTGTCAGTTTGTTGATGTTTGGCCTCAGTGACTGAGCAGTTGAAACCTTCAGGATTGCAGCAAGTCCCAATCCGTTGTGTATTTTTTCAATAAATGAATTTTCTTTTCAATAAATGGATTTTTTGGCTTTTAAAACATACTTTATTAGTGCATAAAGTAAAAGATATCTTAGCCCAGGAAAGCAACAGGCACTGCAAGTCAGTGTAGCAAGCACAGATTCCTACTAACATTGGAACCACTGCACTTCACTACCAGGCAGGGCACCAGACATTACTGGTGGCTTTCAGCCTTAAACTGCTCCCTCAAAGCATTCCTAAGCCTTGTAGCCCACGCTGGGCCCCTCTAATAGCCCTGCTCTCTGGCTGTTCACATTCAGCCTCCAGGTGTTAAACCTCCAAGGTCCATGCCTGAGTGAAGCTTTCACCCTTCCCTTCACAAATATGATGGAGGGTACAGCCCACGGATATAACCGAGGGGATACTGCCATTGGCCAAGTCCAGCTTCCCATACAGAGAGCACTAGTGGCCCTTTAAAAAGCCAAAAGCGCACTCCACAGTCATTCAGCACCAGCTCAGCCTGTTGTTGAACTGCTCCTTGCTACTGTCAAGGCTCCCTGTGTAGGGTTTCGTGAGCCATGACATTAAAGCATAAGCTAGGTCTCTAAGGATCACAATAGGCATTTTGACTTCCCCTATGGTGATCTTCCAGTCTGGGGAAAAAGTCCCGGCTTGCAGTTTCCTGAACAGGCCAGAGTTATGAAAGATGTATGCATCATGCACCTTTCCAGGCCAGTCTGCGTTAATGTCAATGAAATGCCCAGGGTGATCCACAAGCACCTGGAGAACCACAGAGAAATACCGCTTCCGATTAACGTACTTGGAGGCTAGGTGGTCTGGTGCCAGAATTGGAATATGCGTCCCACCTATCGCCCCTCCGCAGTTAGGAAAACCTATTTGTGCAAAGCCAGCCATAATGTCATGCACGTTACCCAAAGTCACGGTTCTTCTGAGCAGGATGTGATTAATGGCCTTGCAAACTTGCATCAACATGATTCCAGCGGTTGACTTTCCCACTCCAGACTGGTTAGCAACCAATCAGTAGCTGTCTGGAGTTGCCAGCTTCCAGATTGCAATAACCACCCACTTCTCCACCATCAGGGCAGCTCTCAATCTTGTGTCCCATGAAAGTGGCTTTTCTCGTCTGAAATTTCTGCAACCACTGCTCATCATCCAAGACTTGCATAACAATGCGATCCCACCACTCAGTGCTTGTTTCCTGAGCCCAAAAGCGGCGTTCCACAGTTGTGAGCATGTCCGTGAATGCCACAAGCAATCTCGTGTCATATGCGTTACTTGAGTCGATATCATCGTTGGAGTCCTCAGAGTCAGTTTGGATCTTAAGGAGTAGCTCGACTGCCAAATGTGATGTGTTGGCGAGACTCATCAACATGTTCCTCGGCATTTTGGACTCCATTCCCACAGACCAAAAGGGAAGACAGACCACGCCACACAGAAACCCTTGAAAGATGATGTCAAATGTGAACAATTTCTGGGATGTGAAACGATGCATCACAGGGTGTTGGACAGGACCTAGAATGCCCCACACCCCATGTGTCCTTCCCACAAGCCACAGTGCCAGAATGGGAAGAGGTACTCTGTAGGATAGCTGCCCATAACGCACCGCTCCCAATGCCACTCCAAGTGCCAGAAATGTGGCAACATCAGTGCACTTGCAGCTGTCAGTGTGGACAGACTGCGGAGTGTTCCCAAATGCACTCTCTGAAGGCTGATTTAAGCCAAAGCGTTCTACATCTGCAAGTGTAGCCATGCCCTTATAGAGCTCCTCCCCTCAGGATTTTCTTGTGTACTGTGTTTCCCATTTGTTGTTCATGAAATTAGTTCAAAACTAGCTCCAGGTGACGCCCTCCCATTGCAGCTTCTCCCCAAGAAAACATAACTGTTGGGGTGATCATCAGGGATCGTAGGACTCTGCCATGGAAAAACACCAAATTTGCATTTTTACAGAATCTTTTGGTTTTACAGGTTGACACAAAATAAAAACATATACAGTAGAACCCTGTGCCAGCAGCACACACACAGGAATATGGGAAACAATGCCTCGGCCCCAGATGGCAGGGCTCCTGGTGTCAGATTTCATTTTAATCGCAGAAAAACATGGATTTTTGTTTTTTATTGTGGAATTTTGTTTTCTTTATCATGGAAAACTAGGATCCCTGGTGATCCAGCACTCTACTTTTCTGGGTGTAACAATGGCCAATAGAATAAGTGGATACTGACCAGTCACCTTGGTGACCTCGATCTAGGTCAGCTGACTGAGGGCAGAAAATAAACTTAATTCTCTCCCCAGCAGTCTTGTGCATCTCTCTGGTGACAAAGTATCAGAAGAAAACTTAACTTTTGGCAAAAATGGAGCCAATGAAACCACCTACACCTCTGGCTAAAAGAGAACATGGCAGAGAACTGGAGGGAACAGGAAGCATTGTTTCCAAAATGACCCAAAAGCAAATGGTATTGGATAGAAATGCGAGAGGGTGAAATCCTCCACAGTGCAACATGTGGCATTGGATATCTACACCACACTCCAGAGGGATCATGAAGGGAACAGCTAACTGCTAGGCAAAATCATTCACAAATTTCTAGAATTTCTAGAACGCTGGGATGATTTAGTTGGGGATTGGTCCTGCTTTGAGCAGGGGGTTGGACTAGATGATCTCCTGAGGTCCCTTCCAACCCTGATATTCTATGATTCTATGAACTGTCTGATCCAGGCAGGAACATCTCTTGAGAGAGAGGTTTTTGGGGGTTTTTTGGTTTTGTGCAGGAAGCCACCTGCCAGATGAGACTATTGATAATTCTGTTACAGACCTATCTAATAAGGTAAAATCATATGAATTTGAAGCATTAACAGATGGACTAATTATAGACCACACTCTGTGGTATAGCTGGTAACCAGGGCGAAGATATATCGTTCTGCAAAATGGATCTGATTTTTCAAAAACAGGTGGTGTGGGTATCTGCAAGGCTAATGAAAACTGAGCTTCCAAATGACAGTGTTAGTAGGCAGCAAAAGAACCGAATCGCATCTAAATGAAAATGCACAATAAGTCATAAAGACAGAATGGAAGGGTAAACAAACTGCCGTTTGCAATAAATATGGAGGTAATCAAAGCACAGTGCAAGGGTCTCCTGCACAACAGATGATGTATCATGCGAGAACAAAATGCAAAAGCAACATACATTCATGAAGATACAGTTGGAGGACAAAGCTCCAAAAGAGTCCTTTGATGGCTTTCTCAGTGAATACATTTACACAGCAAAGTTTGACAGATTTATTTGTGACATTTGAAATAAACAAAAAGTGAACTTTAAAACAGACACTGGAGCTGATATACTGGACTCGCAGCAAGAGTATACACAAAGCAGCTACTGGCCACCCAAGAAACTATTTTGTTTTCTTATAACAAGCGCAATCTGGGCCTATAGAAAAGAATAAAGCTAAAGCTGACTTGTCTATATGAGGACAGATACCACTCAGAAGAGTTTGAAATACTGGAGCAGCAGGTCTCATATGTGCTTTGGATGAAGCACAACCTACAAACACAGATGATCCAAACAGGTGCATAACTTGTCCACTATCATTCCTCATAAATAGTGACCATTCTTAAAAGTCAGAAGAAATTTCATAGCAATTAGATAACACTTGTGACCATTGTGCTGCATGGGCGTTTTAAACAGAGGAGTTAACATGCAATGGGTTATAAATTAGGTGCCAGATTCTCAGGACCAGGGGCCAAATGACAGTCCCAGGAACAGAGGAGAGGCAAACTGTTTTCGCTCATACCCAGATCGGCAGGTAGCAATCAATCTTTTGGCAATCAATTTATCTTGTCTCATTAAGACGCGATAAATCAATCGCCAACGGCGCCTGAATCAACTCCAGAACTCCAGCTCGCCGAGAGGTGCAAGCTGGAGTCGACAGGAGAGCCCACTGCTGACCACCGCCGCCGTGAGGACGGCAGGTAAGTCGGCCAAATATGCACCGACTTCAGCTACGTTATTTACATAACTGAAGTTGCATATCTTCAGTCGATCCCTCTCCCTACTGTAGACCAGCCTTTAGAGAGAGTTAAATGAGTCTGCCCTACAACACTAGTTAACACGTGATTGGTTTTTGGTTCATGTGGCAGAGGCTCATGCAGTAAGCTCCCAAGGTCCCAGGTTCAATCCTGCCCGCTGACGACCAGGGTCTGTCAGCGTTACGCTACCACGACTGCAATCATGGTTCATTAGCATGATACTGAACACAACTTGTCCTTTTCTGTGCTAAGCCTCAATTCAGCATTGCATTATCCACCTTGACTGAACACAACTGAGTCCAAAACTAAGACAAATGGCAGACAAGCCTGTGGACCACTCCTCTGAATTTGACTATGTTGGGCAAACTGATGACACTGTCTAAAATGAAGATGTTGTTACACATTGCTGTTACGTCAGCGATGAGCAGGGGGAATGGCGCAACAGGAACAGGAGTGCTCTGTAGGAGTCTGGACACCAATGTGACAGTATGATTTGACTTGAACTGCTGTGCGATTCGCTGTTTACTCTCTCGTAAGACAGGCCCAGTGGGAGTGAAGAAGGAAGACTCTCGTTAACACCACTAAACATTCCCAGAATCAATTATATGGCACCAATATGAATTAGAGCAAATTTTTGGCTCATAATATTTTTTACAACTATTTCCAGTCTCAAATTTTCACTGTTTTCAGTCTGATTATGTGCAGGCCAGTGAGTTTTAACCAGAATGTGCGGTTGTTAGGTTTTTGTTTTGCTCAAATAAATACTTCTCTGTTTCCTGTCAAAATTAACGGGCCTTCGGTTTGATTTCTATCTGCTCCTCTACATATTATGTTCATTTGGTGTTACTTGATCAAGCTTTGCCTCTTAAAACAACCATTTTTTCCCTGTCCTGAGAGAAAAATGTGTTTGATTAGGGCACAGACAGAGAAACCCTGATCCAAGCATACAGGTTGTCCCTTTAAATAGCTCTGAACTCAATGCAATTCGGATTTGAGGTGAAGCTTTCACTTAATATACAAGCAAGCAAGATGAAACGCGTATCGCCTCCTATTGCACTCACAAACAATATGCCTGCTTATTGGCTCCTGCTCCCACATCTTGCTAACATTAATGGAATTGCCTTCTTCCTTTCCTGGAAGCTGCTATGGCAAAGGAAAGTGTTGGCTCGCAGAGCGGATAACTCACATTTATCAATGCCTGCTAGGATGATGCTATTGTCTCTGGTGACAATACAGGTGCACAAACCCAATTAGGATGCTCACAGTCTCACAAAGCCAAACAGAATGTTCTTCCCTGGTCCGCTGGGCTTTAAAGAGCAATGCTAATGTTTCTCTTCTCTCCGCCCTGCCTTCAGAATGCTAATGTGCCCTGCTTTCCTTGTACGGAGCGAGCGCTGGCACGGTGGGGAGGAATGGGAAAACTTGGAGAGAGATCCTGAGAGGGGTCACGTCCCAATCTAGGGATCTCCATTCCAACAGGAGTTGCTGGTGCTCAGCACCATTCAGGGTCTGGCCCTTTTGAAAGCAAGCCCCCAGTTAGCATTAGTGTAGTTTTTGCATAGCTCCCTCTCCTGGGCAGACACTGCAGTCCCCCTCTCCACTCAGCCTTGGCAGACACTTTTAGCTCTCTGCTGGGGACTCACTATGTCCTGGTGGGCAGGAGTCCCATGCAGTTTAAATTCAACTGAGCGTGCCATGGCTGTCTCTGGCTGATAATGACTGTTACAAATTCAACCTCAAGTCATCCACCTCCGTTTTCCTTCATCCAGTAGGAAAGTCTTTCCTTCATCCCCAACCAGTGCCGCAGTAACCCAGCATAAAATCAGCCATCCTCCAAATCTCTTTGGATTAGCCTTGTGTCTTTCTACAGGCAAGATACTGTAAATAAACAGAGTGCTTAATTCGTATAAAAGTGACCTGCATGTGGTGGGGTGTGTGCATGAGGGAGGAAAGGACAAGGGTGTGGTTCAGGCATGAAAGTAATTTATGGTAATTACTACTGTGCAATTAGCACCAGATTCCCATCAGTTGAGTTGGGCCACGCAATGTGACAGTTTGATCCTGCAACACTTTTCCCAGCTGCCCAGCATTTTAATGCAAAATATAAAAATCTAAACCTCTGTTTAGCCGCAAGAGAAATGGTATTTTTCAGCAAACCAATTTCACTTCAAAGTGCTGCTCTACATCGGCTAATGCCCGCAACCACGCCTCCATTGTCAATAAAAAATGCAACAAGTGTGTAAAGCTTCTCGTCAGAGATCTGGGTTGTGTGGGAGAAAGAATACCTCGGATTTCTCTGGGACTTTGGGACAGCCCCAGGACCCTGTTATCTGCACACTGGATAGTTGGGACCTGAGGGGAGAGCATGGGAGCCACTGCTGCAGTATAAGCAGAAGTAGTTGGCTTGGCTTTGGCCCTCTCTATATGCTGTCCAGCAGTTTTTGCTCACATGATGGGCCCGTTTCTGCTCAGGAATAACTAGGTTTGCCAACTTTGAAATATTGAAAAACTGAACACTCCAGTGGGAGTGTTGGAACCTCCCTAGCCCGCGGTCCCCACGCTCTCCTCACCCCCATCTCCAGCCCACAGGGTTGCAACTTCAGTTGGACGCATTCCAGGAGGTTTCCTCACATGACATTATATTTAATGGAAGATTCATCTTTAATTCCTGAAGATGCCAGGACAATCCTGGAGGGTTGGCAACCGTATGAGCCCAGGGCCCCTGCACTCTCCCTGCCCTACCTAACTCAGGGCCCCCACCCCATGTTATCTGTGGGGAGGGGCACTGTCCTCCCACTGCACCAGCTCCCCCCCAACACGTTCGGCCACCCTCCCCGGCAGCCAGGCCTGGGCGGGGAGCAGGACGGAGTCGCTCCGAGTAGCTGCTCTGTGCAGGGTAACCAGCTGCCTGGGAGAGAGCCTGGCTGGGGAGGGTCAGCTTCTGGGGACAGGAGGCGAACATGGTGGGGGGGCCCTCCAGCTCACTCAGTCACTGTCCCTGGAAGCTGAGCCTGGGCGAGGGGCAATCTGCTGCCACCACTTCCTGGGTAGCGGCTGCACTTCAGCAGGCAGCATCCCAGTGGCCAGAAGAGGCTCTGGTCCTGCCCCTTCCACTCCTCACCTGGACCAGCTGCTGGGGTCACTTGACCCTACATGCTCCCCTCCCCGCCCAGCACATCACTTAACTGGACTTTTGGTGACCGTTCAGTGTTTCTGACTGGACACTGCTAGTGTAAAACTGATGGGGAAAAGAGAATCTGGTCCTATCTCCCTTGTTTTGTGCTATCAGTCTCTCTCTTTTCCCTTTCTCTCCCCCTCTCTCATTCTCCCATATCTCCCCCTCTCCCCTCAGATCTGACAGAAACTGGCTTTCTTTCCTAGTAATCACTTACCCATAAACTCCGTTATCAGCCTGGAAGGCAGTTAAAGGACACGGTTAAAATAATGACACTTCACAAGCGCTGCCCATTCTCTGGTTCCTGATCCATTCCCAGCAGTGCCAGGGGTCACGCCTTCCCGGTCCCAGCGGCCTGTGCCATGTCCCTGCAGTAATGAGTTCAATCAGCCTAAGAAGCAGCCATCCAGGGGAAGTGATGGAATCCCCTTAGCTGAAGTCAGTTGCGGGAATTATTCAGAGCCCCTGGGAACGCTCAGAAGAGAGCAAGGCCCTGTGTTATCTAACGGTCTTTGCTCTGTCTGAATTCTGGGACCCCGTGACGGGGTTCTGTGCCATTCCCAGGGCACAGCTCGACAGTGTGCATTCATCGCCCTTTGAAATGGAAGGTCATTTATTGGAAAGCCGCTTGCAGCTGTGCACATCTGCCCCGCCCTGCACGTCTGTCATACAGCCCAGCACAGCATGGTCAGGCTAGAAGACAGAACCAACTTGCAAACTGTTTTTGTACGCAGGCTACATACAGCACAACTTCTTCCCAGAGCCTATTATCCCAGGGAAGTGTTTATGGCATCTGAAGTGCCATACTGCAGTGGTTACTAGTTAGCATGAAACCAGCACATGTTGTACAGTAGACGCTAATTTTGCGCTAAGAACTTATTTACATTATCCTCTCTCCTCTCAGCTTTTGTGCAGAGGGGCTGCAGTTACTTTTAATACTTTGTTGTATTGTGCTGCATCTAACCAACACCCCTTGACTTCTGTTACTGCACTGCCCCCTGCTGGTGATTGTGAGGAGTAAATTGTTCAAGCCCTGTTCCTGTCTTATGATAGAGCTGGGCAAAAAATTCTGACAGAAAACAAAATATTTTCTCAAAAAATGAAGATTTGGCAATTCCGAAACATTTTGCAGATTTGTGTGGATTTTTCCAAATTGTTTCAGCTGGGGAAAAACACTAAAATAAACTTACGGGCTTAGAACAACTGCTCCGTTGAAAAAAAAACCTCTTTCCCTTGCTGTAATGGAGGACTCTTCCCTTGCTTGCTTTGGTACAAGTCTGGAGTGACTCCACATTCTAAAGGTGGAAGTGAAAAGAGAATCAGGCTCCTCACTTTGGAGCAACATAAAAGAGTTTGGACATTCATCCCTCCCTCTTTGAACTAAAAATCTCACAAGATCAAGTGTCCATGTGAGATCCCCTCATTTCAGCCAAGCCAGAAGTGGGGGGACAGCAGCTTTCTCATAATACTTATGCTTTACACCATCAAAGCACTTTCCACCCACTCACTAATTAGGCCTCTCAATACCCTCTGACGTAGGTAGGGATGGTTTTATTATCCCTGTTTTACAGCATGGGAAACTGAGGAACAAAGAAGGTTAAGTAACTTGCCCGAAGCCAAGTAGAAGACAATGGCAGAGCAGATATTAGTATCTGGGAGTGCTACATTCCCAGCCCCATACTCAATTCCTCTGACCACCTTGCCCCCTTGCAGCGAGTTCTGCTGTTGTGGCACTTGCGGCCTGAACTCAGAAGGAAAAAGACAAACATATTTTTAATTAACTGAACTTTTCCAAAGCTCACTAAAGGTCCTCTGATGGTTCGGGGCTGCTAGCTGCAGGGGTCAGGACATTCATAGATTTCTGGTCGAGTTGCTCGCCTGAAAGAGCCCCTGGCAGTCCCCTGCTAAGACGCTAGGCAGGATGGCTCAGCACAGCAAGTGCCAGGTACAGGGATAGCCTGGACAGCACAGATACAGCACCTAGGGACATCAGGTTGGAGAGGAACTCTGCCAGGAGATCAGTTAGCAAAGCCAAGGACAGGACAGTCTCACTCCTACACATTAATCCTAGGCTGAGGCTGAATCTGGGGAACAAGTTCAGACAGGTTCTTTTTAAAATGAGCTAGATCATCCAGCTCTAATACTTATCCTGCATAAAACAGTTTCTTAAGCAGAGCCACCGGCTGTCACGCAAACTGGTGTTGGAAGGAGAAACAGAAATGGAGGTAAAGAGGCACAAGGCTTGCATTCAAAATGACAAAGGCTCCAAGGAGGATATAGGGACCAAGTTCTACCCAGCCTGCTGAACTCAAGAGTCTGTTCTGCCCATAAACTGGAGAAAGGGGAAAACCAAACACAATGGGTCTCTGCCGCCCAAGCCGTGCTGCCTCAGCACCAAGGCCACAACTTCAAGCCAACAAACACAATTTGCAGAATCGCTCAACACTTTTAATACTGATCGGAGATAAACCAGTTACAAATATAAGAGGGAAAGACCCAACTACTAGCATCTCCAAATAACCTATGGACAAAAAAGATTGTTCAGCATCCCCCGTCCATCTATTGAAACCCTTCAGCTCCCTCCAGGGCTGCAAGTACAACAGAAATTCTGAATTTCTGAGAAATTTAAACTAGCAGCTCACCCACGAGCAGATGATTTGGGAAACTGGCCCTTTTCACAATATCATCCTCTATTGTAACACGATTTATTTACAGAATTTTCGTCTGTTAAGGGGCAGGGTCCAAAACATGAGCACGTGCAAATCCTAGAGGAGTGGAAGCAACCGTTCTTCATTCTCGATTGCTTTCTACACACAAAAAGTATCTAGTTGCACATCCCCTGTCCTCCTCTTCCCCCCACCCATCCCCCCACAACCAGTTCAGGTCCTGCCATGCAATCAAAGCTTGAAATTCAAAGAGGTATCAGCCTGACCTCTTTGTCCATGGGAGCGATTTTATTCCTGCTTTTAACTGCACCTGCAATAAATTTCAGGAACAAATATCCTATTCAGGTACCTGAGTTCCCAGCTACACCCATAGAACAGATATTTAGATGTCTTCACTGGAGGTTTTATGCCTGCAAATTAACTAAGGAGTGAAAATTAATTGGGGATGTTCAGAATGTTTAGATATCTTTGCATTTCAGTACATAAAAGTATTTGGATTTCGTTTAAGTGTAACCTTAGCTCAGAATTACTGAGGTTTATAATGCTTGTCTGGGGATAAATTCACCAACCCTATAATGTATTTTACCCCTGCCATCACTGATATGTCCTCTAAAGCTTAACTCCATCTTAATATAGCTATCTGTCTGAGGATTTCCTTGGCTTTTTAAAATAAAGTACTGAAATTTTCATGCATGAATAGTAAACAAGAGACGCAAAGAGAATGCTGCCATGTTGCAGTTCTAGGGATTTAAGATATGTCATAGCAACAATCATTTATATTTTTAGTTATTTACATTTGAGGGCCAGATTCATCTTTACGCGCAGGCTGCTTCACCCCACACTGGAGCAGCACATGACAGCCAGAGCAACCTGGTCTGTTAAACTGGATTTACAGCTGCTTTACATTGTCAAGGAAATACAATGCAGCTGGAGTGTATTACTTAGTTTCCCCCATCCTTTCAGCTCTCCACATTCGCCCACCCGTAGGCATCCCAGCTGCCTCCTGAACGCCCCCTTCATAGGCGCACACACCTCACCCTTTTTCCTTCTGTAGTGAGTCTATCTGGTGCAATGGGTAGTTTTGAAACAGAAATTTCTAGGATTAATGGTCAGTTTCTGTGATATTTCATCACCGAACATTTTTATTTAGCAGAGGTTGGTGCATGAAAATCTCCTTCCCGAGACACTCACCCTTAAATTGCCCTCCTTCAAAATGGCTGCCATCTCCCACTGTTCTCCTTGGGTCTGCAGCCATGGGGAGTAACACTAAGCTACCCTGAGGGCAGGCAATATCCCCCCAAGGCCATCAGGAAAGGAGCCGGTAAGTAGAAGTAGTTGACAGCTTTGCTGGGGGCAGTCTGTGGCCTCAATCTCATTGAGAGCAATGGGAGCTAGGGAACATTTTTAGAAGGTCATGTTAAGTGAGAGCAGCCTATGGCCTCAGTCCCATTGGAAACATTAGGGGATGGCGGCCATTTGAAAAGATGGCAATTCCGTGTGAGTTTCTCTGAAGGAGAATGTTATTCTTCATTATCTTCTGAAGGAGACGCTTTATTTTAAGAAGATTCTTAGTAAAAAGTCTAAAAAATTACCGTCAGAAACTTCTCGTTGGCCCAGCCGTAGTCACCTCTCTGCCAATTTTGGTGCTGCTGGATCCAGTGGGAAGGGGAGGTGGCACCACAGCTGGGATTTGGCCAGCACTCCAAAGCTTACACCCTACTCTCGCTGTGAAAATTGCCATGGGCTCATTGCCATTCAGTCAGAGCTGTCACGGAGGGAAGAGTGCCAGCTTCTGAATTACTAACACCACCTGCTGCTCCCTCTTGGTTTCCTTTGAAGGTCACCCACCCAAGTAGTGAGTAGGCCTCAGCCTCTTTACCTAGTGAATGCTGAGGAGATCACAGGCTGACACAGTATGGCTGCAGGCTATTATCTTTCTCTCCGTAGTTCCTTTCTGTTCTGTAACTTCCTCTCATTGATGCATCTTCACCTCCCTCTGCCTGGAGTGATCTCTGTGGAGCAACACAGCGCAGACATGGCCTGTTATTCAGTTCAGGATTAAACTTTCTTTGCTTGCGTTATTTGTGTAATTGTTTCTCCTCTTTTCCCAAGGAGTGGTTCTCCACCTCCCTTCCTGTCATATATATTCTTCGGCGGATAGTAAAATAATTTGGGTAGCAAAAATCCAATCCAAACTTTTCCTATGGATAATCGGTGAATCAAATGACCATAAGAAGAGGGTAATTTTTGTCCTCCTTGGAGAATTCACTGCAACAGATATTTTATTGCCTGCATAGATCTAGTCATTACCCATGTGAGCTGTAAAGTCATTGAGACAATAACAAAGCCATTGACTTGTAATAGTCCTAAATCAGTTACCTATAATAAGACCGCGCTGAAGTTATGAATTCCAGCCTAAATAAATGTTTGGCTATTGTGAGTCAAATATCTTCTGTTGCCTAATCAATATATTTGCTTCAAGGTCTAAAAGACAAAGATATATCAAAGCAGAGGATGCACTTACAAATAAATATCCCTCTGATTATAATACTTGGCACTTCTATATTTGCTTCTTTCAGTTTGTAAAAATATAATACGACTCTTCTCCTCTGAGGAGCTCAGAATGTTTTACAAACATTACTGAACTAGGTCAAGTTAACCTCGCAGCTGGCATCTCTCTCCCACTCTCTGTCTCCTCTCTGTGTAGCTGATGGCGGCCATGGGCTTTCTATGGGTGGTGAAACTGAGGCACAAAGAGGTTAAGTGTGGGATCCAATAGCCAGCCAGAAGCAGAGACAAGAATAGAACCAGGGTTCCTGTTTTTGTTCCGTGCTTGTCCATGCCGGGAGCTCCTCAGCAGTACGATAATACAAACAATAAATAATGACAATAGAACCCAGCAGCTGTGATTCCCAGTCCCTGGTCCAACCACTAGGGGCTCTCTAATTACTACTTCAAGCACATTGATGTTTTACTAGGGGAGCAGAAATTTCATTCCTTTTCCTCAGTTTGTCCTGGAGAGGCCAGAAAGTCACAGGAACATAGGAATTACCACACTGGCTTAGCAACATGATGCATCTAGTTCAGTGGCCTGTCTCTGGGCATGGCCTTCACACCAGATACTTCAGAAGAAGATGCAAGAAACCCAGCCTTGGACAGATGTGGGATAATCTGTCCCACCCCCGTCTCACACGTTTGGCGTCCTTCGAAATCCAATTGCCTTAAACCCTGAACCAGGAGGTTGATGTTCAAACCCAACATGAAGCTCTGAAGGCCCAGGGAGTATGATGTTAGCAGCATTACAGCCGCTGCCTGTGCTCTCCTCTGTGCCCTTCTTGTAATCTGCTGCTCCACTAGCTCCTAGCTCCCTTCTGCTGTGGAGACTTTTGTCCTGACCTGTCCAGGCAACAACTGCAGCCAGTACCTTCCCTCAGCTCTCCCAAAGCCTCGCCGAAAGCAGCACCTGGATGAAGTGCAGCTGGGTAAATAGGTCTTCAGCCTGGGGACTTGGACTCCCCTATGTGCTCCTGGATGGCCAAGTAGCCACAGTGGCAAAAACACCCCCTTCTGCTGAGACAGGCTAGAAGGTTGTGCCTCCTCCAACCAGACACAGACTGGTCATGGGGTTTCATGTGGGGGCCCCCCCAAAGCCTGTAATGCTATCAGTAGCCATAGCCCCTTCCAATAGTACAGCCCAGTGCCCACCTCCCCTCCCCCTGCTTCTCCATGCCCCCAGCAGGCACCCACTCCTCAGCTGACAAGCAGTATGTGCCCCGGCGTTCCCTCAGTGTGTAGTGGGGGAAAAGGACATTAAGGGAACTGACGAGGCCTCGGGTTGCCCAGGCCATGGGCCTGGACCCCAGAACAATCCCATCTCAGCATCTCAGTGGCAGGGGGCAAGAAGAGAGGGCAACTGTTAGCACAGCCAAGACAGCCCAAGGAAACATGACTAGCTAGCCAGCCAAGGCAGAGACGTTCAGCAGACTAAGAGTAGCAAGAATACAAGCTCCTCCTCCAGCACCATTGCCCAGGAATGACAGCGCTCCTCACAGTAGACCACAGACCCTCAGAATTAATTGGGCAGCTATTGACCTTTCCCATGACATCTGCAATGCGAGTGTGAGGGCATACACCCTGCCCTCACGATGGGCAGCTCCTCATGCTGGACAAAGTCGTTTGTGGTATCCAGTGGAACAACCCAGCACTGTGAACTGATACCAGACATTATAAACTGGTGACATTATGCACCTGCTGCTGGGAGCTGGGCCAACCGTCGGGGCAGCAATCCACAGACCCTGCAGCAGAAGCAGGGAGTGCTATGGGTGTATGCAGGGCGCTGTTGGACTTTGCATTGGCTCAGTCACACTGGTGACTTTCACTAATGCAGACAAGACCTAAAAGGCTGGATCCAGTTCCCACTAACATCACTGGAAGGACTCCTCCTGTATCAGGGTCACAATGTAAGTGTGAGGCTACCCATGAACCCAGTCTTGCACCCAGGCCCTCTCTCTCCTGCAGGCTGCTACGCACCGGAATAAACCAGACTGCAGAATTCATGGGCCACAAATAAAAGCTGTGGAACTAATTGGTAAAGGGTAATAAAGGTTTCTCAGCTGGGTGGCTCTGCTCCCCTCTCTCCCATTGTTGCTTTTTAGTTCCTGATTTCGGATTTTCAGAGAGAGAGAGGAAGGGAAAAGAATGGTTTTAATTAACAGTGGTGGCTGGTGAATGTCTCTCCCGTAGTGAGCTATGTTTAAAACATTAGCTTCTAATTTATGAAAATTTAATGCAGTTTAGAGGAGACGTCGAACATTTTTTACAATTGCAAATATTGCTTGGAAAGGCCAAGAGCTTTCAGCCGCGGATGGGCTCCTGCCAGGCAGAGAGGCAGCAATCGGGCAGGGCGCAACGATGCCACTCCAGCGTGTGCCACAAGAGCTGCCAGGCCCTCGCGGCACATTAGCAAATGTCACCCTGGTGAAGTGTACCACACTGAGACCTCTGCAGTCTGACTCTAATCCATGGCTCCTGCCCCAGGCCTCTGGCTTGCTCTGCCCTCCCCTCCAAGCCTAGGAGTGGGAGTCTGCCTTTTCCACCCCTGGTCTCGGTGCTGAGATGCCCAGTAAGGAGCCTAGTTGTGGTGATGGCTTGTGTTCTGTGCAAATGTATCCAGTAGAGACTGGACTGAAAAACCCCAGACTCACTTCTCAGGGGAGTCCCGTCAGCATTCCCTTCTTAGCCGATGATTAATCCCAGGGATCAGAGGTGAATGGCTGGGTAATCTCTATGTTGAGACCAAAATGCTTTCAGATAAGCAGAGGCTGGGCCTGGGAAACAGAAGAGCCCTTGTATGATCAGGACATAGTCTGGAAAGTCTGGAAATGGGTCCATCTGTCCCATTCCTAGCTAGGAACCGAATGGCAAAGAGGCACCCAGGGAAGCAAGCCTGTGACCAGCCACATTAACGCCAGTGGAACTTCTCCTGGGCTTCAGGTTAAATACATGCCCAAGTGCTTTGCAGCCACAGGCCTGCACAGGCAGTTCAGATCTTCCCCATGCCAGGAGCTCCACGTCACTCAGAAATCTGTGGCAGAGCAGAGTGGAAACCAGACCTCCTTACTTCTAGGCCAGGTGCCTAACCACTAGACCAGACGTCCTTTCTGCTGATGTGAGTGGGTGCAATGGCATAGACTGGCCTTCTCCGAAGCCCCGCGATTTCTCATGATAGGTTTGATGAGTGCTGCCCCTACAGCTGATTCCTGAGTCGAATTCTGCTCTTGTCAATGGGAGCTTGATGTCAAGATCAGCAAAATCTAGGTGATGTTGTTTGATAGGTACCCAAAGGCGCCCCATACCGGCGGTGTCATGTCTGCTAACTGGAGCTCTGGGACCACGTCATTACCAGACGCTCTCACAAGCAGCAGCACTACACTGCACTGCTGGGAATAGTCACTTGGTACACACATCTGCCACGCTGAATGCAGGCGGACGCAGCCCATGTCTGGGAGGAGAATGACACCTGCGGGTAGGCCACTGCCACAGCCTACAGGCTTGGCTGGCCTCCATTCTCATCCGCTGGGTTCTACAGGGGACCCTGGGCTGTCAGATTGATAAAGCTGGATTACTAGCACCGTGCTATGGCATTGGCTAGAAGCCAAGATTGAGGATCAGGGCTCTGTTGTGCTGGATGCTGGGCAAACATATAACAAAAGGGCAGAGGCTGGAAAGGCCTTACCAGCCAAATGGAGTTTTTACTTCTTTGGTAGACTTGGGCTCCTGCTGCAAAGTCTGGCTCCAAATCCAAATACACCCACAATTCAAGGATGTTCACACTTGGGATTGGGTCCAGGCCCATCGCTACTTACTCCCTGTGATCAGTAGATGCCCTTTTCTGGGTCCAGTGCCTATAATGTCTCTGGTTTGCAAGGAATCTATTTATACCAGGTCTCCCATGGGTATCCAAGGGTCAGCGAGTCCCATTTTAAGCCCTGTTGAGGTAAAACAGAAAGAATAAGTGTACGTAGGTCTCGCCCTGGTCCTCTGCACAAGGATACATTTCACCCTGAATGCCGTAGGGAAGGGAATTTGAGGCAGGAGAACTAAATTCTGCTCTCATTTTCACTGTGCAAATCCAGAGCAAACCCACTGAAGTGAATACAGCTGGAGCACTTGGGGTTTACATTGGAGTACCTGAGAGCACTCTTTGGCTCCGGCTGTCCTCAGGTCACTCCAGTGCGGGCATTTCCCCAGAGCACAGAGAATGCACTTGGCCTCCCCTAATGGGCTCCATTGACTTTCTTCAGGGATCTGGAGTTGCAATAGCAGAGCTCTTTGGTCAGGTTGGTTCCAGGGCCTCGTGGCATTGGGTTGTCGGCTTCGGTTGGACATACTCCTGGAGGTTTCAGCACATGACGTAATCCTTCCTTGAGGATTCATCTTTAATTCCTGGAGTCTTCAGGGCCATCCTGGAGGGCTGGTGACCCTGGCAGCAGATCAGCTTCCTTTGTTGGAGAGAACCTGAAGTCATGGCATTGAGTCAGGGTGATTTGCTCATTTAGGGCCTTCCTTGCTACTCTGATGCAAAGACAGACTGGCCCAGTCTCTCACAGACAACTTTGCAGAGCCCCGCTTCATCGCTGTCCTTCCAGCGCTCTCCAGCTGTTCTCCCAGTTAGCACAGCACCTTCCCCTCCTGCCTGCCCTGGATCGCCAGTCTGCAGCCACCCTTAGGAGAGTTGTCCCACTGCTCGCTGTTGGCCTATTGCTGGTCATCACATTCATTGCTCTGTAATAAAAACATGGTACAGGAGACAGAAAAGAATGAGAAAGGACATCCCAGTGGATTCTACCACTTTGGCCATTTCTAGGCAATCTGAAAAGAAAGTTGAGGTTTCTATAAAAGATGTGATAAGGGGAGGGCTGCCTCATCAGTAATAAAAATGTATTAAATCCCTGTGTAAGTGATCTCGTGGATGGATCTTTCCAATTTGTCATGGGCAACTACTATGAAAAAATCTGCTTGTTTTGTAGCACACATAGCTGCATAGAAGGGTAAGACGTCGGATTTCAGAATAATAGTCCATGTATGGGAATGTGGCCATGGCCCCTTTCTTGTTTGGCACTTTAGTCAAGACTTTTTAGCACCATGCCCCATACAGCTGGTAAATTCTTTCGCTCCGTCTCCTGTATCTGCCTTCTGATTCACAGGGACCCCAGCAACCGGGATCATGAGCCGAGCTGCAGGAAGAAGGCAGAGAGATGGGCAGCGTAAGATGCTGTAGGTCTCCTGTGGGCCCCAACTGCATTGGGGGAAATGTAGCACCAAGAGGAAGTTTCCCAGGCTTGTAGAGGATTTGTCTGCAGTAAATGAAAATCCAGCAACACTTCTACCCTCGACCTTCAACTCTCCTACTATTCACACCTTTTGTCAGCCCCAGGAAGCATCAGCTAAACGCAGAGTTTAGGGCTATTAAAAGAACAGCGTCGTGCTGAGTCTTTTTCGGTTTCAGTCCCGGAGACTGTGTCCGTCGCTCGTGAGTTGTGCTGTGTTTCCATTCAGTCAGCTAGAAACCCTTGAGCAACTGGAAACACGGCCAGCAGCAATGTCTCTTGCTTCCAGCAAAACAGGTGAAAATGTACCAGCAGCTACAGCTTAAGTGTGTCTAATAAAAAAAAAAACCCAACCTAGGTCTGTTTAAACAAGATTAATATACATCAAGGAAAAATGCTTATTATGCATGCATATTCAGCTGCTTAAATTGCCTCTGCTTAGCCACTTTAGGAATAATAAACCTTAAAAGCCAGCAGATTAAATCAAGAGACAGTAGGTCTGACTATTTTTTATTTCTCTGTCCAAAGATTTGTCTGGAATGGTGCAGCTTTGCCTCCCAGTGTTCAGATACAAAACAGCAGTTCTGTGGCATTAGCTAATCTAACCCTCTGAAGTACTGTTTATAAATTGCATTTCCCTGGTGCCTGCGTTGGCGGGTGTGGGAGAGTGGGCCCTACAGTGAGGCTGAGGGCAGCAAGAAGAGGATGAAGACTAACACTTTCTGAAGGCTCTAAGTGTCATTTTTTGTCATTTAGGAGCTGGGCCTATCTGCCTCCTCAGGCACCTCTGGCCACCATTTAGGTGCCACTGACATTTCACATCCCACCCAGCTGCCACCTGCCACACTAGGCACTGCCCTTTCCACCGGTGGGCATCCCCAAAGCTGCCTATGCCCTGATGCTGCCTCACTGCAGCACAGAGCCCGAGTGCAAACCAAGCCCTGGAGGCTCTGCCAGGGGATTCTGGAACTAGGTAGGGGAACGTCTGTCTCCCCTGTAGGGCCTGGTCCCGTAGGTCCCCTCTGAGCACATCGTAGAGCTGATACATGCCAGACAACACAGCAGGAGCCATGGATACAGCCCACCAGGAGGCGGGGGGCAGCACAGCACCTACTGACAGCCAGGGGCACAGAGAGATACAGGACAGTGGCCTTGAGAGACAGCAGGAGACAAGCAGACAGAGAGAAGGTTCTGGCTGCAGGGCGTGGGCTAACAGTGCTATTGGGCCAAATCAGCCACTGAACTATAAAAGGGGGTCCACAGCTGAGGAGCCCGAAGGGATGGGGGCACCCATCTCTGGCCCATCTGCCAGGGCACCAAGTCAGCCACTTAAGGTATGTCCAGGCTGCAATGAGAGACCCATGGCCCAGACCCAGCTGGCCCAGATCAACCTGAGCTGGGGAGCGATAACACTGCAATGTTTATGTTCAAACTCGCACTGGAGCCTGGGCTCTGAGACCCCCATGAGGAGGGAGGGTCCAAGTTCCTTATCTCCAGCCCGAGCGCAAATATCAGCACTGTAGTTTTATAACTCTGCTCCCAGAGCTCCGCAAGCCCCAGCCAGCTGACCCGGGCTACATGACTCAGTGCTACAGGTGTTTTGCTGCAGCATAGATGTACCAATTGGGACTGTCATGTACCCCTTGTATGTGGTAGGCTGCTAGCAGGTCAGGCCTCTGGACCAGATCTGGACTAGCTACTGAGCTCCCATCACAGAGAGAAAGACAAGAGACACGTTCTCTCTCAGACGCTTTAATGCATGGCCAGGTATAGCTGTTACAAGCCCAGGTAAGGGATGCTACACATGGTGCCACCTACTGGCTGAACATTATAATACAGTTTTAGAATTCTATCCCATGGTAACCCCCTTCCCTTGGCATTTCATCCCTGGCTGTCTTAGGCAGCTCCCAGCTCAGCATCGCTGCTTCTGAGCATCTCTTTCTCAGCTGCCTAACTCTCCCCAGGCATTGTACGGGGAGTCTGGGCACCTAGTTTATGGCTGGGGATGCCAGGTAGCAGGGCCCCTGGTGCAATGCTGAGTGGAGAAAAGCCTGAGTGCCTTTGACATATGCCTTCCCAGCCTAACTCCCATTGGCTTTCAAATGGAACACAGGCTCCTAACTCACTTAAGCATTTTTGAAAATTGGACCTGCAGCCTGTACAGAAAACAAAAAGGCCCCTGGCTGAGGTTATGGGTCAGATTTTCAAGCACTCAGTGGGCAAAACTGGGGACAGATTTTCATAGGCACGAAGCTGATGCTGGTCACGGAGGTCTTTTGAAAATCACATCCCAACTTCAGAGCTCTTCTGAAGTTCTAGCCCCAGTCTCTCCCCTCGTAGTTAAGGGCCTACCTTGAAATGGCCAAAGCAGGGAGGTGGGAACAGGAGTAGGGGAAAACCCTTTTTAATTCTATAGCAACAGCCACATGCCGACACTGAGACACTAAGGCCAGTATAGCAGAAGGATCACCTCACAGTCAGATCCTTGAGTGCTACCGAGCTGGTGTAGTGAGTCCTATACATGTGCACTGGGCAATCAACAATGCCTTGCAACACACCATAACACAGGGCCCTCCTTGGACCCACCCCCACTTGAACTAGCCTTGACCTGGGTCACCCATGCATGAATCAACTGCTATGGGGCCCACCACCATCTTCTTTAGGTGGGCTGGGGCAATCTTCCTGCTCCCATCAGCAGGACTGATGCCAGGGGGTTTCTCCTTCTCTCTAGGAGTAATGGGAGAGTGCGGGGGCACCCAGGACTTGGCAGCCAGAGTGGCTCTGGGAGAGCAATGCCCATGGCCTTCTTCCCTCCTCCAGTGGGGGTGTGGGCAGAGCCCCCGTGTCATTTAGAGATACCATGCCACTGAGACTCACTACACACATCTCATAGCTATTGTTTCAGGCTCACTGCAAACTCTGTATCAGTTACACTCAGGTCAAGTTCCCAAACTTTTCCCAACCATGAGAACTAGAAACTTCCTTTTTGTTTTTAAATGAGGTTCAATGATCCAATTTCCTGTGGGAAGCAAATTGCAGGACTCTCACAAGCAGGAGCTAATTAAAGGCATGTTCACCTACTGCCCAGTCCACTCAACACCCATTAGTGTCTCCCAGTGACCTCACCTAGTGTTGCAGCACATCCTCCAGTCCAGCAAGGTGGTGCTGGAAGGCTGCCAGCCCTAAGCTTCGGAGGTAAGGCAGGGGGACTAAGGGGTGGCACTGTGAATGGAGGAGTATAGGGCATTGCTGATGGCTTTGCTTTTCATTTAGTTGCTTTTCTGGCCTTGTGTCAGGTAAGTTGTGTATGGGCAGAAACCCTCATCTTTGTAAAATAAAGGGCTTCGCGTTGGCATTTCCTGGCAGAACTGGTCAAAAACAGTTAAAGAATTTTTGTGAGAAAAGGAGAAATAAAAATAAAATATACACATTTGTGTTGTGCAGGTTGTGAAAAAGGACAATTTCAAGAGCATTTCTATGGAGAGTTTGTCCCCCTCTCTCCCCCCCAACACTGTTTCCTTTTTATATTTTGCCAGAGAAAAGGTGGGCAAAGGGAGCAGAAAGATATTTTTTAAAATTGTATGAAAATGCCATTTTTCAAGTTAAGAAATAGCATTAAAATGAGTTCAATGCCCAAGGTTTTTAAAAACTGTTTAAGCAATAGGGTCTACCCCACATCCAGAGCTGTATATCCTCTACATCTCTCTTCCTCTGCCCCTATAGCTACCCCTTTTTGTATAATCATAAAAACCATCAATCATTTTTTACTAAGAATTTTGATTAAGTGAGCTACATTTTTGGTATAAAACAAAATTCTTTGATAATGTCAAAGAAGTGAATTTTTTTCTTCTTTGTAAAGGTCAAACTTTCAATAAAAAAAAAACCAAAGACTTTTCATTTGAAAAATTCCAGCTGGTCCTACTCACAGCTACTGGAGGTACTTGACTTTTCTTTTCAAAAATAATTGTTTGATTGTGACCATAGGGGAAATACAGATGGAATATTACACAGGCCTTGGTAGCAACTCCATAGTTAGATCAATACAGAGATTTCCAAAAGTGACATTTTAATGCACTGTAATTTAACAACACTGTCAGAAAACTCAAACACATCAATCTTTAGAATTTCAAGTACCTTCTTCAAAAAAAATATTCAAGAGACAGAACATGTTAAAGGGCCCATTATCTTCAAGGTAGCTAGAGATGAGATTTCAATGGGGATGAAGAGTGGAAGAATCAGCTTCTCTCTTTTCAAGACCATATTGGACAAAACCACGTCTGACACGGGGAGCTGAATTTCTTAAATTTTTTTAAATTTAAGTCTGGGTAGGATTGAATTTCGATGGGATTTATGCTCGTCGGTCAAAGCATTTTAGAAAGCTCCCATTCTGAGGCTCAGTGAATTCACTTGTAAACTCCCTGTACATCCACTCTGGCCTCCAAGAGGAAATGCTGTGAGTGGGGAAAGATGCACTGTATCCTATCTACCTAGCAAAAAGACTCCAGGGCAAAATTCAACTAAATCTTAACAGGCGAGAGAAAACCTTCATAATTAGGATGGTGTGTACAGGCCCCTGTTCAGACCAAGGCTCTGATGTGCTAGCTGCTGTACTTACATGTAGTAAGAGAGAGTTCTTGACCTGAAGTGTTTACAATCTGGATGTACAAAGGTCTGGTCTACACTAGAAAGCTAGGTTGATTTAGCGAATTCACTCTGGGAGGTGAAAAATTCACACCCCAACCGACATACTGAAGCTAACATAAGCCCTAGTGTAGACAGTGCTAGGCCAATGAAAGGATCCTTCCTACCAGCTCTCAGAGAGGATTTATCCTTTCTGTCACTGTAAGCGTTTATGCTACATTGGTGTAGCTGTAGCATTTCTAGTGAAGATGAACCCTAGTGTAGACACACCCAAAGGTAGGAGATGCCAATTGTTTGGTTTTGTGCTATCAGAGAGATTAAGTGATTTACCTACTGTCACTCAGGCAATCAGGAATTCCGGGCTGCTGAGCGCCTTAAACCAGTTGTTCTCGACCAAGGGTACACAGAGGTCTTCCAGAGTACATCAACTCATCTAGATATGTGCCTAATTTAACAGGCTGTATAAAAAGTACTAGCCAAGTCAGTACAAACTAAGATTTCATAAGAACGGCCATACCGGGTCAGACCACAGGTCCATCTAGCCCAGTATCCTGTCTTCCATTAGTGGCCACTGCCAGGGGCCTTACAGGGAATGAACAGAACAGGTAATAATCAAATGATCCATCCTGTCGCCCACTCTCAGCTTCCAGCAAACAGAGGTTAGGGACACCATACAGACTTGTTTGTACTGCTCTGTATACTATATATTGAAATGTAAATATAATATATATATTCCATTTGATTGATTCATTTTTGCTCTGATCAGGAAGTCAGCAATATTTCAGTAACAGTGTGCTGTGATACTTGTATGTGTGTCTGATTTTGTAAGCACATAGTTTTTAAGTGAGGTGAAACTTGGGGGTAGGCAAGACAAATCAGCCTCGTGAGAGCGGTACAGCAATCTGGAAAGGCTGAGCGCCATTTCCTTAAACCACAAAACCATCCTTCCTCCCCAAACGCAAAATCCCCTGCCAGACTAACAAGTCTGAAACACACCCGTCCTTCCTGCGCAGGGGAGGAAGGCAAACCCTTTAATCCCCCAAATACAAGTGTGATTTCTGTCCATATAAAACTTGGAGCCTCCAACTGGGTCCGGGAGCAATAGGTGAACCTTCCTGCATAAGCAGAGGATGAGACCCCAGGGAGAGTCCCAAGGGAGTGGGAAAACAAGTGGCCACTTGGAAGAACCTCATAGACCCCAAGTGAGCCAACATGAGCACTTCAGAATGACATTTGAAAGTAGTTTCCCCCCTCAGTAGATGAAATGCCAGATAAACACACCAAAGAATATTAGCTCTTGGCAAGCTCTGGGCTGACAAGATAAAGCAGAGCACCAATAATCCAGCTCGAGCTGAAATGTGGAGAACAAGAGACAGGGTTGGGATGCAGTGCCGAACATCACTGGGTCTGGAGAGCATCATTTCTAGGCAGAAAGCCAGTTCCGGGCTTCAATGCACATTTCTGTGTGAAAATTAAATCAGGGAAGCGGTTTATTGACAATAAGGTTGAGTGTAATCTGCATGTAGGCTGGTTTTAGCAGGGGAGCAGCCTCCCTGCTGAACAGAATGAAATTTAATCGTGGAGAAAAGGAACCCAACATTTTTTTAAAAAGCCGCAAAAGCAGCGGAGAGCTGCCGTTTCCAATTCTCTCAGCAGGAGTGGTAATAAAGGGGTTTAACCTATTACATTGATTAGTGGGATTACCGCTCTCTGATTGAAAAGAAACTCATTCCTAAAGGCAGGCTAATTTCATAAATACTCAGCAGCCGGGGGTTACAAAAGGCTGATCAGTTTTAATGACAGGCTGGGGTTTAAACATGCAGCTGCAAAGGGATTAGCGAGAGCTGCAACTGGTGAATGGAATCTCTGCCAACTCAGTGACATCGCCACAGTAACCGACACACCCAAAGGGGAAGGGGAAAATGACATTAAAAACTTCCTTCACAGGCATCACAATGGGGGAGGCAGCACTGCACGATTTCCAGGCAAGTGCAGTGCTCAAGTCAGAGCTTGGAGATGCTGAAGAGGCCTCTAGACTCTTGGCCACAACTCTGGAACAACTAAAGGAAAGAGCAGCCTGAACCCCAGCCCAGGGTTTGCACTGAACCCACGTGGAAGCTGGGCCAGGACGCTGGGAGCTTCACGGGTGGAGTACAGGCAAGATCAGTAAAGCTCAGAGTTTGGGGCCTTACTAGCCAGGCTTTGAGGAGTGCTCAGGAGCCAGGGCCCTGTGGTGCCGTGCAGACCGAATGTGGCTGTCACTTTATTTGGGGCTCAGGGGCAACAGAAGCCGAGTGATTTTGTTACGGCCTCGGGGACAGCGGTTTCCCCTCTGCCATGCTGAGCGTTCCTTTCGCACCCCAAAACATTACTCGAGTGCTGGCCTGGGGCAGGCAGGTGGACGCTGCAGCAAACCCCCTGAGCAGAGAACCTCACACTTCCCAGCAGACTCTCCCCTTTGTGCAGGTTTTCCCACAACGGTCTGCCCCTGTAGCCCAGGCTCCCTGGTGCCAGTCCAGACTCTGTCAAGCCCCACTCTGCCTTTAAACGTCATGTGATACTGAGCAGTTACTCAGGACCATAAACGCACACCCGAAGGAGCTGCACTCAGTAGATAGAGGCAAAGATAGCCCTGTACCCAGGGCCTATTACAGCTCTACTGGGCATCACTGAGTGCAACAGATGCTTGGCACCTCTGGAAAAAAAAAAATCAAGCCTCAAGTGTCAAATTAGGAGCTCAAAACCTGAGGTGAGCAAATGGAGAAGCCATTTGTGACTTACAAGCAGACAGTTCGGCCAGTGACAGAGCCAGAAATACAATTCCCAGTCCACTCCACTACCAAACCACAGGCAGCTTCTGAAAGGGAAGGAGAGCTGCAGCTTGAAGGTAGGAAGGGATTGAAGGTGGGAGGACATTGGTCAGGAGTGATAGAAAAATGGCATTCAGATTAGCATTTTAAATGGAGACGTGCGAAGGCTCCAGGGGAGATTTTGCAGCGATTTATGCCACCCAAATACTGAAGAGACACTGGCTTTAATTCTTAATTGAGACATTGAAATATCACGGTCCACAAGCTCAGACTGCAGCAATTAATAAAGCCAATGAAGGAAACGTTCCCCCTCTCTCCCAGTCCTTTGCTATTAAATATATGGAAGGCTGGAATTCAAATTCCTTTGTTCATCTCAAGGATAAAACAAACACAGGAAAATTCCACTTGGCTTCAAGCACATAAAGAGATTTCTGTTCCTCACGGATATCCAGCAGAGCAGAACAAAGCCGTGTTAGCTCAGACAGAACACAGCCAATTCCTGGGCTCAAAGATGGGAGTCTGCCCCTTGGGTGACCAGACTTGGCATTAAGTGTCACAGCTCCAGAGAAGTAAAACAGCTGTTTCTGGACATTGGTCAGATTCTGATGGAACCTACATGACAAGTTCTTTTTAAGAAGCGTGTGTACAGTGCCAAGCACAATGTTATTTGTATTACAGCAGCACTTAGAGGCTCTTGCCAAGATCAGGGTTCCACTTTGCATGGATATGGTGAGAGAGCCACCCAAAGAGCTTACCATTTAAATAGGTTGAGTATGGCTCTAGTTCCTGAATGGAGCACCAGGTGCTACAAGGATAGAGAGAGCATGCAGGACATGTCAGACTATGGAGACAGTACTAAAGTTATTATCCTCATAGTCCACAAAACGAAGGTCATGTATATGCTAAGGGGACTATACAGGCATAGTTACAGTTCCAGAGCAATGCTGGCATAACCCCACAGGGTACATCCATAGAAGAAGGCTTATCCATCACTGTAGGAACACCATCTCCCTGAGCAATGTCTGTTAGGTTGGTGGAAGCATCCTTTTATCGACCTAGCTGTGGCTACACCAGGGTTAGGTCTGCATAGCTCCGACATTCAGGACTGCAGATTTTTCACACCCTTGACCACTGTAGCTACAATCACCTGAATTTTAAATGTAGCCCAGGCCAAAGTGGGCCATTTAACTGCCAACTAATGAACAGAAATGCCATTAATGCATCCAATAACGTTCACACTGTACTCAGCATCAAGGGCTTTGACCCAAGTGAGGTCATTTTAAATTAAACCAGACAGGGAAAAGTAAATGACGCTTAGTCAAGACAAACAGGAGGGTGGTTTGCAGTTGTAGTGTCTAGTGAGAGCTCCCCACAACCCACTTAAAATTTTTAGTAGGCAGGGAGTTTGTAATGGTTGTAGCCTAATGCCCATGCAGAGGTGTGCAGTTGTATCCTAAATTCAGCTCCAGGAGTGGGGTATGTAGGTAAGAAGACTGTGAAAACAGTCTGCAAAACTTACTACCTCTGCTCCCAGAGGGGAAAGAGGATGGAAAAGTTCAAGATCAAACAACTCTACACATATAAAGTAATCTTAGCCACCAGCTGAGGTGAACCAAGGATTTTCAAATGTTCCTAAAAAGGTCCTGGACTTTATCACCACCTGCAGGAACTCCCCCATAAGTCATTCTTGATTTCAGTGGTGCTACCACAAATTCAGTCCCTACTGGCTTGGCATCACATGTTTTCCTAACCCAGGCCTCCTGCATGGTCCATTAGTCTGCATCCTTTGAATCAAGGCCTGCATTCAGACCTGCAATCCCTCAGGTGTCGGCTTGCGAAGGTGGGCCTTTATCTCCCCAGTTCCTTTTATTTCCTGCTGCAAGCAGCACAAACGGCTCTCCTTGAACCTGAGGGTGGTGTTTTCCTGAGATCCCCTTGT
Organism: Dermatemys mawii; assembly: GCA_007922305.1. Classification (NCBI taxonomy): domain Eukaryota; kingdom Metazoa; phylum Chordata; order Testudines; family Dermatemydidae; genus Dermatemys; species Dermatemys mawii. The sequence goes on along the minus strand of ML677360.1, from coordinate 5,913,180 downwards.
CCAGGCAGCCCCAGCACCAAGAACAGAGAAACCCCAAATGAGAATACGTGGTCATTATCAGAATCAGTGCCAAGGAGTTAGATGAAAACAGCCACTGCTTCCTCTCTCACCCGTTTCCTGCCAGCTTCTATTGCCTAGAGCTGGGATTAAACCATCCTCATAGCCTAAAATCAAAGATTAATAAAGTAAAGTAATCTCGATCAGCACACTTTTCCTACATCACCCTTCCAACCACATAAGCCTTACTTGTCAGCCTCCACTCTTACTGTTCACCCTCAAGGGCTTTCAGAAAAAGCAAGGCTTCTTGGCAGCACAATGCTCTCGCTGTTCACACTCTGAGATAGGCGAGCTCTCAGATGCAAGTCCTCTTAGAATTAGTTTACCAAAATTCACACGAAATAATTAGTCTGCCATTTTCTAGGAGTAGCAACTCTTGCTGGTACTTTTGGAGATAACTCACTATCATCACAAATATTCAAGGGGCATGAATGTGGATGGTCATGCCAAGAGATGTAAGCATTTCCTTTACCAAGCAGCACAGGCAAGACTGAGAAAAATGCAAATGTGCGCCTTGCTCTGCTTTACAAAATCTGCAGACCAGAGCAATACCCTGGCATGTCTCCAGGGAGCAGGCATTGCCTTTTCAATTCTCCACATGGCTTCACCCTACATCATCATCCCTTTGCCCTGGGTTCATTTTGAGTGCAAATGTATTAACTGAACCACCCAAATCAGGATACCACTCTGAGTAAAGAGCTTGAAGGAGGAATTGTTACAGTCTGTGCTTTGGAAGTTAGAGAGGCAGAAGGAACTAAGAATATACTACAGGCTGGAACCAGCAAATCTCTGCTGGGCCAAAGGTCATTACCCAGAACCAGGTACTACCTACTCATACAGCCTTTAGCCATTGATGAAGAAGCTATTTTGGTGAAGGGAGAAGCACATACCTAAGGCAGCCCTTTTGTGGCAATTTAAAGTGATACTGGAAACCCATTTATACCCCCAAATTGTCCTTCCTTAAAACAGATAGATGGCTCATGGGATTTCACCTGCAAGTCTGACTGCACAAGTTGGGGCATGTGTTATTGCTGAGAAGTTTGACCACTCTTCTTCTGCAACTGGCACATGCAGGAGCGTGCTCTCTGTAGACAAAACCCAACCAGGAAGTGTCTACACAGGCCAATTCAGGGAAGGGAGTCTCAATGCACATGAAGCCATTTCAACCAGGGAGATTTCAGTGGATTAGGCCATCCTGTAGTATTACTTTGCATTATTCTCCAGCTCTGAGGCCAAACAATAGGTACTTGTGTGACTGAAGAACTGTCTAGAAAACTCACCATAGGATGCTCGGGGGAGGGGGCCACCATAGTTGTTGCAGGGGTGGGAGGAGACGGGTTGACGGGGCTAGGTCAGGTTCCCTACCCCGCTTTGCGCCAAGCCCCAGTTCTGCAGCTCCCATTGGCTGGGAACCATGGCCAATGGGAGCTATGGGGACGGTGCCTGCTGGTACAGGCAGCACATGGAGCTAGGAGCTGAGGGAGGGAAGCTTCCCCTCCAGGTAAGCACAGCCCCGCACCCCAATCCCCAACCCTGAGCCCCCTACACCCAAACTCCTGCTGCTAGGGGGCTGAGAACGCAGCAGCAGCCAGTGTGCTTGGCCCAGGGGCTGCTCAAGCTGCTCTGGAGGCCCCAGGGCCAAGCACACTGGGCTGCTACAGAAGTCACTGAAAGTCATGGAACCTGTGACTAAGATGGAGCCTTAATCATAAGCATCCAGTTTACAGTCACAGAAAGATTAGTTTAGGAACAGTTTACCTTCTTTCAACATCGTTTGGCTGATTTCAGAGAATAAGACTTACCCTTAGAATGAGCCTGGACTTTTTAATAAAAGCAGAAGTGAGTGATGTCTATTTCTTGTTTTATTCTTTAAGAGCCTTGTTTATGATTTCTGGCTGTTCACGGATGTAGGCAGGGGAAGGGGAGAAAAGTCAGGAACACAAAGGAGAAGCAAGGCTCCTGACACGTAATTAAAAAAATCTCACATGTGCTAGACAGACACATAGTATTGACCAAAATAAGTCTTCCAAGGAGACTTCTTAAGGTGAACATAAAAGTGCAGGGCTGCAAGACAGAATGTGGAATTGTTCCAGCTGACTGGCCAACAGGAAAAACAACACACAGAAGTTATGGTGTTCAGTTCCAATTCTTGCAGTCATTTTTTATTGCAGGAGTTGAATTTTCTTCTTGTCTGAAGAGACAGATGGTATAGACAGGAACACATTACTAATTCAGCTCCACCCTCCACAACCTTGGGAGCCGCTAGCGGTTCTGCCACCTCTGCCTTCTTTCCATTTAGGGTTCCTGGATGTCGGTGTCAGTAACAGAGGTAATAATACTGATGGTAACTATTTACCTTGAGGTAGGCTTGCAAATTTCCAGCAAGCCATTTCACTCTATTTAGTGGTCAAAGCATAAATTCTAATGGAAATATTAGTGCTGTAAAATGCAAGATCTTAGTAGCACAGAATATGCAACAAATAATGAATGTCAAAGATAATTCTTATGATAATTTACAGTAGGGTAGGCAGAGAAATATAAAGCCAAAACTAGGCGTTCAGCCTTTAAATCAGTTACTTCTACCTCAGAAACAGCAGGTCCGATTAGGGTCCTCTGACTAGAGTCTCAATCTGTTGTTCCAGCATATCATTACACTAAAACAGTCAAGAGTAACTTGAGTGACACTCCCAAACATTTTGCTCAGCTTAGATTGGAGTTTGTATGATAAATGACCTGATCTTGTATCTGTCACAATACTGGCCATAGCTACAATTATGGACTCAAAGTTAAATTGTGTGTTTATTCCTCTGTCAAGGAGGAACAGAAATCAAATTTAATGCAAATTAAATTTATTTAAATCTAATAAAAATAGATAATTGACGACACTAGCCGAGAATGAAAATTAATCAAGATATTTAATACAGTGCAAACCATAGTTTCTTAATTAAAATAGATGTGTGCATGTATCTGAATGGGTTATCAGTTATCACAAATAGCAATGAACACTGCACTGCTACATAGAAAAAAGTGTACAGCTGGATTTTAAATGTAAATCTCCCTTGCTTCCAAGATAGTGTTTATCAATTTCAAATCAGTTTCACTAATTAAAAATGGGAACAGTGACTAGGTCAGTGCAGTGAAAGAAGGTGATCACACAGTCAAAGGAAATAAATACAGAGTGCAACGAACTAAAAACCTAACACATTCTTATAGCTAAACATGAGAAGCCGATGGTGGCTTATGACTTTTCTTTTTAAACGCCTTACGAAACTTCTAGACACACTTTCAACTGATTTAAAATTACAGGCTGCATTTCAGGTCATTTAGATTCAACACTCCCCAAACTCTAGATGATGAAGATCCAGCAGTGGCATTAGATTTGGATGTTGGATTTTGCAAATACATTTTATTTTACAGAAATTCAACATCATCAACTGCAAGCAACTTTCCCCGACCCACTTTGTTTCCTTTGTGCAGACCATGCTATGCAGAGTACAGCGATGCAGTGCCCACTGCTTCGGGTTAAGATTAAAGAGAAAGACATTTTGCTTAATGTTTTGTCCCCAACACACTACACGTGCACCTATAACAGGTGGCCAAAGTCTGTTTTGTTTTTCCAAACGGTTGCTGCTGTAGTTACATGTTTCCAGCCCAAGCTTCCAACTCTTTCATGTCATCATCATCCTCCTCTTCTTTCTTCTTGGCTGTAGCATAAAGAGAGGGTGAAAGTTAGGAGCGGATACCTTGATGTAACCCTATAATGTCCTGCTTCACCTAGACAGGTGGCTCTGGGCTGTACAAGGCACTAAGTCCCATAGAAAAGCAAATATGCCACATATGGTTTTCAGTTACAAGACTTATGTGCCATTTTAAAAGTCAGCTACGGTTAAACTTCCTGAGGCCATATTTCAAGAAGAGAAAAGAAAATGGTTTGTGGGAAGAATGCAAATGTGCATTCTAATTAAAGTGACACACAAGCATTGCCCATATTTCTCACAGTCACCAAATCTCAAAGCATGGAAAGATCTAGATCTGTTTATATTAGGAGCTCCTTTGGAGTCATGTTATGTTTATTTAGCTAAGCAGTAGCCATTTGGCCATGGATGCCAATACCTTTTGGTTTCTTATTGTTCAGCATGCTTAAACCAACCACCATGGATTTGGTCTTAGACTGATTTGAGCACAGCATTAACTGGAAGAACAGATGGAGTTGAGAGCCAGGAAATACCAAGTTCTAGCCTAGGATCTCTCAGATTTCCTGTGCTGTTTTCACCTCTGTCTCTCAGTTTACCTCTATGAAAATGAAAGCAATAGCTACCTTACAGGAATATTGGGAAGGTTAGTTAAAAACTGTACAGTGCTTTGAAGATGTAGAATGCTAAGTCCCACCTTAAAATTTTCCAAATACTACACTTTCGCCAAAGAAATTCCTAATGCAGCAATACCCATTCTCTCCCCAGAATGAATCCAGACAGTAGCTTACAGTATGGGGGGGTGTCTGTGTGCAATTTGAAATAAAAGCTGACACAAATGGGAAATTCCTGAAGTACAACCCTCGAAAGGGTGGTAAGTCTGTTTTAAGATTTCTCCTCTTTGGCAGGCCCTTCAAATTAAATGGGCATGGAAGAGTAGAGATCAAGATAAATAAAAATTGAATTTTTGTACTTTAATAAATATTTCCTTTTAAAATAAGCCTGTAAAAATTAAATGTGAAGTTATAACAAAATATACTGAGCCTCACACTTATAATCTATTAAAATCATTTAAATAAAAAATATGCTACATCAGTCAGCACTCAAATTTTAATAAATTATGGGTGCTGCTTTTTTATGAAATACAGAATTGGGGGAAACTAACTTTTAAGCTCAACTGAAGCTTTATAAATAAGGCACAATGTCCTAAATTGCATTAACTATCTGTATTATTTTCAGTTTCATAACAGAGCAAATACATGCTAACTGGAAGTGGAGGAATAACTGCTCCTGTTACAGCAATTACTTTTCATAGATCTAATGAAAGGAGATGAAGGATTCCTTGAGCCTAATAAATCATGTGATTCATGAAGCAATTCCATATTAACTCTACAGGCTGCTTGTAACCAGAAAATTCAAAATTCAAATCCTTATTAAGAGCTGCTGATTTGATTAATGCATATATTAATGAACGAAGCTGGCTTTGGCAAAGGCAGACAATTACCTGGCTTTGATGGTATTGCTATTGAGGGCACATTTGGTAGCGGTACTGTCTCAGGACCACTGATCTCCAGCAGGTTTTTGTCTAATTCTTCCTGTTCTAGTTCCTCTAATTCTGCCATCAGTTCATCCTAGTATGGTAAAGGAAAAAAAGAATGATGCAGATCATACTTGCCACTAAGTAGCACAAACACAAAGACTCAGCTAGGTACATTATTACAGGGGATGGCCTAAATGGCCCCAGCACATGACCCTCAAATTGTGAGGGTAGGGTCTGAATCTCAACCCCGAACTGAATTTATGGCTTCACTTTCTGACGGGCACAGAATTATCTAATCCAAAAGTCTCCAAAATGTTGGGGGTGTGAAGTCCCATCCAAGATTCGTAGCTGTCATGCACACAATTTTACATTCTAAATTTTAAATCCTAAATCCTAAATCCTAAATTTTACATCCTAAAACTTACACTGTTGGTTGAATGCACGCAAAAGTCAGATCACTAAAAGATGGGTTTTAAAAAAGTGTAAATCTTGAGCTGTTTTACCTCATCAAAGTCTTCCCCAAATCCTATTGGCTTTGAAATAGCTGTTGAAATTTCATCTGCCAGCTCCTGCTGTTCTGCAATATCCTGCATCAATTCATCTACTTTATCGATATCCCTGTAAATAGAAGAGTACAACATGTTAGGTCATTAACCTGGGGTTTGCACTGCCCACTGACTACATTTGCTAATTCTGTGGCAATGCTAATTTCACACACTGTGATGGCATTTCAGCTGCACATGATCTCACATCTCCAGCCACTGCAGCTCTCCTTCCCTCAACTGCTTCACCCTGAGCAATCGCCATTCCCTACTCCCTGCTAACATCTTGGTATTTTTACCCATTGCAGAAAGGTATGAAGCTTCCTCTAAAACACATGCCATTTCTGCTGTATGGATTGGGAAAACGGAGTTGCTCATTCCCTTCCTCCTTCATTCCCAGCAGATTACCCCCCTAATGATTCTAGAAATCACCGATCTGCTGTTCTTAAATTTTTCTCTTTGGCAGAAATTTAGTGCTGAAAGATGGACTGGGAGCCCTGGAGGACAAATACTTCCATTTGCCTTCAGAAAAGATATAAACACATAACAAGATGGACTGATCCCACAAAATCATTTCACGTAGATGAAACAGTCCATGGGCTGGAAACTACTCTTGGTTACTACTACAGACCTAGGTCAGCTTCAACTTGTAAGGGGTGAAAGGCTCCATTACCCTATTATCAATTTTTTAAGCCACCAAGACCCAATTATCAGTTTCTTTTGAACTCTAATTCTTAGTGTAACTCAGATCTATTTGCTTTACTCAAGGCTGAAAGAAAAAAAGTGCCCTCACAGGACACAAAATTATTATCCTCAGAGCCAAGTTCACAGTTAAGGATGAGTTGAGTTTTGCACTTGAAGCTAGGATTCAACCTCTTATGTATGAAAAATACAAGAGGTCCTCCCCAAAATTCTACTCCTTACTCTCCAAGCATAGAATGACTTCTGAAAATTTACAAGCAAATTCATTAATTAGTTTTAATTAAATTCAAAATGGGTCCTTTAAGAAACCTGGCATCTGTTTGGTCATACTTTTGTCCCCAATGACCTTAATGAAATAATGCAGACTTTTACAACTTTCCATATACGTAACTCACTGAAATCTTCTACATGGATTACATTTAAAGGGTTTCCTTATTTTTTAGGATTGTCATTCTCCACACAAATACACATTATTCTCCATATTCAAATTTTTTCAGGGGCAGAAACTCAATACACTTCAGAGAATTCCACAAAGAACTGCCATCTTCCAAAATAGCCACTTTTCCCCGTTGTTCTCAATGGGACTGAAGCAACAGACTGGCCTTCGCAAAAATAGCCACTGCATCTATTCACTTATTCCTCAGTGTTCTTGTCGACCTCCAGACAGCATATGGGGCTATCATCTTTCCTGAGGTCAGTTTACCTTCACTCTTATTGGGGACAATGGAATGTGGTGGCATTTGGAAAGAGGGCATGTTAACTGAGCTCAGCACCTGGCCTCATTGTCATTGCAAAAAAAAAAAATGCGGGATGCCAACCATTTTGAAAGAGTACAGTTCTTCATAAGTTTCTCTGGAGAATATTTTACACATCAGCCTCTCCTAACTCAAAGCTTTTCTGCTGTGAAAAAACAGAGAAACACTTTACAAAGTTACCTGTTGCACCAGAGTTACTCAAGAGAGGGGGGGAAAATGGAGAAGATTGTAGGGGATAAAGGAGAGAAGAGAAATCTGAAGCACATGTGACACCATGAAGGGAAAAACCTCTTCAATAATCTCATGTCTTTAAAAAACAGTTAAATTTAATCTAGGACCACAAACAATAATATGCACTAATCACATGAGGTCGCTATATGGCTGACTAAAGACTATTTATATTCCTATATATGAACAGGTTTGGATTTCTTTTAAATTTAACCTTATTTAGAGTTTCCTGGGTTTGCAAATATTGGCTTTGTGTTAATTATGACATCTCTGTAATGTAGTTTACTCTTAGTTACTAATATGAACTCTTGGCCATAACTGCATCTCAAAGTCATTTTTGTCTGCAAATTATATTGAGTAAAAGAAAAAGGAACAGACTACGCACCCCTTTTAAACAAGGCTTTTTAAAAGTGTGCAGGTATTAGATGAATCTGTGACTGGTACATCTCTGAAATCACTTCAGACTATTATTGACCTTATAGCTAGACAAAAGTTGTGCACGTACTTTTAATAGCCACGTACCCCACCAAATGTTTTGGGTTGAAAAATCCTAGTCTTTTGTAGCTTGATCAATAAGCAAATGTGTCTAGTATTATACTGTAAACTTTTAAAAAAACACTTTACTGCTTTGTTTGCAACCTCTGCAAAAATCAGTTATTTCATGCCAAGATGATGCAGAGCATTTTAGCAGATTGCGTGGGACCCGGTTCTGTACTCTTTCTACAATTTCTAGTTTGATTTTGATAGAGTGGATATTCATTCAAGGATATCATATGAAATTTCTTACATATTATCATGCGCAGCTTTCATAGCTTTAGCAGCCAAGCCCATATTCTTGAGCACTTCAGTATTGGTGTTGGCATTTTCAAGAGCTTCCCTCTGGAATTCAATTGTTGATAGCGTCCCATCTATCTGTGCCAGCTGCTTCTCGTACCTCTTCTTGCGTTTTAGGGCTTGAAGAGCAGCTAGACGAAACAAAACCAAAACAGGATGTATGTGATTTGTGTCCAAGATAGCCATTCAAAGGTATACAGAATTCCATTCACAAAACAGAACAATGTTTAATTCATTCCATTGCTCATCTTTCTAGTTTAATTAAAATTAGTTACTCTTGTTGGTTCCTGCCTAAACAAATGTAATGGTAGCCAAGCCTCTGATGTCCACTTCAAGTCAAAATACAGACTATAAACCAGCAATTGCCAACGTTGGCAGTCTAGATGCTCAGAATGGATGACGCTGAAGAAAACTGAGTCTTACAACAAAGACCATGTCTCAAAACATAATCATGCCTATTTAAAAGTAACATCTGCCTCCACGGAACACACAGCAGTCCATGGTACAGTAACTGCCAAACATGGTTTTAACTAAGCTGCAGGCTTAGGCAGCAGCTGCAGCTCTGCAGGAGTGACTGGGAGAAAGCATTGTGTACTGTAGAACCTCAGAGTTACGAACTGACCAGTCAACTACACCCATCATTTGAAACCAGAAGTACGCAATCAGGCAGGAGCAGACACAAAAGACAAATACAGTAGAGTACTGTGGTAACGTAAACTACTAAAAAATAAAGGGAGAGCAGCTTTTTTCTTTTGCATAGTAAAGTTTCAAAGCTGTATTAAGTCAATGTTCAGATGTAAACTTTTGAAATAACCATAATGTTTTCTTCAGAGTTACAAACAACCTCCATTCCCGAGGTGCTCATAACGGAGGTTCTATTATACGTTGCTTCCTAGTATCGCTCCTGTTTGAGTAAGAGCAGTGATCATCTTGTATAAATACTCTTCACATCTCCCCTGGTATAAGGCCCCACCCACACAACCTTCTAAACATGATTTTTGAAACCAATAGAGGTGCTGTCTCCTTATCTGTAACTCTATTCAGTTTGAGCCTGCATAGCAGCTTTTCTGCTGTAAGTCTTTGCTTCTACAGCTACACAGACATCACTACATGCATTCTATGCAAGTATGGGCAGATGAGCTATCCCACAACGCCTTTGCATAAAATCCATAGAGTGACACCAGTACAATGGATCGGAGAACTCTGGAATGTACTGCTGTACAGAGAGCTGTGAGGAAGGATAACCAGTCAAACTGGATACACAAACCAGATCAGGGTTTCCAGTTCACACTAAGCACTCCTCTCCCAGAGCATGCACATACAACCAATTACAGGAAGATAATACCACCCATTTAGATCACTGGCAAACGAGAAACTCGACTATAGCTGCTCTGTATCAATCACTCATGATGTATGTGGATTAGAGCTGACTGGAAAATGGAAATACCTCCCTGTTAAAAATTATATGTTCTTGAAAAGCAAAACAGCACAAAAGCGACATTTTCTCAGAAAGGGGTTTTTAGGAAAGCTCTGTTTCAGGTGAACTAACATGGAATTTTTAATTTTTCTGAGAAAGTGATGTTGACAAGAGCCTTGCAGCCCAGCAGCAGGACAGGCAGAGTGCCTGGGCATCTGGGGAGCTGAGCTGAGCAGAGCATCCCCAGGAGGCAAAGGATCAGGTGTTCAGCACTGGCAGCCGCCTGTAAAGCTTTTGTCAAGAGACCTTCCAAGCAGCCAATTGGGGAACCATAATTTTGATTCCCTGCCCAAAACTAATTTTTTTCTTTTTTTTCCCCCACTGCAAAACTGAAATTTTCCCCACAGAAAATGTTGGTTTCGCAAAGGGCATTTTTTGTTGAAAATCGTTCCAATAAAAAGCTTATGACCAACTGTAGTATGGATATAAAGTGCCTGTGAGCACACTGGACCCTCGCTAGAACATGTGTCTATATAACGGCAATTCCGGTAGAAAGCGGTTGCAGATCCCAAATTTAGTAACAGTCATTAAATAGATGTTCAAAAAAGTAATCTACATTAGAAACAAGTGCCCCTTGCCCCTCCATGACCAAGTATTACCTCTCCCTCCATCATGGTCCTATTCTAGTTATTTCCAACCAACCAATCTGTGCTTCATCTGACAGATACAACACAACCTCTCTGACAGTCAATGTTTGGATGAAACAATTAATTACCTTAAATGTTATTTCCAGTTACCTCTGTCAAAGAGATCAATAATCCAGTTCTCCAATATACAATAAACTTGGTAACTTAATAAGAATATTTATCTGCTTAAGAAATAGAAGCAACTTGGACATCCACTCTGACTAACCCAATGACTGCAGTTCTTTGCTCTAAGATACAGCTTAACATTTGAACTCAGACCTGTGTTGCATTTCACTCCATGCATGTCCTTTTTTTTCAAGTCTCTAGCCTCTGTGAAAGTTTATTGAGGAAAGGTGTAGGAAATGTATAATTGAGAAGAATCGGGCATATGTATACACACATATATATATACACCCACAATCGTGTTGAGGGCCAGTTTGTGACAGTGAACTTGACGGTTACACATGCTCATTAGAAGAAAAAACAGAATTTCCAAAATCCAGTTCTAAAACCCATCTCCTAAAAATGCTATTTCAGGATTTGCCTTTCCTGGCTGTAGTGCTCAAACTGATTTGTGGGGGAGATTCCTCCTCCCCTACCCCAAAATTATAGCCTTCCTGAAGAGAGACAGACTCCTGTGTCACCTTTTCTAGAATAATGACAGTTTCAAGTGACATGATGAATGAGTGGCTGCAGTACAGGTGACAGGGCTGATCTCTTATAAGCTGACTGTACATTTGCAGGAGCCTCATATGTACTGTTGGGTCCTGTCCTGATGGGATAATAGGACAGGACACAACGATTCTGTGTTTAGTTGAAAACACACCCCTTTTTAGCTCATCAAGACAAGACTCCTGGGTTGCTGACCACACTACACAGTCCTTTAGTCTTGTAACTCTCGGATTATTTTATCATTACTCTGCAACATATTACAAAACAGAAAACTAGGTACAGTTACAATTAAAGCTGCCAAGCACAAATCAAAAGTACTATTGATCACATCCACTGATACACTCTAAACAGCAAATACGAAAATCAAAGGTCACATCACTCATTTTGAGTCCAGCTTTGCACAGTTCATGCACATACTGCTAAAACAAATATTTCTGTGACCTGTTTCCTGACCCTCCCTTGACTGGTGTCCCTATTTTAGGACCATTCCAAATTCCATTGACAATAGCAATAGTCTTTCCTTTGACATGAATGGGAGTTTGACTGGGCTTTCATATAATAAAAGCATCTAGTAACTGTTCTGCAGTATGATGCTATTGGTGCCTACTTTATGCCATATCAAAGTTATGTGCAATACATTAAGCAAATATTAGAGATAACAACAGACTAAATACAATTTAATTTGGGAATAATCAAAGTATCTTGCTCAGAAGGAAAAGCCTGCTAATTGGATGTGCTTGTATTCAGTGGTGATGACGCTAAAGAGAAATCTGAGAAACAAAGGTAGAATATTCAGAACTGTTGATTTTGTGGAATATATAAACTGCAGGGCTAGAGTTCTTACAGCTGTTGTATAAACAAAACTACGGTATTACAGTTTATGTACAGTTCTTAGTGAAATCTATGGGATAAATACATAAGGTTCATTTAGACTGTGTACTTACTGTGAGTACTTCGTTACAAGGGCAGAACTCAGGCTATGGGTATGGTTCCACTTACGGAATTATAGCGCTTTTGGTTATAGCGGTCCCCTTATACAGCAATATGTATAGCGCTATTGCGTGTCCACACTGAGACGCGCCAGCGGTATAGCATGGCCACATTTGTGGCACTTCAGGCGGCATTAAGAGCAGCGCATTAGGGCAGGTATCCCAGCATTCAGCTGGGTGCAACGTGCTTTTCAAACGAAAGGGGTGAGGGGGGACGTGTTGTGTGTATGCGGAGGGAGAGAGCCAGTGGTTTTTCCGTCCTTCTGAGAGCCTGTCAGCGCGTGTCCGTTCACAGAGGGCTTTGTTTTCACACAGGCTCCCTTCTTAAACATTTGCATTGCTTATCTGCTGAGTTAAGAGAGAAACTCTAAAGAGGTACTTCCGCATTCCTCCAACCGAGTTCAAAAGAAAGGGAAGAGACGTCAATTGCCTTAAATGGCTCTAGGCATCTCAAGAGATCACTTGTAGCGCAGTGGGTGTCCACATTCTTGCTGTAGCGCTACAGCAGCTGCGCTACAGCCCTTATTCCCCATGCGGAGGTGGATTAACAATAGCGCTATAACTCAGCAGTTATAGCGCTCTACGTGCCTTGCCAGTGTGGACGGGGAGGAGGTTATAGCGCTCATGGGGGCTTTATAGCGCTATAAAGTGCCAGTGTAACCAAGCCCTATGTGGGCACTAAACACAGAATGTGTTTTTAATGGTGTGTGTGAACGATCAAGGTGTCAGGGTACTAACCAGAATTTCCTTTCCATTTATTTCTATCTTCTTCTCTGGCCCACCCTTCCCACCCCAGGAATGTCTGTTCAATGTATTTCACTCTAATTGCACTGACTAATCTTAAATAATTTTTTTTTATTATTTTGTAATTTCCTTTGGTTTGTCGTCTGTCTGGTGGTAAATCTCTGGTTTAATAAGTCAGGCTCCCGCATATGAAAAGCTCTATGTTATGTCTCAGGTAAGCTTTAGTTGACACTTAAGTTCTCTCCAATCCTGGTTCTCCAGTCAATCTGTAGTGCCTGATCCAGGACAGTCCATGTCCCAGCATCAGCCCTACTTTCCAATGTTATCCCCCAACATTTTTTCTAACAGCAGGAATGTCCTTATATCCAGTAGTGGTCATGACCTTGATATTAAATCTTACTACTCAAGTTTTCCATGTCCCTTCCATTTTGCCTGCTGCAGAATTATGCTATGAGAAAATGGTAGAAAAGACTTCTGTGTTTAAGTGATGTTAAGGTGGGAAGAAACACAATTAGGAATGCAAGAGCAAATATGTGCTGTCTTACTCATATACACACGTCCACACTTTTCAACACTTGGACAATTCAGGGTAATATTTACCCAGTCAATTAACATCTAGATGCAAAGCACTTTTTTGAAGTGAAAAAGAGACATACAATTGATTAAATATCATTGCACCTTGCATTAAAAAAGTGAACTAAAAAGGACAAGACACTGAAATGTCTCTAATTCAGAGGAATGCACCTTCCTACAGTTTCTGTAGAGGTCATTTAATAGCAGCTGCATTTCCACAACTATATTTTAATCCAATTTAGAATTCATACCATTTACAACTGGAATCTTTTATTAAATTGGAGAGATTATGAGACTCTGGCAGGCTAATTTAGGTCATTTCACATTCATTTTCTCCTGCAAGCTCTATTAATTCATTTATTCCTCCCCCCCGCAATAGGATGCATTTCACATTCAGGATGTTTTCTTTTTTTTGCAGTAATCAGCTCTGCCTTTTCATGGCTTTGTTTTCACAGATAAACCAAGGCACAGAAGTCAGACTGTGACTACAAGAGAGCATTCTGTGCTGCACAAGAATATCCCCACCAGATCTTTCACATTAGAACATTACAATTTCCAAGCAGACATGCCCGACCGTTATGTTAGGTATTGAACCAAAACTCAGATGGAATTAAAATATCCTCATTAACTCTAATCTAGATCTTTTTACCTATAGCACATAAAATAACCATCAAGATACAAGCGAGACATTAATTTTTTGCACTTGAAAAATGTACACTCCCAGGATGTTTGCAGGCTGCTTTAATAGACCAGACTCAATGGCAGCCAAAACTCAAGTCTAATTTCCAGATACACTATCCTGCAATCAGATCCACTAGCCTGTGCCCCGAACCCATTCAGAAGCCTGTGTATTGTAAACAGGAATACCTGACCCATGATAGACAGCAAATGATTATGGCAATAAAAGAGGACACAATTGCTAGGCTAAGTCATGTCATTGTAACTTCATACATATATTTAAAGGATAGAAATGCCAAGAAGAGAGACGACTTGTTAAGACTAGTAAAAACAGAGTATAACCACAAGTAATAAGAAAGCAGTCAGAATATCAGAAAAAAGTTTCCTGACTTTAAGGTCTACAGGCCTATGGTGGAGCTTCCCAAGGGAAGTAATAGAAGTCCTTTCTTTAGTTTGGAAGATGTAAAACTAGATTCAATAAAACACAAGAAAGTGTGCCCTAACGGACAATCCTACATCAGTAAGGGAATGAACTAGACAATTTTAACTGGTCTTTTCTGGTCATCAGTGACTATCCACTGATGTATCCGTTCCTCTTCTCCATTTCTAATATGGACTACTAACCCGCAGCCCCTTTCTGCAGCTGTGGGTCTATGAACTACCACTAGGGTGACCAGATGTCCTGATTTTACAGGTTTTGGGGTCTCTTTCTTATATAGCCTCCTATTACTCCCACCCCTTGTCCCCATTTTTCACATTTGCTGCCTAGTCACCCTAACTACCACTGACCATAAACATCTCAAGCTCTCCTGCACTTGTCATACCACAAAGTCAGACTCCAAACATTTCAAATCTGATCTGTCAGATACATTCCCAAGCCACCACTCCACTCTAAGCAAGAGACACAAAATTACCTCATTCAATCTTTACAATATATTGTGGCTTTAGAGGCTAGACCTCCACAAAGGGGACTTACGCTCAGTGTTGCGACACCTAGCTTTATACACCCTGCTGCCTAGTGGAATACTCAGCCCAGGCTCCCCATACAATGTATGGGAGAGACAGGCACCTAAAGGGATCCACAAAAGCCAGCATGCTGAACAGGGAGCTGCCTCAGATAACCACAGAGGTACATATAAACTCCTGTTGTGTCTTCCTGTGTCCCTTTCTGTCTCTCACTGTCTTCCTCCTCTCTTATCTTCTCCCCCTGTTGGCTTTTCACCTGATCCTGAAATCAACTGCACTGCACAAGATGAAATGGCCCATCCACCTCTGATAGGTCTAAGTACCACCAATGATGGAGGGGGACACGGCCAAACCAAACAGATAATGTCCCCAATTAGAGAGGCAAGCTGGGATCCAGAGCAACAGCTGTCCTGCCTGACTGATCTGACCAGCCCAAACCATCTGTGTGCAACTGACCAACTGCCCTATATCTCGAGACAATCAACAAATGCTGGATTTTCCCCACATTTACTATTCTAACTCTTCTCTCTCTTTGGTGTATCTGTCTTATCTCAAGGAAGAAAGAAATAGCATTCCCAACTCAAAAAGTGAACAGAACTAACCCTTTCTTCCCCACCAACAAAGGCAATTTGACAGAATAAAAGACTTTAACCAACATTCACCGTCTCCAAAAAGGGTTCTGGTTTCATAGATTTTGATTATGTTTGTTTTGCGTAATCACTCAATTTTTGTTTCAGTGTTTTTATCTTGTTTGTATTCTTTTCCTTTTGTGTAGTTCAACCAATACATTTCTCATTTTTGGCATGAATTTCCTGATGCGTTGCAGTCCGAGGTCTCCATATGTCAAACTTTATTTAAGTGTTTCATGGTGGACAGTTAGTCATGTTAATACCATTAACTCTTTGGGCTCTTTATCCCATCAGTATTAACACAACATGCCATGCCTTAAGTGCTGGGCTGTGGGGTATTCCGGGGCAGGACTCTCCTGTTGAAACTGTTCCACTTTGTCTGAATAAATTGTTGTGGGGCCAGAGAAAGAACATGACCATAACTCTCTAGCCCAGTGATTATGGCACTCACCTGGGAAGTGGGAGGCCCAAGTTCAAGTCCCCGTTCCAGTGACTATTTGTAATCATTTCTCTTTGTATAAAGGAAGGACTAAGCACCCTACTGCAGAATATCCCAGAACCCAGTGTTCAGGGTGCACTCAGGAGATGTGGGTTCAAATCTCTGCTCTCTATCAGGCAGATGGAGGAACTGAACCCAATTCTCCCACATCTCAGGCAACTTCTCTAACCACTGTAAGGGGGCACTACCACCTCTTCTGACAGTACTGCTTTGTATGGGGCCTGATCTGTTAGGCAGCCTCTGAGCATATGTGGGCTCTGAAGGTGAGCTAGATGGGGAAATGCCTAATTTGAGGATCCCACTGGAGCTCAGGCATGAGCTAGGTAACCAGATTGAAGCAGCTGCAGGGATGCCCAGTGACAGATGTTTTGGTGACTAGGAGACTTTACCAGTGGAAACTTAGGGCCTAGGGAATGTAGCTGCCTACAGGATTAAGCAGGAGCTGAGCAGGGGGTTTTGAGGCTCTAAGTTTTAGACTTAGGCACCTAAATCCCATTGTGGATCTAGCCCTGATATCCCACAATTCTTCCTCTTTTTCACTTTTTACATGGTTTAGAAACGGCAGCATTGTCAATTTTCATACTTGTAACTCTCTGACAGAATGGAGAAACCACACCATACGTTTATACACTTGTAACCACAAGTAAATTTGTGTATAATAATGACACGGTCGGTATTTCTTCAAGGTTATCAAATAGATGCATAGCGGATTAGCAAAGGTCCACCATAACAATTCAGCTGCAGGATTGGAACCCAAATATGTAGACTAAACTAGATCTAGATGACAGCTGTGCTAAAGGTGACCATAGAAGGATGAAAATTGAAGAGATTTCTGTGATATATAAAGGAGGCCTGAAAAGTATGGTGGGGAGGAGGTTAGTTTTGTTTTTAATTTCCCCACTTTTCTTTTAATATATCAGAAAATCCAAAGTCTTGTTTAAGGTTTATGACATCAAATAGGAAGAAGTGAAACCTGATTGGGAGAGTAAATAATTTTTATTCAGATGATTACAAACTTTATTTTAACCACTACTAAATGCCAGTGTTATATGAGGCCACACTCTACTCATTCAATTAAGGACTGGTTCTTAGAGGCTTTCAGCGTACACGCACTCAGGGTTCTGGAAGGCTATGAGGTACTGCCATGCAGCCTTAACCGAGTTAACAAAATTTTGGGCATTGACTCTCTACTATAAAAATAAGTGTGTGTACTTGACTGTGTCTGGGGTGAAGGAAGGGGAGAGAGGAGAGGTGAAGCCTTTCAGACCATAGGTGCAGTCTTACACAGATCTCGGGGGATGCTCAACCCCCACTCCACCCCAGGCCCCACACCCACTCCATCCTTTCCCCCCCAGCCTCCACCCTTGTCCTACCTCTTCCTTCCCCAGTGCCTCCTGCATGCCACTGAACAGCTGAGCCACAGCAGAAGGCGGGGGTGGGGAGGGGGGAAGGGAGGGGAGGAGCTGACTGGCAGGGCTGCCAGTGGCTGCTAAGCACTCACTTTTGTTTCCGTGGGTGCTTCAGCCCTGGAGCACACACGGAATTGGTGCCCACGTTTCAGACTTCCTTTACACATGATCCAGTACAAAGCCAGAAAGTATTTCCTTTTTACAGGCCACATTTAACTTGAAATGTGCAGAACTGATTCTAAGCTGTTCTCATACACTTCCAAAAGTCCTTTAAGCATTCTGCTTGACCTAATTCATGAACTCTGCAGAGAGCTGCCACTTCAGTTAAAAACACCAAACTAGAAAAACAACTCTCTCATTTTAATCCACTATTTCACTTAAACACAGAACAAAACAATACTTCAAATGAAAAGAATATGCTGTCTTAGATTGGAGTATTTTAATTTATGAAATGGTCAACAGTGAAAAACTTAATTTCTCATATCTATCAGAGTCTTGGGTGGCTAACCAGAAACTGTGAAACAATAGGGTGACCAGATAGCAAGTATGAAAAATAGGGACAGGGGGTGGGAGGTAATAGCTGCCTATATAAGAGAAAATTCCAAATATCGGGACTGTCCCTATAAAAATCGGGACATCTGGTCACCCTATCTGGCAAACACCACACCCAAGAAACCTAAGGGAATGGGGAAAATATTCTTAATGTGGGGGTGAAATTCAACTTAAAATAGGAAACTAAATATAGTCTGCACTGCAACTATTGTTGTGGTAGCAGGCTTTTTATATATTTCAATCAATGCTTTAGGATCATCACAGTATTTATTCTGAGGTGTATATGCGAGATGTTTTTGTTCTGATCTACAGCTATTCTATATGTGAACATATCAACTACAATGTTTAATTCTCAAAACTGATAAGCAGTTCTGCCATCTTTTTCTAAAGTCTGTGGAACAGTTCTTCTTATCTGAATATATACATATCTACCATGAAAACACCCTGCAGCTTAATGATATAGTTGTATTAAAAAATTCACAGTGAAGCCAAAACTATAAATATTTTATCAGAAAGTAATGACATTAGCTCCTCTTCCCCCCATATCCACTACAATCACTTCATATAGGAACATAAAAACCAGACACCTATGAATTTTTCCTCTAGCATCTCATTATTTCACACACACAAAATAAAACAGCATGTTTGAAGTCAAAATATAAAATACAGCCCATCTTTATTTTTTAATGAAGATTGCTATTACATTAGGCAGCCATGAAAGAGGCAGCCCGCTCGCTCTTGGGATCTTCATATTTAATTAAGCCTTTGCTAGTTCGAAGATAGTAATTACAGCAGCAGACAACATAACCTAATACGCAATTTAATTAACTGTGGAATTGCTTAAGCAGAAACAACTGTAACCACAGATTATGTTTAAACATTTATTCTCTAGACTAACCAGACAAATTTCCACACAGGACAAAAAAATATTTTATGCTAAAGTAACCAGCAGTACAGTTAGCTGAAGGGAACACAGATAAGTTTTCTTGTTAATGCACCAATTTCTTCAAACATTCTCACTCTTCTAGATTAAGAGGCTGTATTTGATAAGCTCTTTGGGGCAGGGACCTGATGTGTTTTCTGGGAAGTATTTAGTACACATAATAATACCTATTTTTATAGAACCTAATATTTCCTTTGGATATTGGAGCATGTGGAATAAAGACATTGTTATGCACAATATATACTTGAGAGCATAACTGTGTTAGTACAGCACCTAGCACCTGGATCTGCAGACATTACTGCAATATTTAATAGGGTTGTAAATCCAGCTGGCTTTGGGAAGTAGATACTGGGGCAGAAGGTGTGTCTATTACAGGATTACCCAAAGTGGTTTTGCTTCTGTGTAAAGACAATTCTCAAGAAAATAGATATTTGCATTTACTAACAGCCCAATCCTTCAGTGCCTCTGCTTACAGAGCTCCCCTTGACTTCAACAGAAGCTCTGTGCATGGAAGGATACTGGGAACAGGCTTAGAAAGATGCTATACCACAAGTCTGTTCAGTGGTCATTTTAAAGGATTGTTAGCTCACTGTAGCAGGATCACTTATAAAGCTCTGAAAAATTTCCATATGTACCTCCTGAAAGAGAGGTCTGGACTGATACAAGAAGAGACCGTTACCAGTGGGTTTAGAATTTTATCATTTACACAAAACGAAACAACAACAAAAATTGACTGAAGTCAGAGACTCATCACTAAAGCACTCACAAGCCCATGATGGTCTCTCTTCATTGAGGGAATTAAACCAAAGAACAGCAAAAATATTCAACTGCACCATCACCCAAAACAGTCACACAGGACCATATCAACAGTCCATCTAGATCAGTATCTTATTTCAGATAGCGGCAGATACTAGACAAAAAGGTTTTACAGCCTCCACAACCAATTATGCACCAACATTCATCCAGTATATACAGTGGAGCCCTGGTATAACACGCCCTGCTATAACGCGAGTTCAGTTATAGTGCGATTATACCATGGCTCATAAGTCCTTCTTCTCTGCCCTCAGCAGGAGCTGGGGCTATGGCTTCTCTCCCCTGCTGGGCAGCGAGGAGAGAAGCTGCAGCCTCCTCTGCCAGGGACAGAGAACTCAGGATTGCAGGTGGGGGCTACAGCTTCTCTCCCTTCTGCCCAGCAGGGGAGAGAGGCTGCAGCCTCCACCTGCGGGGACAGAGAACTCCGGGGCTGCAGGCTGCAGCCCAGGAGTTCACTGTGGAAGCCACGGCTCCGTGTCTGCCGGGACCGGGAGACTCCGGGCTGCCGGAGTCCCCGTCTCGGCAGGTGGGGAGCCATGGCTTCCCTGGAAGCCGCTGCCCCACGCCTGCAGGGAGCTGCGGCCTCTCTGGAACTGCTGCCCTGCACCTGCGGGGAGCTGCAGCTTCCCCGGAAGCCACTGCCCCGTGCCTGCCAGAACCAGGGGAGTCCCCCAGTCCCAGCAGGCGGGGAGCAACGGCTTCCCTGGAAGCCGCTGCCTCGCGCCTGCCGGGACCAGGGGAGTCCGGGGCTGCAGGCGCCAGTGTCCCCCGCCCCTCGCAGGCGGGTGGGCAGCGGCTTCCACAGAGAACTCCAGGGCTGCAGTCTGCAGCCCCAGAGTTCTCTGTCCCTGGCAGGTGCGGGGCCACAGCT
Source organism: Dermatemys mawii (assembly GCA_007922305.1). Lineage (NCBI taxonomy): Eukaryota > Metazoa > Chordata > Testudines > Dermatemydidae > Dermatemys > Dermatemys mawii. Next base: position 5,892,389 of record ML677360.1, on the reverse strand, counting down.
TCTCTCTCCTGCTGGGCAGCAGGGAGAGAAGCGCAGCTCCCCGCCGGCCGGGGAGTGGGGCCCCGCTATAACGCGACCCCACATTTAGCGCGATGGGATTTTATGGATCCCATCCATCACCTTATAGCGGGGCTCCATTGTATTTCTTCCTAATCTTTGGCAGTTTGCGGTTTGGCTCATGACTTGAAGCAGGAGGATTTTTGTCCATTATAAAGGTATCCTGAATAATGTAATGGTGGATATTCAACTAAATCTTCTTGTCATTCATATCTAATTGTTTTGAATTTTACCAAGTTCTTTGGTTCAGTAAAACTCTATGGCAGCCATCGGTTAATACGCAGTAAAAGAAAGTATTTCCTTGTATTAGTTTTAGATATATTGCCTTTAATTTGATTGGCTGATCCAAGGCTTTTATTATGTGAAACAGTAAACAGGAGCACTGACAGCTCTATATCATTATTTTAATACACCTGTCATCCTGTTACCATTGCAAACTAAGTAGACCTAAGGCCTGATTTTCATTCCCAAGGACCCCTTCACTGCTCTCCCTGAGGGAAGGCAAGACCAATAAAAAGCAGCTGGATCAGAGGCAGCTAGATTTGGAATGTCAGCTTCAACTGCTTGAAAGAAAAGTCATTTTAAAAGAGGGAGATTTTTAAATTTAAAGTCAGACTTACTGGCATTTTGATAGTTCTTTTGTTTTTAAGGTCTTCAACTGCAAAGTGGATAGTACATTCTTGTTTCTTTTTTTCTCCACTTTTTAGCAGAATTTCAGTTTTTACAGTGGATTTTTTTCTACTAAAAGTTCACACACAAATGCTCCCATGTGATGAAAGATGAATCCAGGGCCTCATTAACAACTTTACAGTGATAACACCACAGATTCAAAAGACAAGACTGATAATCAATAGCCGTGCTATCTCTGCAGCCGCCACCATCTTTCAATTCTGGAACTTTCACAAGGGAAGAAAACAGGAAATGCTTCAGTCAGGCTATCCTTGTCTACCATGGTTTGCGGCCTGAAGTCAATGCAACCAGTCATGTAGGTAGTTTTGAAAATCCCACTTTAAGAACAGAATTTTAGATTCATGATTGAAAATTTTGGCCTATGTATAAAAAAGTTCACAACTGCTTTTTATTAATGTAATAGAAGTCTGAAGTTTTCATTATAAACACCTCTGCAATTTTTAAAGTGAAAAAGAAAAGATTTTAATAAAAATACTATTTTAGGCCCAGATGCTGCGACCACTTATCCACAGAACTTACCTTTACATGATTGAGTAGTCTCATTGTGCGTGAAGTTAGGGACCTTAACATTTTACATTTTATTTTTTGCTTACAGCAGTTTTAAAGTACTTTATTTGAATTTTATGAAACACTCCTATTGGTAGTATATTAGAATTTAGAAAAAAAAATGAAGAACCTAAGAATATATAGGTTTCATAGACTCACAAATCCAATTTTGATATCTGAAGCGAAAATGTGTCAAGTCTGGGGAAAACAGAAGAACTGTCTCCATTAAAAGTACAGTGGAGAATCTGGAGTAAAGTTCTGTTATTTTACTTAATACAGAAACAGACACGCTGTAAAGATCTGCACATAAGTGAACTTATAGGATTCCCCCCATCCCCCAATCTGACCTTCATGATTTTATCTCAGTTGTCCTGCAGCTACCATTCTTTACCAAAGAAAACAGGATCACATACTTGATACAAAAATACTGAAAGACATTTGGCCCAGCAGAAACTCAAGGTACAACATCTTTGGTCAGTAAGACTGAGGAAAAATTTAAACTTAAACCTACTCATTGCTTCACTCTAGAAAGTATGACAACTTGAGGAAGTATCTTATCGGAAGCAGACAGCCCTCTAAAACAAAGGAGGTAAATATATAGATTTGGAAGGAAAAAACTTCTAAAAGCAACCTCAAAAGAAGGGTATACCAACTGTCATCCATATAGAAAGAATAAAAAAGGACTAATTTATTAAAACCATCTATCCCACTTACCGTCTCTTCTGGACAGATCCCACTGTTTTCTATCATCCACATAATTACCTTAAACACCAGAGTAATGAATACTTAAAAATATCTAAAAGATGTACAGATTGTGTGTCAGGATCCCTCGGCCCTATTAGGCCTTTAGTCTCCTGCCTCCTCCTTGAAACTAACAGTCACTCAGATCACAAACATCCGGACCACGTGGCCGAGACAACGCTAGACACGACCAAGTTGGCTTCCGGCAGTAGCTGTATTGTGGTCTAACATGACCAGCTCAGCTTCCATCAGTAGCTGTATTGCAGTAGAGTAAGCAAGTAAAACGTCACCATCCCCACTACGACATAGTGACATCCTGTTGACTTCTCACAGTCAGCAAAAACCACTCGGTTGTACAAAACCACAAAATTGGTTGTCTAAACGTCACAAAACCACAATTTTGGTCATGTCAGTGTAGACACGACCAAATCAAAACCATATAAAAACCCTGCTGGTAGCACAACCACCTTGCAGAGGACTGCCATTCTCGAAGGCATGACGTCGATCTCAAGCCTCTGTCCGCCTGGGTCTGGACTGTCATAGAGGGACGCCGGTGACATCCAACGGGTGTGAGTATTTGGAACCAGGGAAAGATTCAGGTTTACCACCCGAGCTATCTCCCTTAAAAGTATAAGGAATAGGTACCTGGGAACAGAATAGAGTAAGGCCTAAGGAACTCAGATTGTCTTACATGTAATAGTAACATGATCAATAGTAACATGATCAATAGTAACATGATCAATAGTAACATGATCAATAGTAACATGATCAATAGTAACATGTCAAATGATTAAATGTTGAGTTTAGTCTATAAGTGCATGTTTAAGAAATAAGAATTAAAGTAAATAAGTGTTAGAGTAAGATAAGTACCTGTATTGTGTAATCCAATCTAGAATATTATAGTAAAAGTCATTAGTGTTTATCAGAAGACTATGTCTGTCTGAGAATTATTGTTCCATACTCCAGTATTCATAAGTATCCAACTCCACTGTCCCAAAACACAAAAGCTGTGATCCCGCAGATAGCCCCAAATAAGTTATTCATAACTTAAGAGGGGTCGGTCATCTGCTCGGACACTGTTGCACAGATTACTACTGTATAACTGTCTTCTACACAGATACTTAACATAACTTAGGCAACTGAGACAAAGCATGAATTAATTTAGCTGTTCTGTACACATCTGAGTCCATATTCCTGGTGCTCATGTCACAGACGAGACTCTGAATCTTCAACAGAATCCATTTCACAGGCAGCAAGGACAAACAGTGGGTGTCTCAGACTCAGGGTTTGGCAGTGATTAGATCATATTTTAAAATCTCAGATAACTATTCTGGATCTCTCAGCCTAGCAAGACCCAGCAATTTATCTTCAACATGTTTAGAAACTCCTGAGATGAGATACTAATTAAAACATATCTTGACATGCTCTCCAACACTACATGTGTACAGTAAAAACAAAAACAGATTTCACGGCCAGAGAGAACCACTGTAATCATGTAGCCTGACCTCCTGGGCATCAGATGGCTCAGGGGATTATTAAGAGAGATACATAACATCTACCTCTGTATAACTGGTCATTCAGTGGCAAGTACCAAGCAGTGCTTATTTTGGTCCAAGTCCAGTGTCTGCTTACATGACACAAGAGCCAGTACCTCCACTCCCCACTCAGTCCCAGAGTTGAGGTGGTCCCTCTGGGACATAGGGGGAACCTTGCAGCATCAGTGCCATAACTCTTCCATGCATTATGGGACAACAGCAGCTATATTATAGTTATAACCTCAACAGACTTTCCTTTTCAGGCACTTGTAACTGAAAAGTTGTTACTTGAACACCTGGAGCCTAGTACAGTAAGCTGTAGGGCATTTCTGCAGACAGAGTACCTTCCTTGCATTTTAACTGTGTGGTTTTCCACGTCATAAAGAATAAAAACCAAGCTTTCACGAAATGCTGTTGCAATCGCTTCTTGCACAGAAGAGAAAGAGCATGAGACCATTCATATGCTGGCAGGAGGAGAAGGAAAGGGATGGCACACAATCCAGGAAGTAGTCAGAGAAGATGATGACAATATGATTCCACATTGGCCGCTGATTAAAACTTAAATTTCAGTGTGAGGAGGAGCAACAGTCACCTTTAAGCATCTGAAGTTGCAGATTCTGGTTTAGAAATAAAGCTGAATGCCTAAAACCTCTAGACTGGACACAGAATCTGACTTTCTTCTAAAAACGAACACTTCACCAAGGCAGAGAGCTCCAGATATGTACATACAAGCCCAAATATTTCAGAATGACAATCAGATGAAGTTCTGAAGCATCATTCACCAAGCTAAACTATATATAGTAACAGGTTTCAGAGTGGTAGCCATGTTAGTCTGTATCCGCAAAAAGAACGAGGAGTACTTGTGGCACCTTAGACTAATAAATTTAATTTGGGCATAAGCTTTCGTGGGCTAAAACCCACTTCATCAGATGCATATGCCCAAATAAATTTGTTAGTCTCTAAGGTGCCACAAGTACTACTCGTTCTTTTTATATATATAGTAAGTAATTTTTCTAGCTCAAAAAGTTTCATACTGTGACTAGTACACAGGTAGGACTATTTCAATTTTAAAAGCCAAACATGTTTAACACTACTATTTAATTCAAATATCTATATAGTATATAGACTGATCAACTTTCAGTTTCCATGTGAAATTAGAAAAAAAGCTACAAATTCTAACAATATAGAAGACCATTCTAGCACCAAAAAGCCACATTACCAGGTTATTCAACTATGATACTAGACACAACAATTACTTTCGCCACTGCCAACTCAGAGTGCACTCTTAATTACTGTACAAGTTAAAGAGAAGTCCTTGTACATGGTTACAGAATTTTTTTAAATGAGTCCTATAAAAACTTCTCATCAGAACAAACAGCAACATAAACCGAAGCCAATAATTTTAATACCTCACATTTATATAACTTCCATCTGAGGTCTGCAAAGCATTTTAAACCACTGATTAAATAAAACCTAACACTGCTCTTGTGCAAGGCTTCAAAAACTTATCTACTAGTTGTCCCTGGCAATTTTGAGGGGGTGACATCAACAGTTGCTGAAAAAGGTGTGAAACAATTCCAAAAGTGACCTGATAAAGTGGCATTATCCTGAGTATGCAGAAGCCAAGCCAGCATCACCTATTGTTCCCAGTCTTGGGATACAGCTGGAATATGAAATTAACAGAGGTCTGGTCAGTTTTCCTACTGCATTTGAGAACTCCATGAGTAACAGTGTTACTGAGTAGAATCATGTCAATTTTGCACCCAGCTAGAGGAAAGTAGCACAGGATGTCACTGAGGCTATTTAGAGCAGGAACCACCACCCAAAAGGCTGGGTAGAAGTAGAACAGTAGATGCCCAGACTCCCTTACAGCAACCAAGTGGATCGGAGCTGGAAGAGAAGAAAAGCTCCTCCCTCCCAGCAGCAGGGACTTCTATTACCCTAGGCAGAGGCTAATACAGATGTCGGCAACCTTTCAGAAGGGATGTGCCAAGTCTTCATTTATTCACTCTAATTTAAGGTTTCGCGTGCCAGTAATATTTTAACATTTTTAGAAGGTCTCTTTCTATAATATATAACTAAGCTATTACAAATAATGTTTTTAAAATGTTTAAGAAGCTTCATTTAAAATTAAGTTAAAATGCAATGTAAAAGACCAGTGCCCAGGATCCAGGCAGCGTGAGTGCCACTGAAAATCAGCTTGTGTGCCACTTTTGGTACGCATGCCATAGGTTGCCTACCCCTGGGCTAATACATGAGATAAAGGCCCACCGCACAATGAGACAGAATTTTGGTAAGACTCTAAGCACCAATCCTTCTCAGACTTGCAGCTTTGGGTAGGTGCCGAGCTTCCACCAGGAACTGCTAACGGCATTCAGCGGTGGGGCCTTGACTTATCTAGAAAAAACCTAGTAAGATTTTCCACAGACCTTTCCTTGTAAGATAGGCAATGTCCTCATTTCAAAGTTAAGTAACTTGCCCACAACTAAACAGTGAGGCTATTGGAACAAGGATATGGGGAAATGGAGAGCTGGGTTCTAATCATGATTATGACTACTAGATACTACTACCTTAGGCAAATTAAACATGCCACAGCCCAAGCAGAGGTTATGGGCTTAATGCAGAAATAACTGGATGAGGTTCTTTGGGCTGCATTACGCAGGAGGTCCCTTCTGGCCTTAAGTCTATGAATCTATGAGAAAACAACAAAGCAGTATAAAAATATATGTATAAAGTGCTATGACAGGAATCAAAGCTTGGACACATGGGTGTGCAGAAATGCTGCCAAACAAGAAGCTCTCTCATTTTTGTATAGTTCCCCTTTCTGAAATTAAATGCTACCATAAGAGAGGGGCTGCTGTGGTGTCTCATTCCCTGCCTCTCCAAGGATGTTACATTTTATTATGTTATGGTCACTATTACCATGCGATGCAGCTATATTCAACTCTGGGACCAGATCCCATGCTCCATTTAGGACTAAATCAAGAACTGCCTCTAAGCTAAGCAGACATCATTTGTGGCAATCAATATTCCTTGAGCTTCCTGTATGAAGTGTTAAATTATCAGCTGTCTGACATCAGTGCAACAAGTGTGCATAGCTCCAAGGCAGCTGTAAACACAATCACACTGTACTTCCTTATCACACCCTTTTAAGCAGTGAACCACCACCTTCCATAGCAAGCATGGTAAGGTTGTTCCTGAAGGCTACAAATTATGATTATTGAGCTATTATTTATTTGGTGACTGATCTACCCAAGCCATTTTGCAGCCTGAAATGTAATATAATCACAAAGCTAAAATCAGCAACTGGAATCACCTTTTCCCCTATGGCTAGTTGTCTATAGTGCACTGGATGTGATGTTTTCACCACAGATGGAAGCTTTCAGAATCAAAATTCAACTCTTGTTCACTCTACAATGAAGTCAATCCTCTCATCCTGTCTGCCATTGGAGTATCTCCAGGTCAACTCTGGGATAGTTTTGTTTGAGAAATGAACAGACAGAAGTGGATTATAGTCAAAGTTCTTATGCACACACACACACACACAGAAAGGAAGAGAAGGTAATTACACAGAAACTTTTGACTGCTGTGTTTTGAGGAAGTCTGTACACAAGAGTTAAAGCTAGCCTATGTCTCAAAGTCACCTCCAGTCTGGAGAATTTGTACTTATGTTCAGTGAGTGGGCCAACAGAAATTTTAATACTTTTCCTACACTGGAAAAAAATGAGACCAAAAGTATTCATTCTGGATCTGTGACAACAATCATCTAAGTGTAGCACTGTGACTCTGTACACCTCCAAACCACTACACCAATTTATTAAATCTCCTCACATCCTTGTGAAGTAAAGTGAGCATTATCCCCATTATACAGATAGGGAAAATGGAGACAGAAGCAGATTTTAAGTGCCTTGACCAGGTCATCAAGTATGTCAGTGGTTACCGTTGGGTTCAGACATCAGGACTTCCTAGGTCCCAGTTCCATGCTCTGAAAATGCTGCCCCCGAGGAACACTTTTAAGTTGTAGGTATTGATATTTTAAATCTTGCATTAAAAAAATACCGCATCCTAAATTGATTGCCTGCTATAACAAAAATTTAAGCCACAGAACAGTTTTGCCCTTTCCATAACAGACTTCTGGTGTACATGCCTAAAACAGGATTTGAGATGAGGATGAAAAAAATCTAGTAAATAAATATCAGTATTAAAAGCATATTTAGCAATACAAAAAAATAAAAATCAATATTTTTTCTTAATACATCAGATATGACTGGAATATAATTCTATCAAAATGTTTACATTTTGGCATTTTCTAAACCTATACCAGTCACAGCACTAATTATCCATATGATCATGTCCTTTCTCAAATGGCTAGTTCAATTCCTATACACACATTTAAGTTACTTTACTTTTGATGAACGATATCAAATAACTGAAATAAAACCGCCCACACTGCTTAGCTAACATATTGCTTTTATGTGTGTGCAAAACAGAACTCTATATAGATCTACAAATCCATTTAAACAACCAAAAACATGCACAAGTTCAAGAGAGTTGTTCACACACCATTTAAGCCTGGCAAGGTGCTGAACACCCTCAGCTTCTGACTACAACCAGCGATGGAAGTGTTCAGCACCTCACTGAATCAAGCCCTCAGTTTACACCATGAAAAATTGGTTTTCTGTGGATTTTTACCCCTAAGCAACCAGGAGCTTGGGCTGCCAGCGCCAAAGTGAAGGGAGGCCCCAGCTGTAAGCCTGACCTCAGGCTTACAGCCAGCTGGCAAGGTAAGCAACCCAGTCTCTGGAGCAGGGTATCCAGTCTGCCAAATGCTTTTCAGTGGACCATGGGGGCAGAGGGGATGTGTGGGTGGGGCACACCTGGGTCACATGCTCCCCGCCCCCCTTCCCATTTCTCTGGACACGCCTGGAGTGGGAAGCGAGGAGGGGCACTGCGCCTGGCAGCAGAGCTCTTTGTGTCCCAAGGAGGAAGCAGGGCAGCTGACTGAACTCTTCCTTCACCCCCCGGGGACGGGGCTGCTTCACCTTCCTTGCTGCAGGAGTCCCAGCACTGCTGCCTGCTTTGCAGACCACCCACCAAGGTGAGGTGCGCCAGGGGTGGAAACAGAGGCAATGCATGGGAAGGAGAGGACGGATGAGGAGGGGACTGCTGCTGCACTGGCACAAAGAGAGTGCCACTGCCAGAGTGAGTGCTGCCTCCTTCTTCTTCTGGGTGTCCTGAGAAGTGGGGGGCACATGCCCCCCAATATCCACTAGCCACAGCTACATGTCGCCTCTGCAGGCTGAAGCTGATCTGCAGCCATGCAGAGCCGTGTTTGTGATCTGAGCGGTCTCCATTCCGTGCTCCCCACTCCTGAAGCCCAATCCCCAGCACTGGCCCCATGCCCCCCACTTGTAAAGAGTCCCCGGAGCTCACCCCCTGGCCTTGTTCCCCTTACCCTGGAGTCCACCCTGGGCTTGTGGCTCTCCCACCCCAGCTCCCTGCCCCTGAGCAGTCCCTGGAGCCCACCCAAACCAGTCTCATGCTCCCTGCCCCTTATCGGTCCCCAAAACCCCCCACCTTCATGTCCTCCTTATCCCCCATCCTTTGGGGCCAGTTCCCAGAACCCTCTCCAGTCCCCACCCCCTGCTAACTCTTTCCCTCCGCAATCCACCTGCAGGCACTCACTTCTGCCACATCCCAGCCTCCCCACCATCTCCCCAGGCTGATATCTGGAGTCTCCCTGGTCCCTCCCACAATCTGGCACCTCCTTCCTGCCCCTCTGCTATCTCACCACTAGCTGGATCATAGTCCAACATTTTTACTCCCTGACTCTAAGCTCAAAAGTACTCTCACACATTCACACCGTTTTGCAGCCCAGATCCCAGCCCATACTCATTCCTTTGCCCTCCATCCCCCTTCCCCATCTCTGCTACTTGGCTCATTGGGGGGCACGGAGGAACATTTGGAAGGGGTCAACAGTAACACCACGTGGCTCAGGCCAGCCCTGTGTGTTCTGTTTTCAGTTTAGGAAAATAAGGTCACCTAACAACCCCAGGCAGGTTGGGTAAGGATCTGGAAGGCAATCTGGGAGCATGGGGAGGAGAGGAGCTTTCCAATGTGCCGGGCGGTGCTCACTGCTCAATCCCTGGCTCTGTCACAAGCCCTGTCCCCACTCCATCCCTTCCCACTCCCCTCCTCTAAGCCTGCTGTGCCCTCGCTCCTCCCCACTTCCCTTCAGAGCCTCCTGCATGCCATGAAACAGCTGATCAGCATGTGTGGGGAGGGAGTGGAAGGCACTAATCAGCTGCCAGTTGGTGGGAGGCACGGGGGAGGGCAGAAAGGGAGCTGATGGGGGGCTGCTGATGTATTACTGTGGCTCTCTGGCAATGACATTGGTAAATTCTGGCTCCTTCTCAGGCTGGCCACCCCTGCTCTAAGACAAATTTCAGCCATACATTTGTGTAGGCACTTTAAACTGTTAATAAAAGCACTTAAGCTAGAAACTGCCTATATTATATGCTGTCACATCTGTACATTTGTAGCACTCCATGAACACAGACTCCCAGTTAGCAAACAGCAACTTATAGTCACTTGAATGCAAAGCAGCATTGCACGGTATACTATCTCCCATTACAATTTAATGATAATCCAAAAGAAGGGACAGATCAGGGTAGATAAAAAACAATTTTTTAAAATTTAAATTAGTTTTTTCAGAAACATTTTATCAAAAAAATCCATCTAAAGAAGGTTTTAATTAAGATACATTATAGCTCAAAGATATCTCACGGAATAGGGATTATAAATTCTAATTCTATAGTCTGAGACAATATATTCATGTAATGTTTAAGAAAAATTTTGTAAATGAGTTCTAATAGTGCATGGATTAGGGACCCAATTTTATGGGGTTCCAGGGGATAAAGTTTCTATCTACCCAATGGGACTCAGTGCTCAATCTAGAACAGGGGTCTCCAAACTATGGTCCAAGGGTCAGATCTGGCCCGCAGCTTCGATTTGTCTGGGCCCCTAACCAACAGGGGAGAAGCGAGCAGGCAAAGGTTGCTGCAGCTGAGCAGACAAGGGAAGGGGCCGCTGGCAGCAGCTCGCATGTGGGAGCAGCTCAGCTGAGCTGTGAGGAGGGGTGAGTGCCCCCAGGATCCAGTGTCCCCCAAAAAGGGGAGCCAACTTAGGGGAGAGTCGCTGCTGCAACCAAGCAGACACGGACCCCTGCCTTAGAGTAAAAATACAAGCCCAATGCTTAATTACATCTCCAACAAATGGAATAAAGAAGATGGAAATTAAAAATAACGTGAAATGATTTTTAATGTATTGACAAATATTTTGTGTGATGTCACAGGACCTGCATTGATTATTCAGCTACTTTTATACCTGATTTAGAATTTAATGAAACGCTGACACAGTAGAATAGTGTTGGTTTTTGATTTGCATATTATTATTTTTTTCACAGCCGCTTCGGCTCACAAAGTCCCTTCAAACATTTAATATGGCCCTCGTCTCAAAGTCTGGAGACCCCTGGTCTAAGAGATACCATCAGAGATGCTTAGTTTTGCAGTTCTCAAACTGTGGATTTGCATCTCCAGAAATAAGATATTTGTTAACAGCAAAAATGTTTTTTAAAAAATAAAATAATATAGAGAGAGCGAGAAATAACAGACCTCAACCCTATTGGCCCTCTACAAATTTGTGTACACAGAGTTACCTCTCTCTAAAAGTGCAAAGTTTCAAAAAGTTCAATGACTGGAAGATTGTTAGGGGTGGGACAGCTTTGGACAAGAAGTAGTCTGTAGATCAGGGGTGGGCAAACTTTTTGGCCTGAGGGCCACGTCGGGGTTGAAAACGTGTATGGAGGGCCGGGTGAGGGAAGGCTGTGCCTCCGCAAACAGCCTGGCCCAGCCCCCTATCCGACCCGCTCCCACTTCCACCCTTAGAATCCCATTCAACTGCCCCCCTTAGAATCCCATTCAACCCCCCACCTTGTCCCCTGATTGCCCCCTCTTGAGACCCCCTCACCCTAACTACCACCCCCAGGACCCCACCCTTTACCTAAGCCCCTCTGCTTCTTGTCCTGACTGCCCCCTCCAGAGACCCCATACACTAACTGCCCCCCCAGAACCCCACCCTCTTCTAAACTCCCTCTGCTCCCTTTCCCCTTACTGCCCCGCCGCCTATCCACACCCCTGCCCCCGATAGACTCCTCCAGGACTCCCATGTCCTATCCAGCCTCCCACTCTGATCCCCATCCCCTGACCACTCCCCACCCAGAACCTCCGCCCCATCCTACAGCCCCCTCTCCCCTGACTGCCGCCAGGACTCCCTGCCCCTTAACCAACCCCCCCAGCCACACTCCCTTACCACACTGGTGGCCCGGCCAGAGTTAGACATGCTGCACCGCTTTCCTGGAGGAGCGTGCAGCGCTGTGCAGCATGCTATGACTCCGGGAGAGGGGCCGGGAGCAGCCTCCCCCGCCGCTATGTCAGGGCAGACAGGCTGAGTTCTGGGAGAGCGGGGGTGGGCCAGGAGCAGCCTCCCCCACTGGCACTCAGGCAGGCTGGTCAGGACGGTCTTGCGGGCTGGATCTGGCCCGTGGGCCATAGTCTGCCCACGCCTGCTGTAGATAAATGCGAGAAGGGACAGGCAATAGAAACAAAAGTGAAAGTGTTTGAGCAGCATATTCCAGAAGTCTTGAGGTCTTACTGAGTGTAGCCTTCATTGTTCATTGATTTGAGATCTACCATGCCATTCTCTCACTAGAAGGAAAAACCTATAACGGCAGCAGGCTGTAAGAGAGACTTAGTTTGGGAATAAGAACCATTCAAGAAATATATATTTGATGATGATGTTTTAAAAAAAAAAAAAGTCACACCAATGAACTGGTGGAAGTCACTTAAGCATCTGGATTCAGAGACTGTTAAAGTGATAATCTCACTTTTAAGAGCAGTAACTTCTTCTGCTGGTGTAGAAAGAACATTTTCTCTCTTTGGACTAATTCATTCCAAACTAAGAAATCATTTGGGACCTGAAAAAGCAGGAAAGCTTGTTTTTCTTTTCCAGATTATGAACAAACAGGAAAATGAAGATGAAGATGACTGAGTTAAGCGGCAGAAGCAAATATTTTAAATTTCTCATGTTGACCTGGCTGATGTAGTCAATTTAATTTTTTTTTTAAATATTTCATTTAACCATTTTAGTTAAAAAACAAATTTTAACAAAAACAAACCTGATTTTAAAAAATAATGAATATTTAAATTCAAAAATTAATATGCTTGTTTTGTTAAAATATTATATGTTTGCTGTTGAAGAAAAAATCCAGAATACATAACAGTTGTTGTTTTAAAATAAAACAATTTAAATGTCTGTCTGGTGATGGTCTCCACCTAATACAGTATGGCAAAACAATACTCCAAATGTTAATGATTGTTGAATTAGAGATATTTATGAAGTAATTGGGAGTTGAACTGTCTGCTTCAATTACCTCTGGTAAATGAAATAACCAATCATTCATTTTCTGATATAGCTGTAAAATGAATTAAAAAGTTTTCAAAATAAAATTACTTTAAAAATGTATAGTGTATACCTTCTAAAAATGAAGCCTACATCTCTAAGTTGTGAAGAATATGTATTAAGGTTATAACAACCAACAAGAATGCACTTTTATGTAGAAATCCATGAGTAAATCAATTTTTTCTGACTAGTGATTTAAATAATGATTGATATCAATTTGATTTAAATCAAATCCATCCTGGAACAGATACCTGCAAATTATTGGATTGAACCAGTTATTTTTTTAAGTCTCCTCTAAACTAGCAGGGACCTTCCTACTAGATAGCTTTTGTATTTTTCTGGTTACTTGAAGTTAAGTTTCCCAGCTGTAAGACACTGCCAATAATGCATCCAAGCTCAAACTCTGCATTATCTTCTACACGGAAACAGAAGTCAGCATTATATCAGCCACAGTCACCCATCATGATGTAATCATCACGTGATACAGTATATACTTTAGAACAACTTCCTAATATAAAAACCTGCCCTTCCCTAATTGCCATTATAGATGAAAATTTGTTAATATTTCAGATTCCAACCCCCAGACACAACCACAGCAGCCCCACTTACCTCCCCCACTCCCCCAGAGACTCAATTTGGGGGTCTTCTATGGCTTTGTCTACTGCAGCTTTATAAGCTCCTAGTTACCCAGATATTAAAACAAAGTGATTAATAAATACTCAAGGACATACATAGTGCCTTCTATCACCGGATCTCAAATCACAAATGTTAATTAAGTTTCACAATACTCTTATTAGGTTTTATCTCCATTTTCCAGACAGAAAACCAAAGCAAAAGGAAGTTACTTGCCCAGGATCACACAGGTGGATACAATCAGAATCAGGACTGGAATCTAGTCCTGACAACCAAACACACAGTGGAACCACTACATAATGCTTGTCAATGGGTTTTACACCTACCATATCAAAAATGAATGCTTACACTTTCAGATGGACCAGTTTTAGGAGATCAGTGGAAAGTCCCATTGCACTAAAGCTGAAGACAATTTTCTCTCATCCACACTAGTGGATAATGTTTGCAGAATCAAGTGCAGGGAGACCCACTGCTGATAACTTTTGTCAGCAACAGGTCCACTGTCAGAGTATAAGCCTAAATATTGCCCCAATATTCATGAACATACAGAATGCTAGTTAAAATTTACTGAATGTACTCAGTGTTTGGTGTTGTACTGAAACACATATAGAGTTTCTGCTGCAAAGAATGTATTTAAGTCACTCCTTCAGACAATGTACAGCAAATGGGTCCAGTGAACTGAAGCTGGACCCTGGTATGTTTTGTTCTGTCTCCAGCCATTGACAGCAGGGAAGTCAACCAATATAAATGGAACTTAAATTGAAGCTACATAAAACAAAGGCCAGGGAAAGTAGCCCCTACAAGTCACCATTTGATGGGCTCTCTCTCCAGTGTACCTAAAAAAAAAAGTGATCCTGTAGTTCATCTGACAGGGCAACTAATGCCAATAGCTTGTGGAACTTAATCCTATAACCCATAAGCAAGCTAAACTGTTCAAGGGATCAAGATTCAGATTAAGACTAGATATCAGTAGGAGAGACATAAAGCTACTTTAGCTACCGCCTTCCCTCCCCATGCAGATCAGAAAACAGCCCCACCTGTGCCAAGGGCTGTGCGGGCTGAGCCTTGGCCAGAAAGAAGGGAGATTCCGGGCAGGTTCTCATACCATGCCCAGGGCCTTGGGATCCGAGATATTTCCAGCCCATCCTGCTCCAGGGCCCGACGACACGGGCACTCCAGGCTGGGTGCTGAAGGAGAGCACAGCCACGGGTCGGGACTGAAGGCCCAGAACAGGGATCGCCAGGAGACAGAGCCCAGCGCCCAGCCAGCACTGACCGGTGGCTCCACCCCACTGCGCTGCGGGCCGCCATCGGCCCCTGCGGGTTTCCCCTCCCGTCCCCCGCGGGTCCCCCCCGGGCGGGCCCCTCACCCCGCTTGTTCTTGGTGCCGTGCTTGCGGGCCGCCATCAGCTCCTGCTCGATCTTCTTCTCCAGGAACTCCTGCTTCTTGCTGAGCATCTCCTCGGTGTCGCGCAGCCGCTGGATCGCCTCCTGCGGGGTCGGGCCCTTCCCGGCGCCCTTGCCGCCCGTCCCGAACAGCCTCCCCAGCATCCCGGACATGGCCGGGCCGCGCCGCGCCGCGAGTAGGAGAAAAGAGCGGGCCGGGCCCGGCGGGGACAAGGAGACGGACGCCGGAGAGACCCGAGACCGCACAACAGCCGCTCCCCGCCCGGCGCCGCACGGAAGACAGTGGCCCCCGCACCTCAGTCTCGGCTACACCCGCCTGACTCACCGCCGCGCCCGCAGCCGTCACTCCGCACCACGGCAACGGCGGCGCCCCGCCCACGCCACGTCTCCCAACCCCCACCGCGTCACCCTGCCGCCGGGCTCGGAGACCGAAACGAGCAGGGGATGCTGGGAGCTGTAGTTCCCAGCTCCGCTCTCGCCTTCATGAGAGCGTTGCATGCTGGGAGCTGTAGGCCCCACTTTTGCGCTCGCCTTAGGGCAGCAATGCATGGTGGGAGCTGTTATTGCCACCTCGGCTCTCGCCCTGAGGCAGCAGTGCATGCTGGGAGTGCTAGTCTTCGGCTCTCATTTTACCCTGAGGGAGCTAAAGTTCACATTGACCCCCCCTCCGTCACCCACCATGACATCATTATCATGTGATGAACCCGCTGTGGTGAACGTCGTGACGTAAGAGGTAGAGCCATAGCGACCGCAACGAGACTTCCGGCCCTACCTCCTCCTGCCCCAGCTTGCTGGGCGTGGACGGCAGGAGGGAGCGGCCAGGGGAGAGGAATCAGCCACTACTCAATTAATGTCCAAAGCTGATGCTAGGGAGTGCTAGTGGTGTAGGAGGGGACCGTTCTTCAGCTGTGACATCACACTGAGGCCCGAGTGCGCATAATCATTACAGTGCCAATGGCACTTTTCCAGGAGGGCACTAACACCAGTCTTGTGATTGGAGGACTTCAATAGCTTGGACATAGGTGGGAGGTTTATTGCTGGAGTGGGTGGGTGAGATTCTGTAGCCTGCGTTGGGCAGGAGGTCAGACTAGATGATCATAATGGGCCCTTCTGACCTTAAAGTCTATGAGTCTGATTTCAATATTGCTGGCTCCATCAACTCCCTGACACATTAATTGTATATAGTGCCTTGCCTAAATTATACTATACTGCTAAAAAGTGGCCATGTTCCACACTAGAGGTAGCTGCACTTCAGTTACGAATGACACAATTCTTGTGTAGAATTAACATTGCACTTTGGTTAGTGTGGGACAAAAGGCAAAATATAAATAACAATACTTAGAATTTGCCTGGTGCTTACACACAATACAGACATTAATTGGATCCTCATGTTATGCCTGTGAGGTAAGCATTAGCCCCATTTTGCAGATGGGAAGTTGACAAAATGGTTCATACCCATCCCTGCTAACTAACTCCAGTGAAGTGTGAAAGGTCAGTTTAAGTAACTTGAAGGTCATACACCAAATAAGAGGGAACTGGAACTGAGACCACTGTGTAACATGTTGGTCAATACTGTCTCTTTGTTTTGTACTTCCCCCCTCATTCTGTGTGTAGCCATCTGTTACTTCTTGTCTTATACTTAGATTGTAAGCTCCTGGAGACAGGGACCAGCTTTTTGTTCTGTTTGTACAGTGCCTAACACAATGGGATCCTGGCCATGACTAGGGCTTTAAAATGCTATAGTAATACACTGCACTGTGCCCACTTCACTGCTCCTCTGCATATTTGCAGAATATTATTAAAAATAAAGAATTATAGATCACATTTTCTCTTAATAGCAGAAGACTTTTTCTAAACTAAACTCTGGTCTCTTCCTGGCAGATCTCTTTCAATATCCAAGTTTAAATTTCAGGAAGCAGCACCACAGGCACATGAGAACGTCTTTAAAAAAAATTACAAATCAATCATCTTTCTATCCCCCTGCCCACCAGAAGGAAATAGGATTCACCTATTTCTTGAGGGATTCTCAACAGAACATTACAGCAGCTTGTGGAACCAAATGTCTCGGCTCCAGATTGCTACTGTGCAGCCTGAGAAATGGCAGAGTCTGCTGCACTGACACACAGTCACCTATTGTCTCTCCTCAGATATAATTGGATTTCATAGCCTCCATCAGTCATGCAAGATACTCACATGTTCAGAGCTTCCAAGAGAGAAGCTCCACCATAAATACAACTCATTTTCTCTCTTGTGCAAAGACCTCTATAAGCCCTGTTCTCTACTTAGGCATTTAGATTTTCCCTCTAGAAGAGCAAGCATGCCAGCCAAGCTGGTACTTGGAAGACAGTGCTAGTTTTTGGATGTAAGGGTAATAAAATAAGGCAGCTTTCTAAAACACAGACGAGAGAAAAACAATGAAGAATGAATCCCTCAGCCTCTGACTTTTCAAAATTATGTTACTTGAAGTCCTGTTTGTACTGTCTCTCTAAGACCTAGATTACTTTCAATACAGGCAGATTGGGCAAAATTACTTTTAGCATCTTGCTGAACATTTGACTGGCTACCCTATGATCACAACTGGTTGAAAACAGAGGTTAGAATGGAAGGCCATCCATGGGATGCCAGAGATACACAGGAAGAATGAGACACCCACATACTAGTCTCAAACCAGTAATGATTCAACGCTGCAATAGGTGCTAGCAGCCACATAATTACGCCTTACAATGTGGGCAGAGAGGGAAAGCAAGAGAGGTATATTTAGCAAACTATTTCCTGGTGGTGGTTCTGTCTGGAAAGCTGGGTATTTCAAAACATTTTAGGCAAATAAAATCTTGCCTCTGAAATGGATGAAAAGTTTCATACAAAATGCTTGAAAGCAGCACGACAAAGGCAGCAGGAAATACTAAAAAGGTAGTGTGGGCACTGGGAGTACTTCAGGGCATGAAACTGAGCAAAGAGAATCTGTAGTATGGGAAGCAGGAAACACCCTGACAGGAGATGCATTAGACTGTGCAGTAGTCTCCTAAGGAAAGGGATAGAGGTTGCATCATCCCGTTACTCAGCCCTGGGGCATGTGCTGTGAGGGAACAATCTGACACAGGATGCCCTGGGATGGACAAGATAGCTCTGTTCTATCTCTGATGTCTGCATTACTACCTCTAGTTTAGCATAATACATCACAAGGAGACAGGAAGGACGTCCCTGAACTACTTGCTGTGAGCAAGGACAGAACAGGATGCTTACAGTCAGCCAGGTCCAGAAGACCATTGCACAGTAACATTATTTATTACTGCTCTGGGTGCCAGAAACTTGTGCACCATTTCAGCAGATTTTCTACAAGCTCTTCTCATGTATAAGCCAAGAAGGAAGCAGGGGAAGGAGACGCCATTGCCAGGAACTTTTCTGAACACTGGACTTCTCCAAAATGAAAGTCTGCAACACTACAGTCTTCCTACAGACCATGTAACAGTGAGCAGCTACAGGAAATGCAAAATTTCAGGCTCTTGGGCACATTGCAGCACTAGCAAGGCCAAGCATTACTGCTGGAAATGCTGATCGTTGTCCAACTGACTTTGAATCCAGGGCCCAGCACAGAAAAGATACCCAAGAAGGAACCTCCAGCACCAGAGTAATGGCATTAGACAAGCAATGGAGAAGCTGGTGTAGAAGCTAATCCCAAAGAGGACAGGGTAAGAGGGTGCTCTCGTTCAAGCTCCCCTTTCTAATGACAAGGGCCTTGTCTGTGGCAAGTGAAGTATCTGTTTCAGGCATGCTCTGCTGTTGTCAACAACAAGGAGGCTGAAGACTGGCTGGGCAATGAAAACGTACCTGCAGAGGGATCTCAGCAGGTCGGGGAGGGAAGAAGTCATGGCTCCTGCTGCCCATGTCCTACCTGCTTCGTGGAGGTGGAACTTTGGTCTCCCGCACTCTCCATGTGGCCTTTTTCACCAGCACTAAATGAAGTTCATTTTAAATTAATTTTTCACCTGCTTGCACTGAGCTTCTCTGGGTCAGGGACGGATCGACAGGGCAGTCCCTCTGGTGCTCAACAATCCAAATTCATAATCAGAGCAGCTGACAGAGGGTCTGGAGAAGCTCTCTTGCCCCATGAAGTAAAGGGCTCCACTGGTGCAAGGAGCAAAGGTCAGCACAGGCAACTGAACGCGCTCTCTCCCATGCACTAACTACAGGGCGGCCTCATGTTACTCAGAAGTGTACACCTTCTGCCACAGCAGTCTACAACCTCATCTACCCTCCCCTTACAAGATACTAGCTGGAAGAGGAAGATTTCTGGGCTCATTCATTCACCATGCGTTCCACAGCCCCTACTTTCCTCTCATTTTGGATAGATGTTTTCTTCCAATAATCACATGACTTTTTGCAGGGGGTAGGGGTTTGGGAGAGAAATATATTTGCCAAGTCAGGATTATTCCAGTCACATGCAGGGGAGTGAGGAAGAAAGGGAGTGGGGAAAGATCCACTGTTCATGCAGTCAATGACCAAGTGCTGGATTGAAGGCTGAATCACAGTAACAAGGCACTGAGAGGCCATGCCTGCTCCAGGGTTTCACTGGCTGCCACACTGAGACTCCAACAAGCTGCTCATGACTTGGAGCTGATTGTGGAGTTTGGCCAGTCTGGTAACAGCAACGGATTTTGCAATTCTAATAGCTAGCAGGGAGGCTGTAACAATTTGTACAGTGGAGGTGCTGAGAACCATTGAACCAAACTGTAAACCCTGGCTATGATGGAAACCACTTAAAGTCACTGGATGCAGCAGCACCCCCAGCATCCCTAGTCCCAGCACTTCTGAGGGAAAACGTGGAGAAGTACAGGGTAGCACATAGACCAGCAGACTGGGAGTCACGTAATCTGACTTCAAGCCTTAGCTGTGCACTTCCTGTGTAAGCTGGGATAGTTCACTTCCCTTCCCTACTGTGGTTCCCTGCTGGAGAATGGGAGGAATATTTAGCTGTTGTGAAAATTAACTCATTGGTCTCTAAGGCATTTTGAGATCCTTGGCTAAAGAGTGACACAGAAGAGCTAAAATACAGTGACCATCCTGGCGAGAACTTCAAAACAGAAGAGAAGAACACACACGTACAGGCACTCCGGCACACAACTGTGGGCACAATGCTGCAGCTGCTGGCCATCCCCTGACTTCATGCAGAGCAGCTGCAGCATCAGGGCCATCGTGTTCATACACACACAGTACAGATAGTACAGCTTTTCTGCTAACACACACAGATGAGAGAGACACTGGCAGTGTCTATTAGGGTATTTATGAACAATGTTCCCAAAGAATATCAGGATGCACTTGCTTCCAGAAAGAAGGATCATGTATTTGCACTTGGACAGGCCCCTCCCCAGATATGGGGCAATAATATGGATTTTACAATAAAAACATGAATGGGGCAGAAGGTGATTTGCAAAGTTTTCTGCCCATGGTCTCTACCGTTCTTCCCACCCTCATTCAGGGCTCCTCGTCACCCCTCTCTTGCACTGACAAGTCCTGAACTAGGACAAGAAAATGTACCCATTTCCCTCTGGACCTGCTGGCCATCACTGGCTTCTATGAAGTCATGTACCTCAGTAGGTGAAGATGAAAGTCATTGTCTCCTCTACCCATCTCCATCCCTAAGTTTTGGTCTCTGTATCACTGTGATCCAGACACTTCAGCCCATCTCACCATGCGTCTGGCAACCCCAGTAGTGGGTGAAGAAAATGTGGATCTGCTACCACTCACCAAGCACACACAGGTCACAGTTTTATCAGTCTGTAGTCTGAATGTAAACAGGGACAGCCAGCATGGCACATGGCACATCTGTGCCAGTCTGCAACTCTGCCAGGGCAAGACTGGATGCGATGCTGCTGGGCTGGCCGGGGACTACAAGGTCCGAATCTGCAGCTGCCGACCCACCAACCACAATGGACAGGACTGCGTCTGATTCCCGAAACTGTTCTTTGTTGGGGCTACTTTCCTGGGGGTTCTCCCCCTCTGCACTGTCCTTCAGCTCTGCCAGGGCCAGCTGGCTGGGAAGAGGAAGGCCCGCCTTCCGCCGAGCTCCTCGCTTCTTCTGGGCCTTCCTGATCTGAAGTTCTTTGTCCTTGGGTGAGTTCAGCCGGCACTTGTGGTCCTTCATATACTTCTGGCGTGTGAAGCCCTTGCTGCAGGTGGGGCAGCGGTACTTGTAGTTTCCAGTGTGCGAGCGCTGATGTTCCACCATGTGGGCCCGCCGACTGAAGGACTTGTTACAGTACTGGCACTTGTGGATCTTCATTCCTATGCCAAGCACAATACGAGAAAGAGCTTAGTTACAGAACCCTCCTTACAGGGTGGATGGACCCGTTAATCACACTGCAATGGGGCTCAATAATTGTGTCAGCTCTTCAAAGCCGAGTAATTTTTTAACTATTGCTTGGCAAAAACAAGAGAAAAATCTCCACCCAAAGCCCCCTCCGATACTTTTATTTGGTGTTGTTTTACTGTTTAAAATGGTGGTTCTCAAACGTCTGTACTGGTGACCCCTTTCACATAGCAAGCCTCTGAGTGTGACCCCCCCCTTATACAGTAAAAGCACATTTTTATATATTTAACACCATTATAAATGCTAGAGGCAAAGCAGGGTTTGGGGTGGAGGCTGACAGCTTGCCATCCCATATGTAATGACCTCACAACCCCCGAGGGGTCCTGACCAACAGTTTGGGAACCCCTGGCTTAAAACAATCACCCCCTCCCCCAAAGTGATCAGATTTTTTCATATTCTGTTTTTAAAAAATGCATGTAAGCAGAGAATGTGTATGGCAGGTTGGAGCCTACAGTGATTTTGAACCCTAATTTAAGGATTTGTCATAAGGACAGCATTGCTCCTGCCCTAAAGGGAGTTGAGCAATATACCATGAAAGCAATTTCAGGAGAGCACAGTGACAAGTGAAACACATGCTATTAAACTTAAGATTTTCCTGGTTTAGGAACCATAAAAAAGTTAACTGATTTTTTGAAACACTTTAATTTCATTGGAGGAACAAACCAATGTCCCCCATCAGTTGCATCTCCAGTGCATATTCTGTCCATCAGGGTTCTGGACATGTCAGAGCCAGGAGAGGGAGAGATCTACAGTTGTGCTACTTGTCAGACAAGAATTGCGGAGCTCCCTGGGAGCTTGTTTATAGGAGTCTGGCTGTAGATGTGGAACTCAGACAAATGCTCATCTGAATCCCAAGAGATTACATCTGACATTGGGACATTATTGGGTATGAGGAGGAAAGAGCATTCTGGAAATTAATATGCAAATGAGCATACCTAGTATCCTGGCTCTGCTTCAGAATTCCTATATCCCAAGCTGGCCACAATGTTTATTATTTGTATAGCCTCAAATGTGCATGAATCTTAGACACAGCTGCAAACTGCACAAGGGCTCTTCCAGTAGGCCTGCAGTAGCAGAGGTAGAAATCCCAAAGCCAGGGGTTGTTTGCAAAGCCAGTGAGTGACACTACTAGTTTTACTGCATGGGAAACTCCTTATATTAGACTGCGGAAAATCTCCCGTGGGAAGTAGTGGTGGATGTCTCATCACTCAAGTCATAGCTGGACAAAGCAGGAGAGTATATCCTTCAGGGAAAAATCCTGCACTGTCAGCGGAATGGAGCTAATTGATTTCATAAGGGCTTTGGCATCTCTTGCTTTTATGGATTCTAGGACAATCTATTTAGTGGGTGGAATCAATGTAGACTAGTGTTATCCAGCAACAGTGCCAAGAAGGGTAAGAGTCCTACTATTCACTGCTGTAAAGGGTACTAGTAATCCACTTGCTTGACAGTTCATAGGCATCTTACCCCTACCACTGCTCTGGTTGAAAAATAAAGCCAGGAAATATGCACGCTGACCTCCTGCCTAAGGGGCTCTCTAAGCACTTTGGTTGAATTCAAGCGGCATTTTCATTCACAGCTATGGGCAGCAGGGGAAGAGCTACAGTCCCACTTACCCGAATGGGAGAGTATATGAGCTTTCAGCTTGTCTGGCCTGTTGAACTCTTTATTACAGCCCGTGTGGCTTCTGTAAAAATAAAAATCCCAGTAACCAGCCTGAACTGGGTTGGGGGGTGGTGAGGACAGGAAGAGGTACATACATTAGCTCTCAGACACGATCCCCCACAACCCATGTGCCGCGGAGAGCTCTGGGTGTATCCACCAGGTGTTACGACAGGGGCCCCAAAATTTCAGCCTCCCGACTGTGGTACAAGATGAGTGAGGCAATGTGGATGCACATGGCTTCCACTGGAAAGTCCCACGGTTCCGGTCTCGGGTCCCCTCACAAAGGGGCAGAAGCAGTGTCAAAAGTGTTGCAAACTGACTGGGATTGGGAGAGGAATGGGGGGAAGCCATGTGAATTGAGGCCACTGAAGAAAGACCATGTTAGGCCAGGGGCCTCTCCCTTGTATCTGAAACATACCCACTGGTGCTGAGATGTACAAGAGCCTATGGCTGGAGTTCTGGACCCAGCATTACCAAGGCTCTGAAGCCATCTTACTCCACATTCACTGGGAGATTGACAAGAGACTGTACACAGAGATACAGTCTTAGTAACTGATGTCTCCCCAATTACGCTTCAGGGTAGGGGACTCCTCCAGCCCAAGCAGTGAGGGCAACCATTTCCCATGCTCCATGCCAGAGGCCCCCACTCCTGGGGACCATGGACAGTTATTGAGAGGCTCCATGTTTTTTAAACAGAAGATGCACTCAGTGAACACAGTGCCAGCGAAAGGCATCAAACTGTGCCCCAATATCTCTATCCATGCAGAGAGCAAGGGGCATCTTCCCCGCCCTGTCCTGCCAACACGATGTAAACCTGAGCGGGACGGGCATGTCTCAGGCAAAGCTTTAAAGACATTTTGAAGTGGAACTAAGAAACCTACCCAAGTGCCTCACGCATTAGGCAACACTGCGTTTGAGGGCGGAGCGCATGGGATTTATACATATTCAGGCAACCCCCCGATAACATCTAGCACTTTTGAGTGCTCTACCAGTGTGACGTGATAAAACCTCACAACCTTGTCAAGACGCAGTAGTAGGATCAGCCCCATTTTACACCAGGAGAAACTGAGGCAGAGATGAAGACTATGGCAAGCAAGTGGTAGGAGCTAGGGTTGGAACTCAGGACTAGCTGGTTCCCAGCTCGCTGCTCAGAATTGCTAGAGCACGGGGCCTCCCCAAGAAGCAGGGAGTTGTTTGGTGCCACATGATATGGCCTATCCACACTCTAAGAGCCTATACCAGCCCTTTCATTGTGCAGACTGAGGGAGACCTTCCTTCCCAAAGCCCAGTGGGATCTCAGGAACAACAAAGTCAGTTTGCTCCTGGCTGTCCGGGGTGACTTGGTACATACGAGAAGGGACATTTGTACTTCTTGAAAGGCTCATGAATCAGCATGTGTCGCTTCAGTTTATCTTTCCGGTTGAAGGCTGCGTCGCACACAGAGCACTTAAACGGCTTTTCACCTGTGCAGGACAGAGAGACAGTCAGAGACATACAGGCTGCACTAGGCCCCAGGGCTTATCATTGTTCTAATAACCCTTTAGTCCCTCCACTTGGGCAGCAGCATCAGTCTCCACTTTCCTGCTCTGTGATGTCCCCTGCTTTCCTTGCAAGCTGGGTCATCCACTTCAGCACAAAGACTTGATAGCCATGCTGTGCAAAGGTCTCTCCTCTAGCTACATCTGGCCCAGAGCTTTAGGAGCAGAAGGATGTCCTGCTGGTTATGGAGCCAAGTGTATTTCCTCACCCCTTGGGCTGACAAGTATGCTCAGCCCCGGACAAGGGGACTACAGGAGATCAGCTCTGGCCAGTCCCCAGCCTTTCAACAGCAGGTTCCAGCGAGATGGGGTGTGTACAGCCCGGAGGTGATGAAGTGATAACACTCAGGGTAGGGGCACAGGAGACGATGACAAATCTCCACTTCCCTCCCAAAATGGCATGTCCCTTTGCCACTTTCTGAAGACAGCGCAGCTTTTCCAACCTGCCAGCGTCACTGGCTCGCCGTGGTATAACAGGGCAGGCGGAAGAATCACAGGAAAGCATCATCTTCCAGCCCAGTAAAAACAGAGGTAAGACTCCAGAGACGAATCACCTCCAGCCCATCCTCGTGTAGCACTGTTCCCCAGAGAGAGACTCCCCCCGCCACCCCGATGCTCCATCAGGACCGAGAGTGTTTGGGTGTGCTCTGATTCTGAATTAGGACAGGAGGCCCTGAATCATGAGTACAGAAAGAAGTGACTCCTTCTCACTCCCACACCTATCTGTGTAGTTCAGTGGTTCTCAAACTTTTGTACTGGTGTCCCCTTTCACACAGCAAGTCTCTGATTGTAAGCCCCACCCCGACCCCCACACTTATAAATTAAAAACACTTTTTTATATTTAACACTATTATAAATGATGGCAGTGAAGTGGAGTTTGGGGTGGAAGCTGACAGCTCGTGACCCCCATGTAATAACCTCGCAACCCCCAGTTTGAGAACCCCTGCTGTAGTTCCTCCCTGAAAGGCCCCATGTCAGCAATGCTCCCTCTGGGCAATGGGTGGATGGCTACACCTCCTGTTGAGTGCTCCCCCTCCAGGCCAGCACTGCTAGCGCCAGCAAGCCTGAGAAGAGAGGAGGCTGGCTGTGTACTGCACTCCCATTGCCCAGCTGGTGCTGAAGTGAGATTGCCAAGCTGGCTCAACAGCTAACCCTGTCTCATCAGCACGGTATTGCTCTGAAAAGCAGCTGGCATCAAAGGTTGTGTAATACGCTGCTTACTCGGCTAGCCTGGAATGGAATCAAAAGAGCACTGACTACTGATCCTCCCTAAATACCATCCAGACAGCTCTGCCCCTTGAGGGATTCCCCAGAGAGAGAAAAGAGACCCAACGCAGCGGAGAGGATACACGAAAAAACACGTACCTGAGTGGATGTGGGCGTGTAGCTTGAGGTAGTGCTCCCGGCGGAAGAATTTCTTACAGATCTGGCACTTGAATTTGCCCCCTCCTCCATGCGTGGGGAGGTGCCGTCGCAGGTACCTCTCACAGGGGAACACCTGTGAGCACAGAAAAGGAGGGGACTGTAAGAGGTTGGTCTGCCCCTGTCAGACCCAGGGAGCCTGGGGCCCAGCCAGTCCTGTTCTGCGGCAGAGCTCCCATTAAGAATACACTGGGGCTCGTCGTTTGCCAGGGGTCAGATATTGGGGTTTGCTGAAGATTGTCAGTGCAACCAATCAATGGTGCCCTGAAGAAAGGGCCTGACCCACCTGGGCTGCAGGGCCGGGCCAGCAGCTCCCATAGACTCAGAGCCTGCTCCCCATAGGGGGCTGGAGCTCTCTCTGTGGGAGCATGTGCAAAGAGTGAGGGATTTTTACCTAGATAAAACCCAAGGAGTGAAGCTTAGAGAAGAGCTGCAGAACTCCACGAGGAAATCACAAATACAGCTTTAAAACAGTGTCAGATGCTAAAGCAGCACAGGCTGCAACCCCTGCAAATAGCTTTTCTAACAAGAAGGAAATATTTG
Organism: Dermatemys mawii; assembly: GCA_007922305.1. Taxonomy (NCBI): domain Eukaryota; kingdom Metazoa; phylum Chordata; order Testudines; family Dermatemydidae; genus Dermatemys; species Dermatemys mawii. The sequence goes on along the minus strand of ML677360.1, from coordinate 5,865,727 downwards.
AGAAGCACCCACTCTGCCCACTTCCTGGGGGTAGTCCTGAGACCAAGTGTGGCAGAGGCCCGTTGCACTTCGTACTAACAGTACTTTGCACCCCCCGATCATCTCCCATCAAAAGGTTCCAAAGCGCTTGTCCATTAATGAGCGACATTTGCCATGCAGACATTATTAGCAGTTCATTTCACACACAGGAAAACTAAAACACACCAGTCCAATGATTTGCTGACGACAATGCCACTAGTCCGCACGAGAGCTAGGCAGAGAACCCAGCACTTCTAGCTCCTAGTGCTGCGCTCTCACCACTACACTCTACTCCCTCCACATAGAAGCAATCTTAGTAACTCTCAAACTCAGAAGCAAAAAAAAAGGGACTTTCCGACTGCAGGCTGCTGTCCCTCCGTGTTGGGAAGTCCCCAAAGGATCAATGGGAGAGGAGAAATGAACTGCCCTACATGCAGATGTGAAAAGCAGCAAGCTAACCCTAACATGGCCACAGCCTTGTACAGAGAGCACCTGTCTCTTTGTGGGAAAAAAGACGACACATAAAGAAAGATGTGTTACTAACCATGGTGGGTGTGCGTTTCCCCTTCCCGAGCTACCTCAGTACAAAGTGGTCACTCCTCTGAGACTGTTCCTGCCCCCACTGCAGGATTTTCACCTCCTTAGCTATAAACAGAGGAGCAAGGGTCCATATTTTAGTCTAGATTTTCAAACAAAGTGTATTAGAATTCAACGCCCGCAATTCTGCCCCTCAACCCCCGGGGGTGATGTGATCGGAACGTCCCCGCCAAAGGCTGCCCGGGCGCCCAGCTCTAGTCATGCTATCAGGACGGGCTTATCCTTTCCAAGGACATGCAGCATTCATCCAAAAGAGGAGAGGGCAACAATGGGAGGGGCATATAAAGGTTTATTGGGATGGGAGACAAGCGATGGGTTACAAAGGCTGGGGCTCTACATTCTTCTTCCTGCAGGCAGGATGTGCCTAGTGGTTCAATGAGGGAACAGGCTAACGGTCACAGTGGGGGCCGAAGGAGAAGCCAAGAAATCACGGAAACCACACTAAAGCCGGCCTTGCTCCCCTAGTCATCCCTGACTCTGAGAGGTGAGGCGGGCCACCGTAACATCCAGCGTCCCTGTACAGTAAAAAGGTCAGATCCTGTCAGGTGCTGAGCGTCCTCTGCTGTCAATAGAGTATTTGGGACTCAGGGCACTCAATCCTTTGCAAGACTGGGGCTCAATATGACGCAGGAAATTGGAGAAAAGTTTATTGATCAGTGAACAAGGTGCAGCAGAAAAGCTGGCACTGTGGGGAGGAATGGCCTCTGCTCTAGAGAGACAAGGAGGCCAGAACACACACACCCTCTCTCTCTTGAGAAGTCCTAGAGGACCTGCCAGTCTGTACTGAGGTAGAAAGGGAGAGGAAACAGAGACAAATTCCCCATCCCCCTCAGAAACCAAACATCTTTCCAGGGTCATCTCAGGCAAAAAGCTCCACCCACCTTCTGGCAGTGAGGGCAGGGGAAATTGTGCGTTGCCGTCTGCAGATGGTGCTCCAGCGCTTCTGGGGTGGAGTATTTATTTACACACTTGACACACCTGAATGACACACAGAAGAGAGCACATGAGCAAGGACCAGCCACAGCAGCCACCATACCCTACCTCTGCAGACAGTTATTCACCTTTTCTAATTCCTTAATACCTTCTCTATTCAGTTTTCCCAATATTTGGTTAAAAACAGTAACAGAACACAAAGTGTTTTGAGAGTAGAAATAACCTCCTCCCCCATCCCAACCCCATAAATTTGCAAACCCAGATTGCCACTTCAAGGCTTCTGCTAATTTAAAAATCCTTCCCCTACCTCATTACAAGAAATACAGAATGGAGGAGCAAAGGGAGAAATCAAACTTAAACACAGAAAATCACTCGTTCTTAACTCACTACAAGACGGACCCCAGCCTCTTTACAAGTGCAAGGACAGCTAGAAATTACAAGCCTTTCTAAAAACAATGAGGAGTCCTTGTGGCACCTTAGAGACTAACAAATTTATTTGGACGCAAGCTTTTGTGGGCTAGAAGCCACTTCATCAGATGCATGGAGTGAAAAATACAGTAAGCAGTATATATATTACAGCACTTGAAAAGATGGGAGTTGCCTTACCAAGTTGGGGGTCAGTGCTAAAGAAGCAAATTCAATTAAGATTGGAAGTGACCTATTCTCAACAGTTGACAAGGAGGAATGAATATCAAGAGAGGGAAAATTACTTTTGTAGTACTAACGAGGGACAAACTAACATGGCTACCACTCTGAAGCCTTTCTAAGGAGCAACAGTCACATAATATAGTGGTATATAATCCAGACAAGGTTCCCAGATGCATTCCAAGAAGTCACTGTGCTCCTCAATCTACTTGCAATCTTCCCATCAGCATTTCCATAGCACTGTAAGTGCTGTTCACAGGACACAGAGCAAGGCACAAGAGTCTCACTTGCCTTCAACCAATCAATCAGCTTTCCAGGTCAATAAAGCCCACTATAGTGTAAAAGGAGAACAAGACTGTTGTGGAACGGCCACGTTTGCCTGGACACAGCTCACTTGAGCCCTGCACTGGTACATAAGTGACACCTTTTACTGTAGATGTTTATTGTGATTAATTTACTCAGGTAGCCAGCTCAGTCTCCATAAGTAAATGCAGCAAACACCAACAGCCACATTTGCACCCATGGCACCTAAGCCCTAAAAGGTACGGCAGGTAGCGCTCGATATATCAGGGATCGATTTATCGTGTCTCATCTAGATACGATAAATCGATCCCTGAACTGAATCCTGTACTCCACCTCAGCAAGAGGAGTAAGCGGAGTCGGCGAGGGAGCAGCCGTGGTCGACTCGCAGTTATGGGGATGGCCAGGTAAGTTGACCCAAGATATTATGACTTCAGCCATGCTATTCGCGTAGCTGAAGTTGCGTATCTTAGGTGCACCCCCCGGCCAGTGTAGCCCAGCCTTCAGACTCACATTCTATGCATAAAGTGTTTGGCCACAGTTGCCAGAAGGCGGGGCACTCAGCTATGGTTGGCTTGCGCCCAGTATAATCTCAGAGGCTGAAAACAAAGTCCCACATGCTTCCCCTCGCGTCCTTTCAGCACCTGGTCTGAGAGCACACACTCTCTCCTACCGCGCCTGGTAACCACGGTTCTGATTGCTACCGTACTTGTACACGGCCACGTCCTTCTTGGGGCTGTGCTGGGGCAGCAGGCTGTGGGAGTACTGATGGACACTCAGTTCATACAGGGAGGGGAAGTCCTTGTTGCACAGGTGGCAGCGATAGCTCAGCTCCTCCTGGTGGTTCTTGATGTGCTCTAGAAAGGAGTCCAGCTTCTGGAAGGTCTGAGCACAGCTTTTCACCACACACTTGTACACCTGGAGAAAGAGTTAGGGGTTTATGGGAGGAAAGGAGAGCTACTAGAGTGACGCGCATTGGCAATAAAAACAGTGTGCTTCCCCTCTAACAGAGATGGTGTATTCTAACGTGAGGGAGTAAGACTTGGACTCAGGAGTCCTGTATGCTCGTGCAGGCTCTGATACTGCCTCCTTCAGCAAGTCATTGAGTAGGCAATTTTCCGAAGTGTCTAAGTGATTTAGGAGCTCAAATTTCACTGAAAACCACTAGGAACTATGCTCCTAAGTCACCAAAGTTATTTTGAAAATCCCACCTTTAACCTCAATTTTCTCCATGTGTAACAGGGGCATGGTGATATTTATCTACTCTTTGGGGGAATTAATTAAATCACGGTGAGATCCATGAATTAGAGATATAGGGGGAGATTCCAAAGCCTCAAACAGCAGTCAGGTGCCTAATTCTCACTGATTTTCATTGGCCAATAGGTGCCCTACCTCCCTCCATACCTTTGAAAATCTCCCCCACACTGTCAAATTATTATTGCTGCTAATTTTGTCCTCTCTTATTGGACCATTGATTTTTTCCCCTAGTTTGGATAACGCTAAATTAGCCTGGTTGTGTTTATGAATAAAAGGAGCAATTTCAGTCCCCAGAGTGTCTCATCATGCCACAGCTGCTGCTTACGCACCATCAGTTACGGGAGCAGCACTCCAAAAGCAGCATCCATTCACTAATCCCCACCCGGTGTCAGCAGCAGGAGCACATGCCATTGTTAACTGTGTTAACCGCCTTCTGTTCAGAAATTCTTGGAGATGGTGGCAAAAGATTTTAAATAAAACAGCTCTGAAACATAATGGTCACAGTCGCACTGTACCAGTGTTACAATGGGTCAAAACTGAGGTCAAAAGAAATTCACAGCACCTACCAGAAAGTAGCACAAGAGTGAAAGTTAATTTCATTCTTCCCTCGGGGTAACTCACGGGGTTGGTGCTCCAGCCCCACTGCGCCCACACAACAGGAAACCCAGCCATCTCCAAGCCCAATTAGCCCAAATGCACTAGAGCTGCTCAGTAACACACACATTGAATGCCAGCTGGGAGCCAAATGCTGGGGAGCTCTTCCCTGATAGCATCTTCTCCCAGTGGGCAACCAGGACTCTGGGAACATGCAGCCTCAATGTTATCACAGCTGAGGCTAATGGGGACCCACAAGCAAGTCAAAAGCCTCCAATGGTAAATGCAAACACCCTCCCTCCCACTGAGCTGGGCTAAATCTACCTCTTTTTATGATCAGTTCTGTTGTGGCATTCAGAGTCCCCATCAGGATCGGGGCCCCTGCGTGCTGGGCACTGTAAACACCAAAAGCTGAAGTCTTTGCCAAAGATACACAGCAAATGAGTGGGACAGGCTAGAGGAGGGAGGATAAGGGTGATAGAAATGAGATCACATGATTTCATAGGCAACTACTCCACAATTCGATGGTTGCTGACTATTTTAAAGTGTTCTGGATTTAGTTTTTCCAGCTCTCCCCAGCTGCTGACTAGCCCACTCCTTGGCTGATTTCTTCCAGGCAACACAGCAGGGCCGGGGCCCTACTTGAAGCTGCTCTTTTCCAATCCAGACCCACACAAAGAGAGCCAAAAAGCACAATGCAGCACTACAGCAGTCAGTTTTATGACATGAATGCACTCGATTATAACAGAGCCACGAGCACGGTATAAAGACAGGCATTTCCTTGTGCTGGGGAGAACCTGCCATGTTCATTCCATGTCTACCTGACCCTCACTGATAATTAGACCAAGACCAGTTGGCGCCAAACTAGCATCTCAAACGAACCTACCGATGTGGGTCCCACAAGCACGAGCGTCCTCAACGCGTCACCCACCTGCTCGTTCTTGTGCTGTGTCATGTGCGATTTGAGCTGGAAGTAGGTGTTGAACTTGCTGGGGCAGAACTGGCACTGGTAAGAGCTATCAATCAAGACAACCTGCTTGGCTTCCAGTTTGCCAACCTCGCTCTCTTCTGTGGGGGCCAGGGCCTGAGGCTGCTGGGGAGAATTCCTGGAGGCCTGGCTTAAACCTGGGGGAATGGGCAGGGGCACAGAGAGAAAGACAAATTGAAGCATCCCAGAGGTCAGTTTTTGAACAGCTTTGAAAATGACCAAGGCCCCAGCTCTGCACTGCCAAGTGACACTCAGCTTTGGGCTCTGGGCCAACCTCCTGCTCCCTTCCTAAGTGCCGATTCTTCAGGCTGGACTATTCAATTCCCTTAACCTTCCCTTTACAGCAGATTATCAAGAGCCTTGATTATTCTGGCTATCCTTCTGTGACCCACTATTCTTACCTGTCATGCTCCCAGCTGTGTGCCAGCCATCTCATTGAAAAAAGAGCTCAACAGGTCCCTGACGATCCATATTCACTCCTCCAAGATTTGCTCAATGCAGGAGACAAGAGGCATCAGCTAGCCAGTTATGCATCCCTGATTCACAAGCTGCATAGATTCATTACACACTAAAGCAGCCCCTAGACTTCTGTAACTTATGCCAGCTGGCTATGGCCCTATAGGATCACATACCCACTGGGAACTAGAACCATCCCCCCCTCCATGCCAGTATTTGGGGGATGTTGGCTACACCCCTGGATGCCAGCTGGGAGCTCCTCCTCACCAAGAGAATTCTGAACTGGCCTATTAGATGAGACTTCACCACCCTGAGCAGTGCAGAACTGCAAGCCAGAGCACACAGGGTTGCATTAGCCCACATGTCTGATCTGTGCATTAGTCTAATAGATGCTGCTAAATGCTCTGTCTCCAGATGGTGGCAGCACTGGCATTAACTGTAGAGGAAGCTAACATGTGGGAATGAGCTTTGGGAACGAGGAGTGTTCAGAGAGCCTGGGAGTGTCACTCTGCTTCCTAGCAGGCAATTCTCAAGGATAGCACACCTGGGTTCTCCTCATCCTCCTGCTGGTTGGGGTTCAAGGCCATGACCTGCACTGTGATGGAGTTGCGGGAGATGGTACACCCGAGCCCTGGCGGCCACACCTTATGGGTCTGCATGTGCTTCTTCACGTTGGACTTCTGCGCGAAGGCTCGGCCGCACACGATGCACTGGAACGGCTTCTCACCTGTGTGGCTGCAGGGCAGACCGCAGCACATCAATGAAGATGCATGACCGGAGGTGGTGGCCTGTAAGCATGTTTCACAGGGGGCAGCTGTCCCAGGAGTGAATTGAGAACCTCACTGCTTAGCATATTAGCCTCTGGGCATCCCCAGAAAAGGGCTGGGAACCTGATCAACTGGCATCAATGGATTTTGTGGGTGGAGCAGGTGAAACAGGTCTTACATACAGAACACAGAGATACAGCCCAGTAGTTTGGAGGTGGGGAGGAGCTCTGCAATGGAGTCGGAACATTTATCATCAAGTTTTTCTGCACTGATCCAATAAGCCACTTGATCATCATTGCTCGGCTTAGAATAAAACCCTTTTCTTCTGTTCCAGCATCAGGGGTTCCCTTCTTGATGCCCCCACCCCACCCTGCTTCCAGCCCAGGAAGAGGGGAACCCTGTCCTCTTCTCTCTCTCTTCTCCCCACCCCACATTACAGGGAGGGAGATCTTTCTGCTCTCTCTTCCTGTTCCAGACCCAGAAGCCACTTATGCTGCTTGGTGGTCACCATGGGAGTAGCCCCAGGATGGGCTTGGTGTTTAAATGACTCCTGTTAGCTGCCCATCGAGCTTTTAAATCTTTGTTCAGGGGCTGGGACTAGAGCTTTTAGCCTTCCTCTTCAGGCACTGCTCTGGATTTTTGCTCCCAAGGGGCAGCTCTGGCAGTGAAGGTGGTTGGACATCCAGGTAACAGGAACCGGGGACGTTCTCATCAGCTAGTGAGCAAAGAGGGCTCCAAAACCAGCTCATACTCAAAAAGTTAGAATATGCCTCCTGTGCAATCAACAGCACACCCCATTCGGCCATCCCTGATGCATCTGGGTTAGCATCTCACTGTTACCTTCTGATGTGCTGCTGCAAGTCAAAGTTCTTGGTGAAGGCCTTGTCACAATAAGTGCACTTCAGTTTGGGGGACTTAGGTTTCCCTGAAATGGAAAGAGTGCATAATGGGAATTAGCTACCCCAGTTCAGTTGCATTCAGGACCAAAGAACATTTGATTGGATATGACTGGCCACAACACAAAAGTTTGTCCCATGGGACAATAATAGTTGCCACTTCTACATTTTGTATAGTATTTTTTGTATAGCATAGTAAGAGTACACTGTGTTGTACATTTGCTAACAGAATCTCAAAAGCTTCCAATCTAAAAGTGCAATGCAATGGGGACATGCTGGTCTAGGGGTTAGAGCAGGGGTTGGCCATAAGGAGACGTACCTTCTTGCAGCCCACTGTCATTTTTGGAACGCCTATTTTTGGAGCTCGAGGTGGAATCAAAACTGGCCACGTTTCCTCCAGCCGCATTGGTCAAAGGAGCCACATTGTTAGTGCTTTTGGATTTGAAGCCCTGCTTCCCTGGGCTGTACACTGGAGGGGAGGGATACACAGGACTTTCCACACATTGGCTTGGCACCTGGAATAATGCAATCATCAATGACAATACATTTGGTAAGTCTGTGGAGAAGCTACCATACCAGATCATTAGTCTGTCTAGTCCAGGGTCCTCCCTAACTGGATCAAACCAGTAATCTGTTTCTTTAACCAAAGGAAGGCTAAACCAATGCACAAAGGGCAGCTCTCAGGCTGAACCTTGCCAAGTACTCAGGAGTTAGTAGCAAGACCTGGACCTCAAAGTATAAACTCTCAAAGCAAAGAGCTAGTGAGTCCCTGATTAGCCCTTGGACTGTATCTCTGCTCTCCACAGCCGATCACCCTGAGCCTGGTCTGGATTCAAACCTGTGACGCTGAAGGTGGAAAGCTCAAGCTCCTGTCACCGACCCCATGAAGATTTTTGAAGGAAGTTCTGCTGTGCAGATTCCAGTTAAACAAACTGACAATATTATTGGGAAGGCGAAGAGCGTAGTTAGCAAAGCCCATTGAGTCATCAATCTGGAGTAACACAGTTTGAGGCTCTTTCTGAAAAGGGCATCTGGAGAAGTTTGGCATGTCCTCCCCTATTGCATACTCCCCAGTCCCGTTTCAAGGTCTCAAGGTACATGACTGCCACATCTTCCCCTGGGAGACTATTTAACTACCTGAGGAATCTCACGGTCAGGGTATTTTTTCAGATATTCAGACTAAGCTTTCCTGTGCTGAGTTTCGGCCTGCTGCCTCTAGCTCAATCCCTTTGCAACGTCTCTGCCTTCCCGGAAGATGCCCTTTCCAATACTCACAGGCAGTTATAGGAAATCTGCCCCCCTTCAACACATCTACATGTGTTCGACTCTTTTAATCTTGCCTCATAAATCCATCCCTCCAGTCCCTTAAATCGTTCTCATCTTCTCCGGATTCCCTTCAGCTTGTTGACATCTTTCTGATCATTACTTTCCCGCAGAGGAAATACTCACTGATTACAAGACAACCTAACACATCTTTCCCTGGCTCTAATTTCATGACAAGTTGCATTTCTAATCCAGCTAACTCATGGGCAGCATTTCCTCCCCAACTTGTGAAAAGGGCTTGCAGGAGCCTTACGTGTCATGTATTGGTCAGAAGGAGAAGCAGCATCTGAGGGATGACCCATGGCCATGCTTGCAATACAAGGCCAGGGACACGGCTTTACCTCTATGGGTGGATAGGGCTGCATCCCCAGTGTCTGTATCTCCACTGTGCCATTTCCTGCCATAGGAGCAGGTGCGCTGTACACTTCCACCACCCGGCCGCCGCCAGTGCTGGGCTGTCCTGGTGCTCCCAGGGTCTGAGCGGGAGGAGGTGGTGGCTGAGGTGGAGGAGGAGGTGGGGGCGGCGGTGGAGGTGGGGGCTGGGAAAGGTATCCGGCTCCAGTGTGCATACTCAAGCTGCTCTGAAAACCAGAACAAGAGACAGACAGAGAAGGCATTGAAAATGCAGCACAGGTCCAGCAACCTCCAGCTGGTGTTGCAAAAGCCTCACTCATGGCATCATTTATAATTCACTGTCAGATCAGCAGACAAAGCGAACTCTGGGCAAAATGCCCTTTTTAACACAGATGTGGGCACCTTACTAAATACAGTATCTAGTGTCTAAGGAATGAGCAATCCAACAACCACCTATATACCGTGCATGGGTCAGATTGAGAGGGTATGCAGCAGCTCAGTATACTGCCACTTATCCCTGTTGATGGTCATCTTGTGCTCTAGAATCCAAGCATTTGCTTCATTTTCCTTGTAGTCCTTCTGGGTACAAGGAAAACCCTCAGAATGCGAGGAGGGTAACCAGTGCAGAGACACCTGCCCAAGTCTGCAGACAGCATTAAACAACAGCTCCGAGAAAGGCATCCCATTGACCTCCCTAGTTGCTACATCGATGGTCCCTGACGATTACACTGTAACATATTTCATAGGGGATCATAGCACACAAGAAAGAAGCAGGGATGATTGTATTATGAAGAGCGGCACAATCTGCTGTGAGAAGCAGTGAGAGGGCCAGGCTACACTTGGGTGGGCGGGGGGTTGGCCTAAGATATGCAACTTTGCGTAGCTGAAGTTGAAGTATCTTAGGTCGACTTACCTGGCTGTCCTCACAGCAGCGAGTCAACCGCTGCCGCTCCCCTGTCAACTCTGCTTCCTCCTCTTACGGAGATGGAGTTCTGGAGTCGATGGGAGCACGTTTGGGGATCAGTTTATCACATCTAGACGAGACGCGATAAATCTATCCCCGATACATCGAACACTACCAGCTGATCCGGTGGGAAGTATAGAAATATCCTGAGTGAGCAGATCTTGGCATAGGCCCATCACTTGTTGTTTTCCAACCTCACCTCTGCTGTTGTTTTTGAGAAGGTGCCCATGTTCAAAGGTGCCCAGATGCACCAACATCAAAGCAGCTCTCTGAACTGTGCAGCTGGCGCTGCGAGCCAGAACTCTCGGCTCCCTCTGCTATTCAGCTGGGGACTCAGTCTGTTTGGAAAGCGCGCTCCCCTTACCTGCACGGAGGGCTGCACGGTGGGCATTGGTTGGTCCAGGGATGTAAAAGCGGACATGGCTGACATCAGCACCTCATCACTGACTAAGATATTCCCCTGCACAAGCGTCTGGATCAGCGGAGATGGAGGAACTGTGATGTATGTGGAAATTTGCTGAAAGAATGGGAAAAAAAGGTGTGGGCTAGACACTAGAACAAGAGAAATAATCTCTGAAATACCCAGGAAAGGAACGAGGAGGTGCTCTTTAGTAAAGACAAGTCTCTGCTACCTCCAGCTCTCCTCAGTCGACTGGCCACATTGGAGATCTCCTGGTTGCTACTGTTTGTATCTTCACCTATGGGTCTATCCTGCCATCGTGACCTACACTGCCTCTGTTCAGAAAAACGAGAGCTAGACCTTCCAACGCTCTAGTTCAAAAGGAATTGTTCTGGGGCAGTTCTCTGGCCTGTGCTACACAGGAGATCAGACTAGATCATCACAGTGGTATCTACAAGCCTCAGAATCTACGAATGAATCAGTCCTGAGAGACCTGATGGCTCAAGGGATTGGTGATGGGATATGGAGCTGGCTATGGATTTACAATTCAAACCATGTTGGTTATTAAAAGTGACCTAGGGAACAAATTGCTTTAAGACCTTCAGCGGAATGCTCTGACTAACCAGACGATGTGGTAAATTCATAAAGGCCAGAGACTAGATGGCCAGGAAGACTCTACTTCCTTCTCACCCCTAGAGGTGGTCCCATCAGGTCACAATTGAGATACACTGGAGATGACAGCACGGGGGAAGATTTTGCTCACACTGTCTCTGTTCTGTGCTTATGGTGAGGACTGATGCCTCCAAGTTAGCAGCACATTTCCTCAGCACTAGATTCACTTTAAGCGGGGGCGGGACATATATTTTTTAATTACTGGAGAATTCTTTTTTTTTTTTTGGTTGATTTGAGGAGCAGAAAGTTTGCTGTGTGTACAAGAGGATACAGGAGCACTATGGCAGAAGAACAGCTGCATGGATTCAATTCCAGTGAAATGTAGGTTTGGGGTAGGGAGAGATTTTTGGTTTTTTTAATTCCAGCAATTTTTGATTTTTTAATTCTCCCCACACACATGATATATGGAGTCGTGTGTGGAGACTGAGTGCTGAAGGAACCAGGAGGCAGATCCAGGGATGAGGATGCCACATCTCACTATGTATGGAAGCCAGTACCCTCTCACTGTGTATTGGAGCCAGATGAGCTAAAGGGTGGGAGTGAGGTTTAGATGAATTTATTATAAGGTAAGTACAAAACTGGCTGAAAGAACAGTTATCAATGGTTTGCTGTCAAACTGGGAGGGGATATCTGGTGGGGTCCCTACTGGGGTCAGTCTTGGGTCCAGTACTATTCTATTGACTTGGACATTGGAGGGGAGAGTATGCTTATAAAATTTGTGGATGACACCCAGCTGGGAAGGGTTGCAAGAACTTTGGGGGACAGGGTGAGAATTCAAAAGGAGTTGGATAAATCAGAGAATTGGTCTGAAATCAATCAGATGGAATTCCATAAAGACACATGCAAAGTACTGCACTTAGGAAGGAAAAATCAAATACACAGTTACAAAATGGGGAGTAACTGACAGCGTTCATAATGCTGAAAAGGATCTGGAGGTTATAGTAGATCACACATTCAATATGAGTCAACAAAGTGATAAAGTTGCTAAAAAAACCTAGTATTCTGGGGTATGTAAGGCTTGGGAGGTAACTGTCTGGCTCTACTTGGCTCTGGTGAGACCTCAGCCGGAGTAGTGTGTCCAATTCTGGGTGCCACACTTTAGGAAAGATGTGGACAAACTGGAGAGAGTCCAGAGGAGAGCAACAAGTCTGATAAAATGCTTAGAAAACCTCACCTATGAGGAAAGGTTAAAAAAACTGGGCATGTTTAGTCATGAGAAAAGAAGACGGGGGAGGGACTTGATAACAGTCTTCAGATATGTGAAGGGCTCATATAAAGAGGATTGTGATCAATTGTTCTCCATGTGTACTGAAGGTAAGACAAGAAGTAAAGGGCATAATCTGCAGCAAGGGAGCTTTAGGCTAGATAACAGAAATAATGGTCTAACTAGAAGGGCAGTTATGCTCTGGAATAGGCTTCCGAGGGAGGATGTGAAATCCTCATTGCTGGAGGTTTTTAACAACAGGTGGGACAAATACCTGTCAGGGATGTTCTAAGTTTACTTCGTCTGGCCGTAGTGCAGGGGGCAGAAGGGCTGCACTTGGTGACCTCTCAAGGACCCTTCCAGCCCTACCTTTCTATGAATCAATAATAAAAGATTAAACTCTTTATTGACCTGCTGTTCAAGAGCAGTGACACATTTGTTCTGAAGGAAAGCTCAGAGTAAAGGGATTATATGGACTTTGGAAATAGGTTCCAAGAGGTAAGAACAAGGTGGGTCAAATCCGGCCTCCCTAGGGTGAGATCACTAGCCAGGCATAACTGGATTTAGTAAACATTCACTCCTGGGTTCTTTTGCCCTCCAAAGTCAGTGGCGCAGAGACCCCCAAGCATGCCATGTAGCTACCTGCCGACTGGCACTCTGAGCCTGCTGCACGGACGTGATGGACGGAGTGTACACGCTGTTGGTAGCCAACGAGACAGTGGCCAGTGAAGGGGTGTTTCCTTGGCATTGCTCCCTCTTGTGGGTCATGAACGCTGGCAGCGAGTTGAATTGCTTCTTACACTTCCCACACAGGAACACATCCTCATCATCTGCAATCAGAAGGGAACGGATCATTGATCTGGCTACAGGATCCTTCTCCTCCTCAGACTATGGAGTTACCTTCAACTACAGTTAGGATCAGAAAAGGGACGATACAATTTGGTGCCTTCCTGCTATTAACCCCTAGGGGAGGGTGAGCTGAATTCTATTCTGCCTTGTGCAACTTCAGCTATTTTGTCAGCTGAGCTCTAGCTGCAGAATGTCCTACTGAGGATGAGAAATAAGTAACTGAACTTTGCATTCCTCTAGCTCCTTCCCAGTAAGTCAAAAAGGCTCACATGGATCAGTCTGGAATGTCTTTAGACAGATCAGCCGCAATCCATGGAGGAGGGAGAGCCTGATTACACAGCATTCACTTGTGTGTGTTTGGAGAAAGATCACAGAATAATTCTGCATCTTCCAAGTGAGCCCTGATAAAACACTGTCTGGCCTACGCCTTAAAATTTTGGGGAGAGCAGCTCTGGAGCCCAGTATTGCTGATAAAGGGCTGAAGTGAAAAGCCAGACTTCCATAAGCATTTAAGCCAGCAACTACCATCATTGCTCGCCTAAATTAGCTACACAATGATCTGTCCCCAAATAACTGAGCAACCTGAGTGTTCATTGCAGCAAGGAGTGTTTGTGACATACAGAAAGGGGCCCTCCCTTCATGCCTTACTGAGGTGCATGGCCTGGACCTATTGCTGAGACCAACCCCAACCCAAACTCTCTTCCTCTGGGCAACCACACCAAGCCTGTGACAGGAAGCACACAGCATGTTCAGTCATTTCCTCTCTCCCCCACGTTCTGCCTTGTTTAGCTAAACAGACCATGAGCCCTTAGGAATTAGCACATGGCAGTGACTTTCCACCAATGGTCTACAGACAACTGCTCTGCCAAACCATTTCTGATGGCTACTGGGACAGACTGAAAGGGAGAAGGTATTCTAAATATTCACAGGAAAGGAAGTCCACAAGAGTCTCTTTCTGCTTGCACATGCAAGGAAGATAGAGGCTCACCCATGGACTGGATGGTGGTGGAAGTGTTGACATTTTGACCAGATGGATCTGTAACTGCTCCTTGACCGTCCAGCAGAGACTGAACAGCCAGCACTGTCTGATTATCCATTCCTGAAAGAGAGACAGAAGCAAGGGTTAACAGGAAAGTACAACCCTACCTTGGGATATCCAAGCAGGCCCTCTGGGACAAGAACTGGTTCACTGAGTCTGAAATCTCACTCTGCACCATCTGAATGTGTCCTATAGTAAACACAACTTAAACGAGTAACACTGAAAAGTGGCTCCCTCTCAGGGGCCCCAAGTTCTCCCGCTTAGTTCTTCTTCCTTCACTGAGCTCCCGCTACCCCTGCCACCTCTTCTATATGCTAGTTATCCTAAGAGAGAAACCAGACCCTAGGACAAGTAAGCCAGTTCATCTTTCTTCATATGGTCATGGGAGGAGTAGATAAGAAGAGGCAAGAGAAGGAGAGTACTGTTTTTTGGGAAGCTATTCCAAGGGAAGGTGAAGAGTTTTAGCTGCAGGAGGGGGTCTGATCAGTGACACTTGCCACATGGAGGTGAAGGAACATTTGGAATTTCATAGATTTTAAGCTCAGACAAGTTTAAGGTCACCATGTCACACAGAGGGTAACTCAGGCCAGTACAGTTACTACCAAGCCATGTGGCACAGTGGCTGAGACTTGGGGTTTGTTGTGTTAAGAGACCTGAGCTCTGGGCCTGCAGTGAGCTTGCATAGACTCTCTGCTAACATTTTTAAAAGGGGCAGGAATGTGCAGCAGTTCTTCCCTGTCTTCTGACCAAGGTTTATGGCTTGAGTCAATCACAAGGGTAGGAAATTGCATAGGAATTGAAACAGCATTTAGAAGAGATAAGATTTGAACTCCTTGTTTCTGCTTTGCCAGCTCCAGGAATTTTCCCTTAAGCTACAGCAACATTTGTAAAGAATCTCTCAGTTAGTGTCTTTCTCATTTTAGCCTCCCCCAGAAGCCAGCGATGGCATTCACAGTGAGCCATATTTGCCAGTCAATTAAAAATTGGCAGGTTCACCTTAGCACAAATATTTTTTTTCCATTGCAGCTTCAATGTTATTTAAAAACTCTGCAGACAAACACTAATGATGTATAACTGATACTCTAGGAACAAAAAGCAGCCTAAGGACCGCTCCCAGAGTGATTTAGATTTCTTGTAAAAGGAGTGAAGAAACTGCCCAAAAGGGGTGATTCATTTTTCATCAAACCATGAAAAATTCAAACAGCACTCAGTTTATAGTCTAGAATCAGAGAGGTAGCCGTCTTAGTCTGGATCTGCAGAAGCGACAAAGAGTCCTGTGGCACTTTAAAGACTAACAAAAGTATTGAAGCATAAGTTTTTGTGGGCTAATACCCACTTTGTCGGATGCATGCAGTGGAAGTGTTTTGGCTTTTTGCCATTTCCATGCGATTTTTACAAACTAAAGGTCTAACACTCCTGTTAATACCAAAACCCTAACACAGTCTTCATTATGGTGATGCTACTGTTGCACCACAATAAAAAAGAGCAAATAATCTTACAAGGTAAAATCATTTTCAAGCAGTACCGCTAATGGGCAGATCCTGATGAGAAGTCAATTAGTAAATAGCATGAGGAGAAGCTTAAAAATCCTGCAGCTGATTGCAAAGACACAAGGAATCATCATGAAGAAGCTGCTCTGCTTTCCTCCTACAGGCCCCCTCCACGCCAAGGTTTAGGGAAGGAAGTGAAGACTATCATGTGCAACAGAAACTGCGAGGGGAGTATTCAGATCAGCAGGATATAACTTCTCCAGGACTGCTGGGGTAACATCCAAGAGGCCTCCTCAAGGGTAAGAGAGGGACTCTCACCAACTGAACACATACAGAGTACAGTACTTTAAAGATTAGCTAAGAACACTCTGCTCCTGCATCACCCACATGGAGCTAGTTAAAATACTCAGGTCACAGAACCATGCCTTATGCCTTAACTGAGTAACTTGATCAATCTGCCCGTGACCCGTTCGATTTCTCCCCTTCCTTGTCTTTTGTTTATTAACCTTCCTTGTTATGTCTCATTTGAACCTATGGCTCCATCTTACACACACTTACTGCGAAGCATATTACTCACTCTTCAGGGTAGCTCCATTGACATCAATGGGATTACGCATTGTCCCAAATGCTACATTCAGTGACATGTGCAGGACTGTGACCTTATATCATAAGCTCTGCAGAGCAGGGGTTGTGTCGTTACTTGTGTCTGTAAAGTAACCATCACACTTCAGAGCACTGCAACAAACAACCCTATATCTAATAACAACCCCTAATGGGAGCTTGGGGTGTTCTTTCTAAACAATTATTTTAATTGTTAAATAGGAGATGAGATAGCTCATTTTGCAGCCCTTGCCCCAGAAACTGATTTTGGGGCATTGTCTGTTTTATTCATCACATTCCCATCAGGAAGCAAACAGGATGAGTCCCAGAAGTTCTGCCACAGTTCTGTGTGTGTAACGAGATACTATCTCTCTTCCTCATTTCCCCTTCTAAGAAGCCAGCTTATACCGAGCGGCATGGGAACCCCCAGAATCCCAGTACTGTTGCTGTATGTGGGTAGGCGGAATGCAGGGTGAAGAATCTCCTACACCTGCTGGGCAGACAGCACAGCTGGAGGCTGGGCAATTTGCTTCAGAAGTACCCCTATGAATAAAGTTGAGAAGGGTGGGTGGAGTGCATTCCCCTCCCTCACTCCCCAGTTAGAAGCATATCTGTAAGTAAGCCTACGATTTAGTCACAGAGGTCGCAGAATCTGTGACTTCAGCGGTGGGGAGCTGCAGGGTACCCTTGGTGCGTCTGGTGACCTCACAGTGGAAGGTGGGACTCCCAAGATCCTAGGCTGCGGAGGGACCCCCAAGCTCCCAGGTGACGGGGGTGGCAGGGAAACCCCCAAGCTCATGGGGTGGTGGCCAGGAGTGCAGGGGAACCCCGAAGCTCTCTGGCACCGCAGGCCCTCGGAGCTGCACGCTGTGGGTCATGGAGGAACCCCGCAGCCCCCAGCTGCTGCAGGCGGCTCCTAGCCTCTGTGCAACTGCCCTGCTTCAGGCAATGTGGGAATCCGCAGATCCCAACATTGTCCTGGACGTTTTTAGTAAAAGTCAGACAGGTCACAACTTCCCTGAATTTTCCGTTTTCGCTTGTGACCTGGCTGTGATTTTTACTAAAAATATCCGTGACAAAATCTTAGTCTTGTCCATAAGTCATTGTGTCAGCTGCACCTCTTCTCATCAGTGGCAGATGCTGCATACTCCCCTCTATCAGATTCACATAGGAGGGAAGACTATAGGTATGTCTTCACTACCCGCGGGATCGGCGGGTAGTGATTGATCTTTTGGCTATCAATTTATCACGTCTTATTAAGATGTGATAAATCGATCACCAACAGCACCCCCGTCGACTAGCTGGAGTCAACAGGGCAGCCCACTGCTGACCGCCGCCACCGTGAGGACGGCAGGTAAATTGGCTGAAGATGCACCGACTTTAGCTACTTTATTCATGTAGCTGAAGTTGCATGTCTTCGGTCGATCCCTCCAGCTACGGTAGACCAGCCCTATGAGAACAGCATGGCTCTGCAGCTCCAGAGAAGGGAAAGGAGAGAAGCTATTATACAATTCGTGTTCCTTTACAAATCCACCATACATTCCTTACCATACTGTAGGGAACTGAATATTGCAGGAGTATGCATGTTTTGTTTGTTTGTTTGTTTTAATTCGAAGAGAAATCAATATTTTAAAATACACGCATATATTAACAATTTTTTCCCTGCAGTATTTGCAAGGGAAACACTGCAGACTCCTACTAGTGCATCAGAACCAAAGAGTGAAACTTACAAGCTTAATGCAATGTCCAGGTGGAAATAAGTAAACAGCAGGAATAGTGAGAAATGAATTGGACACCTAGAATTCTATTTTAATAGTTTATGTTGATAATTATAACATTTTAAATTACTGAAGTTCAAGAATTTTAAAAACATAATTCCTGTCTTAATATTCATGCCAGGAATGCCAAGCTCAGTCTGTGAAAGGGGCCAGATTACATTTTTAATAGAGCTGTTGATTAACCGCTGGTAACTCACATGATTAACTCAAAAAAATTAATAGTGATTAAAAAAATTAATTGCAGTTTTAATCACACTATCAAACAATATGATACCAACTGACATTTATTAAATATTTTTGGATGTTTTTCTACATTTTCATATATATTAATTTCAATTACAATGCAGAATACAAAGTGTACAGTGTTCATTTTATATTATTTCATTATAAATATTTGCACTGTAAAAATAATAAAAAATATTTTTCAATTCACCTCATACAAGTACTGTTGTGTGATCTCTTTATTGTGAAAGTGCAACTTACAAATGCAGATTTTTTTTGTGTGTTACATAACGGCACTCAAAAACAAAACACTGTAAAACATTAGAGCCTACAAGTCCACTCAGTCTTACTTCTTGTTCAGCCAATTGCTAAGGCAAACAAGTTTGTTTATATTTACAGGAGATAATGCTGCCCACTCCTTATTTACATCACCTGAAAGTGAGAACAGGTGTTCACGTGGCACTTTTCTAGCTGGCATTGCAAGTTTTTTATATGCCTGATATGCTCAACATTTGTATACCCCTTCATGCTTCAGCCACCATTCCAGAGGACATGCTTCCATGCTGATGATGTTTGTTAAAAAAATTATGCATTAATTAAATTTTTTGACAACTCCTTAGGGGAGAATTGTACATCTCCTGCTCTGTGTTTTACCTGCATTCTGCCATATATTTCATGTTATAGCAGTCTCGGAGATGACCCAGCCCATGTTGTTTTTTTAAGAACGCTTTCACTGCAGATTTGACAAAACGCAAAAAGGTACCAAATGTGAGATTTCTAAAGATAGCTACAGCACTTAAACCAAGGATTAAGAATCTGAAGTGCCTTCCAAAAGCTGAGAGGGATGAGATGTGGAGCATGCTTTCAGAGGTCTTAAAGGAACACTCCGATGCAGAAACTATAGAACCCAAACCATCAAAAAAGAAAATCAACCTTCTGCTGATGGCATCTGACTCAGTTGATAAAAATGAACATGCATCGGTCTGCACTGCTTTGGATCGTTATCAACCAGAACCTGTCAACAGCATGGACGCATTAACGCATGAAGGGACATATGAATCTTTAGCACATCTGGCATGTAAATATCTTGCAACACCAGCTACAACAGTTCCATATGAATGCCTGTTCTCACGTTCAGATGACATTGTAAATCAGAAGAGAGCAGCATTATCTGCTGAAAATACAAACAAACTTGTTTGAGTGAGCAATTGGCTGAAGAAGTAGAACTGAGTGGACTTGTAGATTCTAAAGTTTTACATTGTTTTATTTTGAGTGCAGGGTTTTTTTGTACATAACTCTACGTTTGTAAATTCATCTTTCATGATAAAGAGATTATACTACAATACTTGTACTAGGCTAATTGAAAAATATTATAAATATAAATATAAATTGAGCACTGTACACTTTGTATTGTGTGTTGTAATTGAAATCAATATATTTGAAAACGTAGAAAACATCCAAAAATATTTAAATAAATGGTATTCTATTATTGTTTAACAGTGCATGATTAATTTTTTTAATCGCTTGACAGACCTAATTTTTAATGATAGTGGCCAGATCTTCAGGGTTAGAACCATATAGCACCCTTGATCTCAGAGAAAACAGAAGGAGGCTTAAGCAGAGATCAAGAGTAGAATATGGACTACAATAATGTTAAAGTGAAAAAGCGTCCTGTGGCACCTTACAGACTACCAGACGTATTGGAGCATAAGCTTTCATGGGTGAACATCCACTCTGAAGTGGGTATTCACCCACGAAAGCTTATGCTCCAATACGTCTGTTAATCTAGAAGGTGCCACAGGACTCTTTTTTGCTTTTGAGATCCAGACTAACACAGCTACCTCTCTCATAATGTTAAAGCTGCAATTAGCATCATTCATTGGGAAAAGTGGTGCAAGGCAATTTTAGGACCACCACTATTTTGCTCCTCATTAATCTGATCTGCTGCCTATGGAGTTAATAGTTATGCAAATATAATTGCTGTAATTTCACAAATTAGGTACACAATTGCACGCCTAAATTATCTGAAAATCTGACTCAAAATTTCACCAATAATTTTAAGAATATCCATTTGAAATGGTTGGGGCAGTTCTCATATCAGCATTGTTTCAGGCTATCTGCTGACTGAAGAAGACAACACTGCACCCATTTTGCATAAATGGTGGTCAGGTTCAGAAGATTTTCTTCACAATCATAAGCACTAAAAGCCCCCCTTATTTTTAATGAAAGTTTGCTTTCTGCAGAATCTGAATCTGTCATTGGGTCCAGATAAGTGCAGTAAATGAACTGGATCCTGAGTCCAGTGGGAGACTTGATTTATGATTTTTGTTTACCTCTTGGATTTCTCTTGGCTTGGACATTGAAACAGGACCGGTCTATTGCTCTTTTGACATGCCAGTTTCACATTCTGAGTCTCATGGACTATTCATTTGGTGTGTAATGCCAGCACTAAGCTAAGTGCTTTACTAACAGATGTGAAGGTACATCTTTGCCCCAAGATTGAAAGCCACTGTTCTAGACTATTGTACCCATTGCAGGAGTCTGATTTGTCTTGCATACCCCAAGTTTTACCTCACTTTAAAAACTACTTCCTTACAGAATCAGACATAATGCAGAAATGTCACAGCACACTATTACAGAAAAATGGCTTACTTTCTCATTTTAACTTGCCAAATATCTAGATGAGTTGATGTACCCCCTGGAAGACTTCTGTGTACCCCGAGGGGGTACATGTACCCTTGGCTGAGAACTACGGGACTAGACTATCAGAATGGTCCCTTCTGGCCTTGGTTCTATGAATCCATTAGCTACCCCATCCATACGTTACCAACCTGATCCATATTGCCCTGTACAGCACATAATGTAGTTATGTCACAGAACGCTGAATGAAAGATCCATGTTTTTAATTGAGGGGCCGAAAATGAACTGGCTCCCAGTCCTACAGGGAGAGGGGGGTGCATCTCCAGGGGGTAAGTTCTGCTCTCTGAGCCCTGAGGGTTCACTTAGGAAGAGAAGGTGGGGGAAGGTCTCCTTAGAGACAGGAACTGCCCAGAAGAGGGGGTTCAGTCTGTAGGAGGAATCCTCTGAGTCCTGCAGGCTGGGTCTCTCGGGAAGGGGGACTTGGAGGTTTGGGGGTCTGCCTAGGACATACTGGAGCAGGATCTCCCTGGGGGCTGGGTCTCCCAGAAGGGGAAAGGGTATCCCTCGCCCTTGGGGCTGGGCTGTTCCAGGAGAGGAAAGGGTTTTTCTAACCCTGGGATCTCCCAGGAGGGGACATGGGTGGGGGGAAGTTCCCAGGGAGGCACTGCTCTGGGTGGGCCAGGTCTCTGTGGGGGTTTCTGGAGGGGCATTGCTCTAGGTGGGCTGGGTCTCTCTGGAGGGTTTCCCAGGGTGAGGGGCTCCCTGGGGAGTACTGCTCTGGGCAGGCTGGGTCTCCTGATGGTATCTGGGGGCACTGCACCATACAATCTGGATCTCTAGAGTGGGCTCCCCAGGGGGTAGGCATTGTACAATGCCAGATCTCAAGGGGAGGTTACAGGGGATGAGGAGTCTCCCAAGGGGACCAGGTATTTTGGGGAGCCCCAGGATTGGGGGGCCATGCTCCAGGTGGGGCAGATCTTGAGGGGGTCCCCTAGGGTGGGGGCACTGCTCCAGGCAGGCTGGGTTTGTGAGGGAGTTCCGTAGGGTGGGGGTCACTATTCCAGGAAGGCCAGGTCTCTGAGGAGTGGCTTCCCCAGAGAGATGGGGGGCACTGCTCTGGGCAGGCCCGGTCACCGGGGAGGGTGGCTTCCCGGGGGCGGGGGGGGTATCACTCTGGGCAGGCCAGGTCTGGAGGGAGGGGTGTTTTCCCCAGGTTGGAAGACACTGCTCTGGATGGCTCCCCCGAGGGATGGGGGGCACTGCTCCCCGCAGACCGGGTCTATGTCCAGGGAGAAGTCCCCATGGGGGAGGGGGTCACTGCTCCAGGTGGCTCCCCTAGGGATTTGGGGTCACTGCTCCGAGCAGCTCCCCTGGGGATGGGGGGGGGGCACTGCACTGGGCAGACCGTGTCTATACCAAGGGAGAAGTCCCCGGTGGGACTTCAGGCTCCAGGCAGCTCCCCCGGGGAATGGGGGGGCACTGCAGCAGATGGACGGGTCTATGCTGGGGGGGTCCCCACAGAGCGGGGGGGTCACTGTTTCGGACGGCTCCCCGGGGGTGGGGGGGGCCACTGCTCCGGGGTGAACGGGTCTATGCCGGCGGGGTCACTGCTCCAGACAGCTCCCCCGAGGATGGGGGGGCACATCACTGCTCCGGACGGCTCCCCGAGGATGAAGGGGGACACTGCTCCGGGCGGACCGGGTCTATGCCGGGGGGGGTCTCCACTGGGGGGGTCATTGCTCCTGGCGGCTCCCCCCGGGATGAGGGGGGCACTGCGACGAGCGGACCGGGTCTATGCCGGGGGAGGCCCACGGGGGAGGGTCACTGCTCCGGGCGGCTCCCCCGGCGATGAGGGTGACACTCCTCCGAGCGGCTGCAGCGGGAGGGCGGCGCAGCCTCCTGCCTCTGTGCGCGGCTGTTCCAGGAACCCTCCCCCGGCCGGCCGGGTTGCCTGGGGCTGCCCCGCGGCCGCCAAGCCCCTGTGCAGCGGAGGGAGGGGAGACGCCCGGCGCGGAAGAGCCGCGGCTGTGTCTGGCGCTGCGGCGCCCCCGGCAGGTGCCGTGTCGGTCCCGCGCCCCGCCCGACCCGGCCCCGCAGCCCGCTACCTTCCAGCGCCTCGAATATCGTCTGCGCCATCTTGAAGCCGCGGCGGCCGGGCCCGAGCCTCCTGAACGGGCATTGTGGGAAGGGATTGGAGGCGCCGGGCCGGCCGCCAGGGGGAGCCTCGCGCCGGGGTCTGCAAGGGGTGGGCGGTACAGCATGAAATGGGGGGTAAAGCCCCTGTGGGGGAGCTGGGGTGTCCAGACCGGGAGGATGGGCTGTCTACATGGCACGGTAAAGCTCCTCTGGGCGATGGGAGGTAAAACTCCTATGGGGAATGGAGTGTCCATATGTGGGGTAAAGGCCCTATGGGGATGGGGATGTCTATAGGGAATAAACCCCTCATGGGGGTACTAAAGTATCTATAGGTAGGTAAATATCCCATGGAGGGAAGTAACTATGCCAGCCAGGTGCATGCAAGGACAAATCATTGGTATTTCATCTGCTAAGGGTCACCGTCAATGAACGGCCCTAGATGGGATCAGCATGGACCGTTCAGTACCATTGAGAAAGCAGAGCGCTGAGCAGGAGTGAGCTCCCAGGGGTGTATTGCTATTGTGCTTACAATAGAGAACATCCACAGTAGAGAACTGAAAGGCTCCAGAATCGTAGCCCTTTAAAAGACAGTTGCTTGGCAGAATGAAAACCCAATGGTTCATGCTGAAAGCAGTTGAGAATGGCACCTTTATACGAATTGGAGACAGATACGCACAGGGATGCAAATAACCTTGTGGACATTTCCTCATCTGCCAAAGTTGGTTGCTCCCCTAATTTAAGATTTTTTGACAAAGTATGTGATGCCAACAACGCAGGCCTGAATCTTAACCTGACTCATTGAAATTGGTTTATTCATGTTACCAATAGCTGGTGTAACTATGGAGGCTCGGGTTACAACTCCATAGTTAAAGCTGAGTAAAGTAAGGGATTCACATTCTTTGTTCTGTGTGTAAAAACAAAGAAACTCTCGTCCCCAAACTCACAGCACTTTTTAAGAATGAATTTGCTGAGAAGGTACATATGAATCTATGAATTCGTTTGAGTTATAATTAATTAGAAGCTTGGTCCTTTAAGAAATTTACCATCTCATCAGTATTTTCTTTGGGTTAGAATTTTAAAGGTACCTTTAAAAAACAGGCCCTTTGTCTTGAATTATCTTAAAAATGGAATAACAGACTTCGAAGGTTCCATATGGTTGAACATAACAGATCTTGTGTATAGGCTATATTTGAGGAAATTGGGGTATAAACAGGCTAAGGGTGGGATCCACAAATGTACTTAAATGCCTGAGTCCTGTTGTTTGGCACCACTGCAATCCACTGAACTCCCACTCGTTGCTCTCTAACCCTGTAGGTACCTAAATTTGCTCAGCGCCTGTTTTTGCAGTAGAAATCCCTAGATGCCGATGTTTCTTCCTCTGAGCATGGACACTGGAGCCCCATTCTAGAGATCCCACCCTAAGTGACTGGCAATTGTATCTAATTACTATAATTGTATTGGCTACAGACAAGCTCAAGATAACTCAAATAATTTTTAATTGGAGTCACTGTGATAGCCTATATAGGTTAACTGCTCCTCCTCTACAGCTAATTGATATTCAGTAAGTCTGTTGGTTGTAATGACTCAGTCGAGTGAGACTGGACATGCGTGTCAAAAGTTCTCACTGGTAGATTAAGACTCAGCTTTTATGGCTGCATATTAACTTGGATGTCAGTGCTTGAAATAATAACTACTGTGCCCTCTAGTGATAGCACAGAAGGAATTACAACCACCGAAGAGCATTAATCATAATTGTGTTTACTGCATCACATCATTACAGGGTAGAGCTAAGATTGTTTGGGTGTCTTAACTGTTCATTTCTTATTTTAACAGATTTGTGTTTCTTTTAAGTTGAACCTTAATTGTGAATAATGCTAACATTTATAATGCTTGGCTTGGGATAATTACAGTATCCCTGTAATGTTATTTACCTTTAACTAATAAATTCATTCTCAACCTTGATTCTATTTTAACATAGTTCCGTGAATGATATAGGAGATCTCAAACTGCTTTATTTTGCAGACCTCTTTGTGAAAAATCCAGCTTCTCTCCCACCACTCGTTCCCAACTGCTTCTTTCTCAAAATATTTCAGTATGTTTGAGGAAGGACCCTTCAGGCTAGAGCTTGACCATTTAGACTGAGTCAAATGCTGGTCCTGTTGAAGTCACTGGTAAAAGTCCCAGTGGCCTCAATAGGACCAGCATTTGGCCCTTAGTGAAGGGATATCCAACAAAGCACCAGCAAGTGATGCAGTGACGGCTTCCAAGGAGCTCAAGAACAATATCAGCTACATTTACTGTTAGTAAAAATAGATACCCAGGACTAGAATACTTGCTGATGCATGTATTTTCCCTGTTGAACAGAAATTGCTTGTTGGTTCAATTCAAGCAGTAAAAAACAGCAATTATGGAAAGAGGATGACAAATTTCAACCGGAAAGCTAAATATGATCCCTTTAAGAATCCCGAAATGATTATATTTGGTCCTCTGTCTGCACTTTGGGTGTTCCTTATTTAGTTCCCATTTACACAATAGATGTTACCACTTTTAATCCCTGCTAAACACATGGTATTGTCCTGACCATGTTATAACACATTTCGATCTTGCCCCATTGATAAGACCAAAACAAGTCATAATCAGTTAAAACCCTGCCCTTAGTTTGATCTCCCATCGTGACAGGTGCTGATATTCCTCTGTGATCTACTATAATCAACTTTGTCTTCATCCCTCAGCAGCATCAGAAAAGTCCTTCTAAAGACACTGCAGGTCATAACTCTCCGAACTCTCCTAACTGCCTCACGTACACATGCAATAAGAGGACAGAAAGCTCCAGAGCCTTGCATGACAGAGCCCTCAGGGCAGAACAGCAACTGGCCAGTACCACCTTCTCTCACAAAAAAGTAACTTGAAACCAGCGGGGGAATGGCAGCAGCATTACTGTATCTGATGGGGGGTGAGATGCTGGATTCTTTCCCTTAACCCAGAGGAGACATTTTAATGAGAAGGGAAGCTTGTGCTGTCATGACCTCTGCTGTTGGGTTTGCCACCTTTGTTGGTGTTTGTGTTCCCAAACATAGTTGTTCAGGGACAATTATGTCGTAACAGCACAACATAGCAAATCAATGACATGATGATGTAAAATTTCTCATACAAGAGAGGGAACACACTGGTAAAATCCACTAAGCCTGTTGAGTGTTGCAACAGTGAAACTGGCTGATTCCACAATTCAGGATCATAATGAAATTGGTTGATCCCACCATGAAATTGGCTTGAAGTAGAATCAGGCCAAACCTGGACAGAGCCAGAGTGATGAAATTGACTGATATCACCATATACTTAGGTATTATTATTTTATTATTCTTCTATGTTTGTACAGCACCTGGCACAATGGGGTCCTGGTTCATGATTAGGTGCTATGATAATATACATAACAACAACATAGTAACTAACCAATTGTAAGGGCTTCTTGGTAGAATAGAGCAACAAAAATTATTAGATGTATGGAAAGACTTCCATATGAAGAGAAGCTGAAAAGACTGAACTGTTTAGAGAAGAGACAAATAAGAGGGCATATAACAAAAGGTATACACAGTAACAAAGGGCATAAAGAAGGTAAATGAAGTGCTTCTATTAAACTTTTCTGTAAACAAGAATAAGGGTTATTCAATAAAACTAGGCTTTTAGGATTAGAGTTTTATTGGTAAATACTGGTAAACATTGATTTCACTGTACACACACAAACTGATGAGAAAATATTTCTATCGATAATAATAGAAATTTACAGTTAGGCAAAATAATAAAAATGGTACTTGAGAATTTAGTAGACTCCAACCTTAATGTGTATAAAATATTTTAAATGTCAACATTATCACAGCTGATTTAAAGATATTTACTTTCTATATTTTGCCATGTGATGTTGACAGTTTGTTTTAAGAGTTTATAAAACTTTAATTTTTTGAATGTCAGCATTTACTGTCATTAATTATTGTCTGCCCCTTCCATATTTTCCTACAACTGTGAAATGTAAATAGATAAAAATAAAAATGCTTAAAGCCAATAATTCTACACAACTCCAAAAAAACCCTAAAAATATACTTAAAAATCAGATTCTGCCAAGCCTAAAGAGAAAGAATACATTTAAAAGTGATGCAAAGAAGACCTTTTTAGCACAATGCAACATTGAGCGAATGTGTTTCATAGAATTCAAAAAAAGACCAGACCTGTAATGAGACCATCAGTGGTTAGACTGGAAAGAATTCTTTTCTTTTAGAAGTATGCTAAACTCTCTTAGGTCAGGCCACAAATCCATCACTAAGTAGGGTGACCAGACAGCAAATGTGAACAATTGGGACAGGTCCTGGGGAGTAATAGGAACCCATATATAAAAAGACTGCACAATCAGGATTGTTCCTATAAAATCGGGATATCTGGTCACCCATCACTAAGTCGCAGGGGTTAGGAAGAGACTGCCCTTGGGCAGTTCTTCCCTTCATGCCCAGCATAGGGTTTCTGTGCCATTCCTTGAGCGACTGGTACTTGGCCAGATCAGACACAGGGCAGGAGCCTGGGACACCGCAGCCCAAACCCCGCCGGGCACGCCTGTGGCCCAGCGGGGGCTGTGCTGATGGGATGGGCCGGGGACCCCAGTGGCTGTGACACGCCATAGGGTCTAGCTATGGGGCTCCAAGCTCCCAACTCTAGCGTCACTAGGCAGTAAAAGAGCCACGTCTTGGATGACAGCCAGCCAAAGCAACAGCCCTCTGTGGAAGAGAGTCGCTACTGCTCTGGCCAATAGCAATAGACCTGGAGGCGAGAACACTCTGTGATTGGCTGAAGTATAGCGACCTTTCCCCAATAGCAAGATCACTTTTGATATTTCCGCCTTGAAGTAGCAGGGCAGCGTCTCCCATTAGTCAGGAGGTTTGATTGACAGTTGAGGGAGCCTATACGAGTGTGACGGGCTGAGCTCGCTCTGTTTAGGTACGGAACTTCTCCTGGGTGGTGTCTGTTTTCGCACGGATTGTGTTTAGTAGCGTTCCCATTGGCTCTGCGTGCTGCCGAAGCAGCCTCCCGGTCGGAGCGTCGCGGCCATGGGGACCCAGGCGATGCTCAAGACCCTAATTTACACCGTCAACTCCCTGCTGCAGCGGCGCAGATACCACGCGGCGCTGGCCGTGCTCAAGGGCTTCCGGAACGGAGCGGTGTAAGCCGGGGCACCCTTGTAGCTTCCGCCCTACCGTGGTGTGGGGCCTTCCTTCGACCCCCCCCCCCCCGCGGGCTGTGCCTTGTGGGGAGGGTCGCCCCCAGGTCCTGCTCCCCTCCCACGGGCTGTGCCTTAGGGGGCTCTCTGCTCCACGCCCTGCTTCCCCCCGAGCTGTGCCAGGGGAGGGGGGCTCGCCACCAGGCCCTGCTCCCCTCCCACGGGCTGTGCCTGGGGTGGGGTGGGGGTGGGGCCTCTCCAGGCCGTTCTCCCCTCCCCGACTGTCTTTTCGGGACACACACCCCCTTTGTAAGGTAGGAGGAGGCTTTCTGCCCGGTCCCATACCCAGCATTGCCCCTCTCCGCACCGGGATCTGCTGGGGTACAGATGATCTCCCTGGGAGAAAGCATGCATTTCAGGAAGCAGCTTCTGTAGGTTATTTTGAGGAGCTTTTTACAGCCTATTCCAGCAGTGCTTCAAGAAAGGTGGATCACAAAGGGTCACAGACCAAGTAAAAAATAAAATAAGATCAAGCTGTCCTTGTGGGCTGCACTTTAAGCACAGTCCTAGCAAAATTGCTGCTCCCAAGTTATGATAGACCCACCCTCAAATTTTTGGATAATTTTAAGGACTGTATTCAGATATGTTGTCAATATCCACATGGTATGAGACCTCTGATGCTGGCCTGGTTATGCTGCAATGTGATCCCACTATCTGGGTCTGCATGGTGTGTTGTGCACTGGGAAGTGACAGCTTGCTCTGAATGAGAGAACAGGTTTTTTTAAAGTGACTTGTCTGATTAGGAGAAGGATGCAATGGAGATTGAGCGTGCAGCTGGCAGCCTAGAGCTGTCTTTGCTTGACAGAAAGGGTCTAAAACAAGCTAGTCTTTCTGATATTTTGGAACTTGAGTGAGTTGCTACTTTTTGAACAGATCCACAAATCAGCCCCTTGATACAAAGTACCAGGGAACATTGTCAGTAGAGTGCTTACCACGGGCTAGGTGCTTTACAGACAAATAGGGCAATTATTTTTGCCCCATAGAAAAGAATTTATAATCTGTGTTTGTTTCCTAGCTGATATCTTTCAGAGGAGTTCTAGCTGCGTTCACTTGAGCTGTGAAAAAAGACCATACATTATACAGATGTTTTAAAAATACTCAAAAGAGGGGCTTAATTTCTGAAAGCAGGGTCGTACCTGCTTCTGTTGACTTCAGTGGAAGCAGAATTAGGCCTCTTATCTTTATTTAGGGAAGAAAACATATACTTTGGTCTTGTCTGCATGGTGCTGGCAAACTGCACCCGAAGGCGTGATCTGTGAAGTGCGCTAATGTGTTGTGTTCTAAGGGCCCTGTGTGACCCTGCTTGTGCCCTCTTAAAAAGTACTTAGATTGCTTTAATAACCTGTTGGTGCATTTTACAAATCACACCACTCTGGTGTGTTTTGTCAGGCCATGTAGGCAAGCCCTAGTTGCTGGCTCCCACTTGTCTGTAGTAACTGAGTGGGTGGGTCAAGTAGCCAGAGATTGAGTCCAAATTTGTCAGAGCACGGGGAGATAGTTACTAAAGCAGCGCAGAGAAGGTGGGTGTGCGGGAGATTTAAAAGTATATTTTCTAACTTACTGTTTTTAATTTTCTCCCTATAAATTACTGATACTTTCCCTCTTTTAAGTCTATCTTAATAAAACCAATGTTTTCAAACATGGGTGCCTAAAGTTAGGCACTTAAAACCATATTAAAGCACCTGATTTTCTGAGGTGTTGAGCACTCATAGCTCCCATTGGTTTCAGTAGGAGCTCTGGGTGATCAGCATCTCTGAAAATCAGGCTACATGTTCAAGTGGTTAATTTTAGGCTGCAGAGTT
This sequence comes from Dermatemys mawii, assembly GCA_007922305.1. Classification (NCBI taxonomy): domain Eukaryota; kingdom Metazoa; phylum Chordata; order Testudines; family Dermatemydidae; genus Dermatemys; species Dermatemys mawii. The sequence goes on along the minus strand of ML677360.1, from coordinate 5,835,543 downwards.
TGAAAGCTTTGTCTACACCCCATAGACAGACACTTTGGATGATTTTTTTAATCTGCGGGGAAATGAATTCAAATTAAGGGGGGAAATAGGGCAATCCTAGGAACTGTAAGAAACTGGAGAGAGGACTAAAAGAAGTTTATTTTGTGACTCATATTTTTGGAGTAATTAAAATCCTTCAAATCTTAGACCATAAATCCCAATTCCATCATCTGTCAAGATTTAAACTTGGAGCATGAGAATAATAGTAAGAGAAGAAAAATAAAATGAAATGAGTTCTGTGACCTGATGAATGTTCTTTGCAAGGTTGAGGTTTAGTATTCCAAAGTCAACAAGCAGGGAGCTGCGTAGGATTGTGACATGAAGTTACATTTTGATTAAAATATGGACAGTGTAGGAGACCCGTTGATCCACTTTTCAATTGCATCATTTCAAATAGAATAAACTGTGTACTTAGCTGTATAGCTCGGAGCACTTAATAAAGATAACTAGCACTCTGAAGATAAATAGAGCCCTGCAAATCTGCAAATACCTGCTTTATATCTGCAGATATTCGTGGACCATTTTTGTGGATTGCTGATGGATGTGGATCTGAAGTTTTTGTCTAAAGCCCTGCAAAACTGCAGATATCTGTGGATCATTTCTGCAGATCAGATACAAATTTTGTATCCGTGCAGGGTTCTACTGATGCATTCATAGCCTATTTTTTTTTGTAAAGGCACTAATGCCCTTTCAAGTGCTTGGAGCTAGCATTTCTTTATTTACTTCAGCTGAGGTTGTCTGGTTTTATTCCCATTTAGAATGTGTCTGATCTAATTACCTTCATTATTTTTCAGTGACAGTCTCTTAGCCTTTGGTTATTTGGCTATAAATACTGTATAAATAAAAAATAGATACCAACCCATTGATTGAATTATCAGGTGATGTACTGAAATTGACTTAAGATGATCAAACAAAGACTTGTGGTTTATTTCCACTATAATATAAAGATTGAAAAATCAATAGTTGGTTTACAGTAATAAAAAGTCCTCTGAAAACATTGTGTGTATGCATATAACATTTTTTCTCTTCCAGCTATGGAGCAAAGATCCGTGCCCCGCATGCTCTGGTGATGACCTTTCTTTTTAAGAGTGGAAGGTACGGACATTAGCGCTTCCTTTCTGCGTTCTCATGAGTGCATGCTACAGTCCTCCATCTTTTAAGTGAACTCATTGAAAATCCCAGGCATGTTCAGATCAAATATTTGTTTTCATAATTAAATGGGAAAATCTCACAATGTAACTTTTTAAAAATGCAAATGACAAGCAGAATGCAGCCTCTTGTTTCAGAGGTTCGGGAAGTTGATGTCTCACTGCTGACATCTCACTTACTTATACAGTACTGGGGATTTTCCCCAGAAGTCCAGCCACTGGTACAAGTAGGGCACACAAGGAGAACGGCCGTTAGCCCCAGTGGGGTTTACCTTGTTTCAAGCAGGGTTAAACGGCACCAGTGCAAATTGTGTAGACCAGGAAAGCCACCGTGCAGTTGTGCTGATGCAGCCGCTCCAATGGCTGGCTGGCAATTTCTGGAATGACGGTAAATCATCTGTGTATACAGAGACCTAAACTGGATTCTGAGCTGTCACCTAGCAATGAAATGAGCCGTCCTCACAGCTTTGTTTTTGTTGAGCCTATTAAGGAAAGTATTACAGTAGTGTCTAGGGCCTAACCAAGAATAGGCCCCATTATGCCAGGTGCATAAACACAGTAAACACAGTGGTAGATTGTTCTTGACCCAAAAACCTTAGTCTAAGTCGAGGTGAGCAAATTATGGTCCGTGGGCCACATCCGGCCCACAGAACCATCCTACCCAGCTCCTGAGCTCCCAGCTGGGGAGGCTGCCCCAGCTCCTCCCCCGCTGTCCCCTCTCCTCCGCAACCATGCCACCGGGCAGGCAGCTTGCTCCTGCGGGACACAGCGTCACTGCGTGGTAGCTCCGGCCGGGCTGCTACTCTGAGCGGCATGGTAAGGGGGGCAGGAAGTGGAGAGGTTGGGTAAGGGGCAGGGAGTCCTGGAGGGCAGTCAGGGGACAGCAAAAAGGTTGGCTTAGGTTGTTGGGTCCCGGAGGGGTGGTTAGCGGTGGGGGGGTCTCTGGAGGGGGTGGTCAGGAGACAAGGAGTTGGATGGGTCAAGGACTCTGAGGTGGGCAGTCAGGGCAGGAAGTGGGAGGGTGTAGGATAGGGGGCAGGGCCAGGCTGTTTGTTGGAGTACAGCCTTCCCTACCCAGCCCTCCATTCAATTTTGCAACACCGATGTGGCCCTCGGGCCAAAATCTTTTCCCACTCCTGGTCTAAGTAGACAAGGAGTCCTGTGGCACCTTAAAGACTAACTAACGTTTTAGAGCATAAGCTTTCGTGGGCTAATACCCACTTCGTCGGATGCATAATACCAGTGGGTATTAGCTCACGAAAGCTTATGCTCTAAAACGTTAGTTAGTCTTTAAGGTGCCACAGGACTCTGTCACTTCTGCAATTCCAGACTAACATGGCTACCCCTCTGATTCCTAACTAGACAGGTTATCAGCTGAGTGAACAATGGTGATGGCCACGTTACTGCTTTACTAACGTTTGTTTGTTCCTTTGCTCAGTTTAAGAGAGAAACTGAAAGCGATTGCTCAGGCCACATACACTCATTCCCGAAACCTGGCGTATTTTGTGTTCACTTACAAGGGGCTGATGGCGCTGCAATCCCGACTACAGGGAAAGAACTTTCAGTTGCACTCCTTCGTAGCAGCCTTTGTTGGGGGCTGGTTAGTGTTTGGTGAAAACAATCATATCAACAGCCAGGTAAAGAAATATTTTTGTGAAGTTTTATCTTTCTGACCCTGTCAAAAAAACAAGTTGTGTACCAGCTCGTTTGACTAGGATTTAGAAAACAAAAAAAGACTGATGCTGTAATGTGATATGGCCACTTTTCATATTTAGCTTGTTTACTGTCAAAGCCTAGAGGAGAACAGTTTGCATTAGTGGGTAGTGCATACAGCATTGGGCGCCAGGTGACTTGCCTTGTATTCCAAGTTCTGCCATTAACTTGCTGGATAACCTTGGGAAAGCCACACAGGCCTGTTCCACGCACAAACTTGCACTGGTTTAACTGAAGTTGTGATTTGAAACTGATATAGTTGAACTAGGGGACCAGATGTCCCAATTTTATAGGGACAGTCCTGATTTTGGGGGCTTTTTCTTTCATAGGCTTCTATTACTCTCCACCCCATCCCGGTTTTTCACACTTGCTGTCTGGTCACCCTAAGTTGAACTGTCACAACTCTCTCTGGACACAATTAGATTTAAACCTGGCTTATACTTGTTTAACTGACATAGTAAAATGTACAATTTCAGGTTATCCCAGTGTAAACGGTATGAAACTGATACGTGTCCATGCAGTTTATCTAAATTGGATTTTAAAATGAGGATGCAGAGCCAATTGACTGAGCTTTTGGAAAGTTGATTTCACTCCACTTTATGAAGTGTATTAGCAGCAGTAGCAGGATTTATGCTAATACAACTGATCTTCCAAGTGACAGCATGTTGTACTAGATGAAACCTATTGCTCAGCAGAACTAGAGTGCCAATGAACAAAGCAGGACAGTAATCATGTTAGAAGGATACAAACACACACTACAATGTTGAAGGCATTTAGATAGAAAACTATGGTCAGATATTAACCTTTTCTATGTCTGTAACTTCCAAGTTACTTGAAGATTTTCTAGCCATGTTACTAGACTAATATTCCTTGGGTTTTCTCTTTCTGTAGATAAACATGTACCTGCTGTCTCGTATTCTGTTTGGCTTATCCCGACTGGCAGTGGAGAAGGGTTATATCCCAGAACCCAAGCAGGACCCTTTCCCGATCTTTGCTGCTGTGACTTGGGGGATTGTTCTGTGGCTCTTTGAATATCATCGGCACACTCTCCAACCCTCTCTGCAATCTTCCATGACTTACCTGTATGATGACAGTAATGTATGGCATGACATTTCGGACTTCCTCATTTATAACAAAAGCAATGCTCAAAAGTAATTTGCTAATTCCCAGCGATCTTTGAATAATAGCACATTCAGCAACAACCGGGAAAGGATTTTCTGCTGCCCTTGATTAACGCACTTTTTATTATTAGGATCTGTCTGACAAATGTCTCTCTTGTGTCTTGGCCAAAATGTTGTAAGTAACCTAATGTTCTTTTCTTGGCTCTCTATTGGCCACATAGGGACTCCATAGAAACCTGTCCCAGTGCCACAAGGAGAGCAAAATGTTCCTGGATTAATTTGACTTCAAAAAGAGTTTGCTACAAGAGACCTTATGTTCCCCACATTGTAAATAGTTAATTATTTTTAAAGCATGCACTGTACATTCCCCACTGTGTTAGCAGTGGAAGGAATGCAGTGATTTCCAGCCGTACCTCTCTTGGAAATCACTGGGTCTTTTTGTGAGCTGATATGTTTATATTTATCTGTCTTCTGCTGTGTCATGTCAGAAGAAGGTCCTGATTTCTGTGAAGTGCTGGAAATCCAGACTAAATAAGCTGTGTTTCTTCAGTGAGTTTTCTGCGCAATTTGCCCCCACGTAGATAATAGGATGTTTGAGTTTAAAAGCAGTGGGCTTCTTTGGGACAGACATGGTACCTTGTGCTTTGAATCACCATTTGTGCTCAGTCTTTGTCATTCTTTTGGATTATCTAATGTAGGATGTTTCACTAATTATTCCCCCTATTTAATTACAGCAACTTTAAAATGACTTCAAACTTTTTTTTAAAGGAGGTTAACTTAATATTAAAAATAAACAACTAAACACAAAAATGTTTATACAAAATGTGCTGAAGTTTGTGACATGCTCTTAGATACCATGATGATTGGAGCTTTATAAACAAAAGAGAAATGTTTAGCAGTACTAATGAGGAAAGATGTAGCATGTCTAAGCATTTTTCTCAGCCCCAGCCTTTGCTCTGTGAATAAAAAGATCTAGCTACACCCGTATTTAAACACAATTGTAGCAAGCACAGTTTTGCATCTAGTACAGTTGAGACCTTGGATTAAAATACAGTTAGTTTTCCTTTTTTAATGGTATAGTGTAATCAGGGAGCAGTCCAAAAGGCTGGGGCAAAATCACATTTGATGGATTTTCAGAATAGCCATTTTATCACATAGCAGTATATGTTATGGGAGCTGTAGGAAAGTTTTGACTAGGTAGATGGCATAGAGAGAGACCTTCAGTTTAATCAGAATAAACAGGATTGTCAATCTAGAAGTGTTGATTAAAGAGTCTCAATTGAATAATCTACTGATAATTTTAAATGTCTGTAAAGCTTTTTTTAAGCTGTTACTCTCAAAATGTGACAGTGCAATTATATTATGGATGCCCAAAGAATTGCTTCTGCAGGGAAGTATACAGACTGATTTTGTGTGGTGGTTTTAGAGATGATTCATTAAGCTGCCTGTTCTTACTATTTCCCCTCCATCTCTGGAAGGTGAGAACACCATCTCGGTAATTCACAAGGCACTGCTGTTAATGATCCTCCTGCTGTAAGTGATCCTTCTTTCTTCCTGTCAGGACTTGTTGCACTCACTTTTCTTCCTGAGCTGCTCTTCAACCTTCAAGCACCTTGGCAGAGTCCAGTTCTCCCTATATCCCCTTGCTTCTCCATCCAGGCCAGGTTCCTTATCCGCAGCAGTTTCCTGTTCACAATCTCTGCCACCTCATCTCTCTGATAAAGTCATTCTCCATGATTCTCTGCAGTCATTTGCTTACCAATTTATCCCAAATTCCATCCATCTTTATGGTATCTGTGAAATGGGACATATGCTAGATATTTTCAGACTTGATCATTCAAGCTGTGTTGGGGGCTGGTTTAGTATTCAAACTATCTTGGCTGTTTCTCTTGTCCTTCTAATCCCTTTTGTTATCTTCTTTGCTCTTTTTTATTTTTAATCTCTCTGTCCACAGGATCAGCTGGCCCTCTTCTCTAGTTTAATTATGCAGTGGCTTACATTGTAATCTAGCCACCCTATATAACTGAAGCCCAGTTTGAGTGGTTCAGCATACTAGAGACCAACCTTTTATTTCTGTGCCTTGGACTATGAATTCCATACAGTAGAGAGAACTAACCAAATTCATTGTAATAAGATTTTACAAGCAACAAATTAAAAAGAGGTTGAGTCAATTGAGTGCAAATCCATAGTGTTACCTTTCCCTCCTGTCCCCTGGAAGGAGGTTATATCAGTATAAATTGAAACTATCCTTGATTGTAGCCAAAAGGTTAATATTTTATACTGGACCCAATCAACAACACTTCTTTAATTGTTTTAACTACTGGATCATATACTGAATACTTGAGTTGGACTAGTGGTCAGTATTTCATATGATTCATGCATTTATGGTTTGCAAGAATTAGTGACTGGTTCATGATTTTTGAGTGATATTTTTCTACATAAAAATCTATCAGAAGTTGCACTTTTTTTTTAATTTATCAAATTACAGACAAATTGTTGCTTCTTTAAAATCATTATCTTCATCTACATAGGTGGCTGATATCTTTGCATTGCTTATGTTTTGTCAACAGAATGCTGCCTTTAATTGGAATTAAAGTGTCTTTGATAACGTTCAAAGTTCTTTGGGTATTTTGCCATCTCCTTGTGTGATGATATTTTTGACAAGATTTCAGAAAATCTCTTCTGAATCTGACCTGACAGCTATGGTATAATTGACCAAAATCTTCAGAAAAAAATTCTCAGGCTTATAAATTAACATCAGTTGCCTCATTAATTACATACATTTGTATGACAAGACACAAAGACAGCCACCTACGTGAGCTGTGTTGTTAGAAGCTGATAGTGTTTTACATAGTCAAGAAGTCAACTTCTCAGTGTAAAAGCCATGCTTATTCCCCCTAAAAAACGTGAACTAAATATCTGTTGGTGATAATTATATCAGATCTGAAGCTCTGTAGTTATCTGCCAAACACTTGTAGTTGAGTGTTAAGCTGTTCAGGGAACTGCTTGTTTTTTATGCTCTGGTATTATCTCCATCTCTCTCATGATTGCATAACCAAGCTCCTGTCAACTAGAGTTCTAGTATCATCCCAGCAATACCTGCAAAAATCACTTCCCCTCAGGAATCTATCGCTAACTTCATTTTCATGGTAAATCACATCTGAAACTCAAACCATCTGCAGCTCTGATTCACAGAGCCAACTGCTGCCATCAGAAACCAAACTGGAATTTCATCACAGTAGCAAATTCTACATATTGGTGACCATTTGCTGTGCTTTTTAAACATGGTTGTTTTTCTGCTTTATGAGAGTAGGACATTAGGCTGCAAGTCACTCCCTTTTCCAGGGAAGTAACTGGAACAATTCTTCATTGGTATCAGCACACATTGCTCTTACTAAAGCCAGATAGATGGTGATGAAGCCCTTATGCCACTGATGTGACAGAACAATACCAGTGTGTAATAGGGAAGTGAACTAGAAGTAATTTGTCTGTCTGTCTGCAGACTTCTGAATACATAACGCTACATTCATCATCATTCCTCCTCTCCCCCAATGTATTATCTGGGGAATTCAGTCTTCTGTTTGGGTTCTTCCTTTTATTAGCATTAAAACCAAATAGAAATAAGGAGATAGTTGTGAAAGCATCTGCAAAACAGCCAGCCACCCAAGAATGAGAAAGGGAGACGCTGTTTTTTTCCAGTCCCGATCTCTGTAAATCAAAACAGACATGAAAACAGTTCATGTTTATCACAACCCAAAGTTGGATTCTTGCTTCTAACCAGGGGCAAAATTCTGTGAGGAATTTACCACCTCACTCACCATGATGTCAGGGAAGGCTCAGCACCATGTGGGATGAGATCTTGGTTTGCCAGGACTCCCTTGTGAACAAAGCTGTGAAGTAGCAGGTTACTGGGATATCAGTGTGCAGAACAAAGAGACAGAAGCCAGAGAACATTTTAAATGTGATACTTGAACACTTTTTGAAGTTGGCTCAAATCTTCCCCAAATTGCTTCAAACCTGAAGGAAACTTAACATCTGAGCCATCTAAATGCTCAGGAAAAACAAATATCCTAACATTACATGATTTAACAATGTTTTCACAGGCCACGTTTTCTGTAAAAAATGCTTCAATCAATCTAGTTACTGTTGTGGAGGAAGGTAGTGTTCCTACACTGATGGGGGGGAAAAAACCCTTCCACATTAGTATAGGTGGTGTCTACTCTATGAGGTTATGCCAGAATATTTACAGTCCTGGGGTTATGCAATATAACCCCACAGTGTAGACATGGCCTTAATATTGCAGAGGGATGGCTTCAGGGTTTGTATCTGCGAGTAGGGGAGCAAACTAAATGGATTCAGGATATTTGAGTGACTTTATGCCACTGACAACTTATCTGGTGATTGGCTAGTACAGTATCTAGAGCAGAAGGGCATTTCTGAAGGGGAAAACATATTCTTGTCAGTTGTCACTTTAGATCTTATAGGATCATAGAATATCAAGGTTGGAAGGGATCTCAGGAGATCATCTAGTCCAACACCCTGCTTAAAGCAAGGCCAATCCCCAGTTAAATCAACCAATAGATTTTTGCCCTGTATCCCTAAATGGCCCCCTCAAGGATTGAGCTCACAACCCTGGGTTTAGCAGGCCAGGGCTCAAACCACTGAGCTATCCCTCCCACACTTTACTGCTTTAGAGGCAGGAGAGAATTCTGAGAAGTGCTTACAAACATTGCAAGTGTTATAACATGCTGTGCGAATAGCATGTTAATATACTAACTACTGTATCTATCTAAATACTAAATATATACATAAAGGGCTGGATCTTCTGGAATGGCCAAGGAACACAGGTCAGAGATTGGTGTGGAAAGGAGGCCTGATCGTAGCGCTGTATGACTTTCTAGCCCCATGCTCCCTATGTTAGAACAGACCTCAAATGCTCTAACAAACCATAAGCCTTGTTGCAGTGGCCACAAACAGAGCACAGAATCAGCAGACATGTTCCCTTTTTTCCAGCCACAGCCCTCCACCAACTCTACACTGCCTGAGAATCACCGCTACCCTCAAGTGATCCTTGTGGGCCAAGTAAGCTACCCTCGTGGGAAGCTTACACTGGTAATATAAGCAAAGATGCCCCTTCAGTCCTGAAGATTTGGCCCATTGTCTGTGTACTTAAGGCCACTTACTGTCAGTTCCTTTAGTGGAAATTCCTTCCTATTAGAAGAAATGTCTTTTTCTCCAAACACATTTGTACCAGCTCAATACAAATGTGACCTCTTAATCTCAAGCAGTAAACTGTTGTCTATTTGCCATCCAAAAAGGTCTTTTCCTGGTTCAAGCTGACCTTGATGTCAGTGGAGTCTGTGCTATTTCAAATATTGACTTTGAAATACAGCTGACAGGAGAAAACAGAACCTGCTGTGAATTTTCAGTGCATGTGATTATGTGGCTTTTATAATTAAAATGAGTGTTCTGTACTTGAGGGGCTTTTGCTGTCAATTTTCTACATTTGTATGGTTGACTTGTAACATGGGCAAAAGGAAAGTCACTAAGGGCAACAGGTGCTATAACTAGATAATTATTTCTATGCTTTTCAGTCTAGCTGTGTATTTTTATTTACAATTACTGTCTGGGAAATTCACACACTGAAACCCTAGCTAATTTTTTGGTAATACAGAATGCATTACGCACATAATCTCAGGTGATTTATTTTAATTATACTGATTAGAGTGCTAAGGGGAAAGTCTTGCTTGTAAAACAATAGCATTGCAATAAAGAAAAAGATGGCAGTTAGAGGATATATCTGCCTCAACAGCCATAAACATCTTTTTCATCCTGTGGACTATATGTCAGTCCCATGCAGATATCCCGTTTGCCCTCTTTGAGCACGGTTTCTGTATAATGCATCTTTGGATAGTATGTTTTCATTCTTAAATAAATGATTGTCCATCTGTTTTAAATTCTTGTGTTAAGTGATTGAAATTGGTTTTGTTAGGTGAAGTTTAATTACTGAGTATCCTTAACGCCGTGTAAAGATATATTGTGTGAGAAAGTGTAATCCTGGAGCCATTTGTGTTGCATATTACCCAGTGCCAATTAGACCACATGGTCAGAGAGGTTAACCTCCATGTCTCGTAACAATGGTGTTGTTGGCTGGCTGGGGGAAGGACATTGGCTGCAGAGATGAGCTGGGATTAAAATTTACCTGTGTCTTTGGTAGCATGAACCTTCTCACATTTTAACAGCTGTGAACACTGGCAGCAACATGAGGGAAGGAGGTGGACTCTCCTGGGCTACATGTGATCAGTACAGACTGAGAAGTGTTAACTATGTCTAGTAGGTCTTAACTTTGGAAATAGTAACAAAGAGGAGCTTTGAAGGCCCTGCTTTCAATCAGTCTTGTGCTGCATCTTGAAGATGGCCAGGCCTTGTCTTCAGCAGGCTGCAACCAGGAGCAATTGCCAGAGGTCAGCTGTGCCTTAAGTCACTCCTTCCTGTGGAGTGATCCAGTCACCTAAAATTGCCACAGCAGCATATAGAGGGAGGAGTGGGTCTCTCAGTCTTGGTCCCTTCCTGGAGTGCTATACATGGTCCCTGCACAAATATTCCCCCTTGGCAATGGCAGACATATGGAGGTTGCATGGTCCAGTAGGAAAGGCACTGGACTGGATTCTGTTCCTGCCCCTGACCTGTGGTGTGGACTTGAACATGTGACTCATTTTCTCCAGAGGTGAGATGGAGATTTTAGTGTCTATTTCAACTTGAGATCGACAGTTGGCATCTAAACAGCACTTCTCCTCTATCTCAACACCTGCAGCTGTTACTTAGCGGGACGCTAATTGATAAAAGTGATGCTTACTAGTCAACTAAAGCCCTGACCTCAGAAGGAATGAAGGGAAAGAGGTGTGGGTGCATAGCACCTCTAAGGTAAGATCCAGGCTTGTTTGCTATTGTAGCAGTGCCACTTCATAGAGTGTGTTCAAGATAAAGGACTTTTATGATTTGGGCTGTTTCCAGTCTGATTTCAATGTGATCTCCCTGTAAAATTGCATATTGCATTCCAGGGCCACCTTTCCCTTCCCAGGTTAAAACACCAACGGCTGTTACCAACCTACTGATCCTGAAGCTTTGATTAGGTGATATGCTGTTTTGCTATGGCAGGCTGTCCAGCTGATGGGATAGAGATAGTGGATATTGTTTTAGGGCTTGTCTACATTTGAAATGCTATAGCAGCACAGCTGCCACACTTCACTGTAGACACAACCCACACCAATGGGAGGGGTTCTCCTGTTGGCACAGGTAATCCACCTCCCCAAGAGGCAATAGTTAGGTTGACAAAATAATTATTCCATCAGCTTAGTATGGTCTGGAGTGGGGGTTAGGTTGGTATAGCTATACCTCTCAGCTGTGGATTTTTCAGCCATCCCTGAGCCATGCTGATGTAAATTCTTAATATAGGCCAGCCTTAAGGCCTGGTGTACGCTAGGAAATTAGGTCAGTATAACTGTTGCTTGGGGTAGGGGGGCGTGAAAAATCCACCCCCTTGAGCAATACAGTTAAACTCCCCAATCCCTAATCAGCGCTGTCAACAGGAGAACAATGCTTCCATATCCTGGGAAATTTCCCAAAATCTGGGAATTTTTAACAGCATGTGCCCTGCAGTTTCCCAGTTTGCCCTGTAGAAGCACTACAGGAGAATTCTAACTACTACCTCTTGGGGAGGTAGATTACCTGTGCCAATGGGAGAACCCCTGCTGTGCTGCTGCAGTGGTTTATGTGTAGACAAGCCCTTAATGAATGAGTTATCTAGACATGCAGGGAAGACCACATTCTGCAAATAAGGCAGGGCTGGGCAGAATCCACCAGCAACAGACATTAAAGATGCAGCAATATACAGTGGGGTAGGGCACAGTGCAGCCATTGGTTTTACCACCTACAGAACATGAGTGAGTGTCTGGCCCTCATTTGTCTGGAGAAAAATAGGTATTTCTATGCTGATCCACAAAGAAGTGCAGGGAGTGGGTCTCTAAAAGTCCTACTGAAAAACAGGATCTAGGAGCGTGGGGCTAGTGCAGGGGTTGCCAATCATTTTTGCAGGGGGGACCACTCCACAAATTTTGGTAAGTTGTCACGGGTCATACATTTCTACTACATTAATGGAGTGGGTCTGGGAGGCCGTTTGCGTGCAGGAGGGGTTCTGACCTAGGGCAGGGGTTTGGAGTGTGAGGTTCAGACTCTGGCCAGAAGGCACTTACCACAGGCGGCTCCCAGCCGGCGGCACAGCAGGGCTCAGGCAGGCTGCCTGCAACGCTGCTCCCAGAAGCAGCCAGCTGATACCGGCACATCTCTGTGCGCCTTTCTGCGCCAGCCCATGGGAATTCTGAGGACGGTGCTGGGATGGGGGCAGCGCGCGGAACTACTTCCCTCCATGCCAGGGGCATACAGAGATGTACCAGCAGCAGCAAGCCATGTCTGGAAATGGTGTGGGGCCATGGCAGGCAGGCAGCTGCCTGAGCACCCCACGATGCTGTGGGACTTTTAGCAACCTGGACTCAAAGACTGCAAAGGGGCAGAGGAAGCCGGACACAAATGTTAGATGGGCTGGATTTTGCTCGCCCCCCGCCTAGTGCTTTCCTGGGACAAAGTGCCATACAAACTTGAATTGATCCTCATAACCCACTTAAGCCCCGAGAAAAATCTCATTGGCTTCCCCAAAAGAAGGGCTGCGGTTGGGGTACTGAAGAGACACAGCTAGTCAAAGACTAGCCAGGGCGTTGGTGGCAGTTGTGGGATTAGAGCAGGGGCCTGCCTGCCTCATAGCTCCAGGCTCATTCTCTTAGAGCTCAGCAAGTTGTCCAAGAATACACCTACACTAAACAAAATCCTCTAGCCATGAGTCGCAGAGCCTGGGTCAACTGACTCTAGCTCACAAGGCTAAAAATAGCCACACAGCAGGCTCGAGCCTGGGCCCTGAAAACTGGAGATATGGGTGGGTCTCAGAGACAGGGCTCCAGCCTGAGCAGGAACATCGACACTGCTATTTTTAACCCTGTAGCACATGCCCAAGTCAACTGACCTGGGCACTGAGACTCACTGGGGCCTTTGCAGTGTAGATGTGACCCAGAGTGTAATATTGGTCAGCCCCTGACAATCTCCTATAAAAGGTTATAAACACAAGTTCTGCAGGGGAAGCAGCTGGGAAAGCCACCTCCCAAGCGATGTAGTAGTTCCAGCAAAATAGGACAGTGACAGCTTCACACAACCTGCATGATAATCCAGTTAGCCAGAGATCATGTTAGCAAGCCACTGAAACCAGAATGTATAGCAACAACCTAAATAATTGTTTTTGTAGAACATCTGTGCTCTAATGCCTTTGAGGCACTTTGCACAAAGAAACCCCACCCTGGAACATGAGTGAACCTTCTTGGGTCTTTTTTCTATATTAGTGATGTGTGGCAAAAGCTTTGGTACATAGCATTGTAAAGCTCAGTTTAAAGGGGGCTCGGCCAGGGACACTGAGAATAAACAGCCTGCTAAACCAGGATTCCATCTTTCTTCAAGGTGCACATTTGAACAGTGAGAATAATTAACCATTGGAACAATTTACCTCAGAATCTGATGGATTCTCTGGTGTTTGAAATAGTTAAATCAAAAAACCCACAGATAAACAAAACAAAGCTCAATAACTAATAGTGCATAAAGCCAATTGTGGTGCAAAAGGGGGTGGGAAGATTCCTTCCTGGTCCTGCAAGTGATCTGCTGGGGCCCCAACAGATGAGATTTAATTGTTTTATTTTACCCTGCAAAGCTACAAATGTTATGAACGTTGCAGAATCAAGGGGCAGGTTCATCTCTCCATGGTGTGGAAAGGGAAGCAAGAGAGGTTTATTTTGCCTTGATGCAGACACAAAGGAGGTGCAGGGATGGGATTAATTTCCATCCATCACAATGGTGCAAGGAAGACAGGAAAGGGGTAGGTTCATCTTCCCTCTGTGACCTTAAAGACTGAGAACAGGAATATACAATTATTCCTTCCTCCCTGTTTTCATGCCCGAGTTTCTTGCAGTTGCAGTTTGGGATTCATTCACTCATTAGTGTGGATTGTCTTTGCACTGTTATAATTCATAAAAATTCCAGATAACTGCTGCCTCATGTAAAATTACAGCCTCCCTGTGCAACAACAAGGCAGTGTGTTGTTAAAAAGACACTGCCCCCATTTCCCTGGGTCTGCCGTTCTGTCTATCCCAGAGGTTAAGCAGCTCTGCTCACCCTGAATAAATTGCCACATGGATTTGAAAATAAACTTTCTAATTCCACTTGACGTTTCTGAGCTTCCTGCTGTTGGATCTGCTTGGCTGGGAAAATGACATCTTTTGTGGCACTAGCAGCAACAGCTGTTGCACCAGCCGTGCCCCAAACTGCATGTTCAGATCACTGTAAGAAAGTTACGGAGCCTTCTGCAGAGCTCTTGCCATTCCACTTTGCCCTAATTTTTCCCATATGGAAAAAACATTAATTAATGTGCATACATCTGGTCTAACCATTGCTTGTTCTTTGTTGTAGCCATATCCTGGGCTGAGATCTGCAGAGAATTTGTCTTGTAGCATTTACATAGCACACTGCAAACTAATTCAACTGCCTCATGCCCCTTGAGGTAGGGAACTGTTGCTATACCCCCTTTATCGCTGAGGAAATTGAGACAAAGGGAGGTTAAGCAACTCATCAAAGGCCACAGAGTAAGTCACTAGCATGGCTAGGATTAAGAAGTTAAGAATCCTTCTAGGATCCAGCTCCATGCTCAGTCCACCAGACCACACACCAACTCTCCTTCTGTTGCATTATTCCCACCACCAAAGTGCTGAGCAGAGTCCCAGGCATGAAGCCTGTAACACAAGTACAGTGGAACTGCATACCAGACTCTTATTCTAGACCCAGCAGTCCAAGAATTAACTATTCTCCTGATAAAGTCTCCTGCCTCCTACATCCCAGCCATGGAAAAGGTTGGAGTTAAAGAGGCAGGGCACCAGCCTAAAGGCTCAAGCAGGAGCAAAGGGCCAAGACTGAAGCCTTTCTTGGTAGTCAGTGAGTGGGCAAGTGGCAAGCTGCTCTGCTTGCAGTGCTAAAATACAGCTCCTAGTTCTGAAACACATTGTGACATGGCTTAGCGTGCTGTTGTGCTCGACCCCTAGCTAAATTAAAATGTCTGAGCCTAGACTGAACTCCACCCTGGCTGGCTGACTTGTTAGGAGCCAGATTTCAAACACAGCTCCCTTTTCTGTGCAGATGGGGTATGGCTCCAGCTCACAGCAGTAAGGCTGGTTTTGTTTTAACCCAACTGGCTTTTCCTGTGTTTGCATCAAAACCCTTCCCTGTTTGCAATCAGATGGCAGGTACAGTTGACTGTTCACTGTGTGTGACAGCACAGCCCTTACAAGCCTGTGAGTCCAGCAGTTTAGAAATGTGCTTTATCTCCGCATTTTTCAACCCCAAGTTCTTGGTCCTGAATGGTCTTTAATGCAGGTGTCACTGTATTAACTAGGGCACTGCCCTCCCAAAGTGCTGTCAGGGCTCTGTTATGCACTTGGACCTCCAGCAATGGACAAGCCTCTCTGCCAAGAGCCCACTTCAGTGCACTCCTAATGTTTCCAGTACACTCTTGCTCAGCCTGTAGTTAAGATCCCTGTCTACTAGGCAAGCTAGTTTAATGGCTTCCTTTATCCTCCTCTTCCTGAGTTAGCCATGAACCAGTACCCCTAGCTGGTGATAGAGCAGGGGTCGGCAGACTTTCAGAAGTGGTGTGCTGAGTCTTCTTTTATTCACTCTCATTTAAGGTTTCACGTGCCAGTAATACATTTTAACATTTTTAGAAGGGGACTTTCAATAAGTCTTTAACATATAATTAAACTATTGTTGTATGTAAAGTAAATAAGGTTTTTAAAATGTTTAAGAAGCTTTGTTTAAAATTAAATTAAAATGCAGAGCCCCCCTCCCCCCCGACCTGTGGCCAGGACCCGGGCAGTGTGAGGGCCACTGAAAATCAGCTCTTGCGCCGCCTTCACCTACCCCCGTGATAGAGGCTCATTATGCTGGTGGTGGGTGGGTCCCATTTTCTGATGAGAGAGAAGATGGGGATTCTGACCACTGCTGGTGAGTAAAGATCCCATGATGCTTTTTGCAGGAGTGGGGGTGAACCCTCCTATTTTAGTTATATTCCAGTTCTGATTATTACATTTTATCTCCTTAAAATCACCTTTTCAGTCTCTTAGAGACAATATTTTTTTCAACCCCCCCACAAAAAACGAGAAGTACTTGTGGCACCTTATTTATTTATTTGGACCTAAGCTTTCGTGGGCTAAAACCCACTTCATCAGATGCATAGCATGGAACATACAGTAGGAATTATATATAATGTATATACACACACGCACAGCGAATATAAAAAGTGACACAAACTGAAATCTATTTCCTCATGCTACTTTTCCCCTACTGTTATTCACACCTTCTTGTCAACTGTTTGAAATGGGCCATCCTGATTATCACTACAAAAAGTTCTTTTTTCTCCTCCTGATAATAGCTCATCTTAATTAATTAGCCTCTTAAGAGTTGGTATGGCAACCCCCATCTTTTCATGTTCTCAGTATATCTATCTATCTATCTTCCTACTGTATGTTCCACTCGTTCCACTCTATACATCAGATGAAGTAGATTTTAGCCCAGAAAAGCTTATGCTCAAATAAATTTTTTAGTCTCTAAGGTGCCACAAATACTCCTCGTTCTTTTTGCGGATACAGACTAAGACGGCTACCACTGAAATATTTTTTCACTTTTCCTCCTAAATTCGCATGTAGTGTGGCTGTGCACTCTCAAAATAGTGGCCACATTCCATACCAAAGGCAACTTCTAGTAGTGGTTAAAGTGAGTCTGACCTGCATTTTATAAAACACTTTGGATTCTTTCATGTATAAGACTCTATGTTTCTGTAAGTTATTACAATTCCAGGAAAGCCACAATTCATAAATATGCTTTCCAGTTCATTTCTTTTTTAAAGTAGCCTTCTCTCTAAACAGCTTATCAGCTTCCTACACATTGGGATGTACACAGAGGGAATGTTACTATCCATGCCATATTTTGTGGGTGTATTACCAGAGCCCAGTGCATATTTACAGATAGTAAAGGAGTCTGTTGTTATCTTTCTCCTACTCTGCCTTTTCAACTCTGGCCATCACCTGCTGTACAATACATATTTCATTGAGGCACAAGCACAAACAGTCAACCTATCTCTGATTTTTCTTACCACGTAATCCCTGAGAAAGCATAAACTTCCGGAGTGTGACCTCATGATTATGTGCTGGGCTCTGTCTCTACCATTGATTAAGCCAGGAACTGCCAGTGCTAAAAGCTTGAGCTGAAGAGCCATGCTCTCAAATTGAACGCTATCTAAGACCCATGTTCTCTTTGAATTGGGCACAGAGTGGAGACACAACACACACTTACCAGGGGGATAGAACTGAAGCAAGGGGCTGGTAGTCAGGAGAACAGGGCTACAGTCCCAGCTCTGCCACGGATCTGTGTTGGGCAGCCCCGCCACTTCGCTGTGCCTTCGTCTCTGCGGATGTCACATGGAGAGAACACCCACCTGCAGGGCGCTGGGAAGGCTGATTCATGTTCCTGAAGTTCTTTGGCAGCCAAGGCTGCTCAGCTTTTTGCAATGGGAAAAGCTACGTGTAAATATTTGTGGACCACTGTAGTGAGCAGACCAATGCACTTGGGCTTGTCTGTCCCCGCTGCTGGATCCCAGTCTGCACGCCCGGCCACCAGCGCCATGAGAACAGACGGGGAGATGGGGTGGGATGAGGAGCAGAGCGGACACAGGGCGGGGGGGAACCGCGGGGCGGGGAACGAGTCCTGGCGGGGAGATCAGCGGGGAGACATCACCACCCCGGAGCCGCTCCAAGCCGGGCCCTGCTATGCCGCCCCGCCGGCCCCGACCCCGGCCCCACGGGTCTCACCAGCCGGCCCCGACAGCGCCTCGCCCACGCCGCTGCTCAGCGCAGCGTCCCCCAGCTCCGCGCTGATTGGCCGCGCTCCAACCCCTCCCGTCCGCGCAGCCGCTGCGATTGGGCGGCTGTCAGAACGTTTCTTTCGTCACCGCACCGCCTCACGGCCATCCGGATCATAGCCAATGGGAAGACGGGGCTGGGCCTCAATCCGGGAGCTGTGGCCAATGGAGAGGCGGCTCCCCGCCGGCGTAGCCAATGGGAGCGCGGATGCGCCGCTCCGGCCGCTTTCGCGGCAAAAAGGATTTGGCGCGCAAAGGCGTGCGGGGCTGGACCAGCTGGGGACAATACCCGGGGCCGGGCCGGGGCGCGCGGGCAGCCGAGGGACCCCAGCGGGGCGAGCAGCGGGCCCAGCGGCCAGGCCCGCTCTGCGCCCAGCCCCGCTCTGCGCCCGGCAGCGGCCCCAGGCAAGGGCTGAAGCGCCGGGGTGCTGCCTGGTTGCCCTTCGCCCCGGGCCCCGCCGCCGCCCCGGCTGCCTGCGCGTCCTCGGGCCTCGGCCCTCCCCGAGCATGGGACGCGCGTCCCGGGGCCAGCCCCGTCTCCTGCCGCGGGCCGCCGTTGCCTCGTGGCCCAGGGCCATGGCCCTCTGAGCCGGCGCGGGGAGGAGAGCAGGGCCGGGCGCGTCCCCCCACTCTCCGCCGAGCGCCGGGGATGTGAGCATCAGCCGCCCGGACCATGTCTCTGGAGGGCCTGGGGGTGGCCCCGGACGGCGGCGCCTGCGTGGCCGACTTGGAGGCTCTGCTGGGGGGCGCCGGGGGCCTCCACGTGATGGAGCAGCAGATTGTGATCATCTCCACGCCGGATGCGCTCCCCACGCCTGAAGCGGAGAGCGAGGCCGAGCTGCTGCTCTTCGCCACCCCGCAGGCCCCCCGGCCGGGCCCGGCGGCGCAGAGGCCGGCGCTGGGACGCCCACCGGTAACGCCACGTTAGCTCCCTTGTTTGCAGCTCGGTAGCAGCCCTGCTTCCCCCAGGGGATCTCCGGAGTTTCAGCTTGGCGGGCTGAAAATCAGGCCCTTTGCTACCCGGAGAGCAACCGCGTTCTTTCTGCACGTGTATTGCCGCCCTCTCCCCTTGTCACTGCTAAAATTGTGTGTGTGGTGAAACGTGGCAGCTTTGTCACAGCACAGGGTAATGCCGTATGGCCAGACGGTCTCCTGGTGGTGCTCTAAAGAGACCCGGAAATAAAACAAAGAGAGGAAATGGAGAGAAACTTTGCATCAGTGCAGGGTAATCTAAGGAGGGAGATGTAATAGCCCAGTCTCCCTCATACTGTGGTCATTAGCTGTACTCTCATGAAAATAAAGTGATCTGGGATCTTTAATGGACCAACTGTGGCCAAGGCCTCAGTTTTACAGATCATCGAAAGAGAGGGTGCTTTTTGTCCTAGATACAGCCCTCTCTGGTGCTAGATAAGGCAGGTAGCTGGTCTTAGTGTGGCTGCTACTCTTGGTCTGCCGGCTTCATGTGATAAAGCTCCCGGGTGAGGGAGGAACCGGCAGTACTATGCGAGTGAGGCCTGACATGAGATTGGCTGCTTGTATAGTTTTCTGAGTGTGTTCCTGATTCAGCATTTCTGCTGTTAATCGTTTACAGGGCTAAGTAGTGAGGTGGAACAGGTTCAAATGGAACATGTAAATCTGGTTCTGAAATATTAGCTGTTAGGTAACATATAGGAGTGACATACCTTGGTACAGTGGAGAGGAATGATAATTGATTTGCATATTTTGATGAGCAATTATTAATGGGGGAAGCGGGTGCTCTGAGAGTGGACATATACCAGTCATCAAAATGACTCAAAACTCCACTTCAGAACTAAGTCCATTGAGTGGATTCTATCTATACACACTTTTCAGATTCTTCTTAGATCTCAGTTTGTTTTGGTGACCCTTTAATGTCCATGGCAGCAGTCCGCAGTGTTATAAATGCGGAGTTTAACTTCCTGCTTCAGGATATTAAAGCCAGAGTCTTGAAAAATGCTGCTTGTCCAGTGTGGGAGTGTATACATACACAGTCAGGCATGTAACTTCTAAATAATCATTAGGATAAGCTGTGGCAAGCAGGCATTGTCTTCTATAGCAGGGCTTTCATTGTTATTGGAGCCGCTGGATGCTCCTGTAATGTAACAAATAGACTGTGCTATGAAATAGACAGTGCTGACCCTTTTACCGATGCAGACACCCATTGTCTTCAATGGGGTTCCAAGCAGAAATCTCCCCTTGCCTTGTTAGACCCTGATTTTGCACCAAGAACTGCAAGAGTGAACCAGCAGAGCCTTTCCTTTCTTTTGGTTTCCTGAATTGTTTTCATAAGGTTGATTTAGACACTTAAATGACTCATACTAGCACCTGCAATTAGACTGAGGCTAAAGCAACAAGGGCTTCCAGTTTTCCTCCACCAGGGCACAAGCAGTTCATTGTGTTGGATCCTTCTTTACTTTTGCACTTTTAAGATGGGGTTTTAAGCCATCATCTGACATTGGCCATGGTCAGTGAGTGGATCTGTCCCAGCATAAAATCTTCATTCTTTTAGTTCATTAGTTTGGGGAGTGAAGAAGGAAAAGACCATAACATGCCATCTTCCAGAGGCCTCTCACTGTAGTTTGAGGGGCCTGCAGTGGGCAGCAGCTTTACAGCTGACCCTTTGTTTTAACTGTTTGGGTCAGGAATCCATCATGAGTTTTCCCTGTCTGGTGTCTCCCTGCTTGTGAGGAGTGGGTGGTTGGAATGGAAAGGCGTGATTGGTCCTCTGCGCTATGGTGCTTGAGGCGCTGCTGGTTTGTGCTGTTGAACTGTGGCTTCAAGGAGGATCCTTGTTTGTGAAACCCCAAAATATGAACTACTTTTCTCCTAGCTGTTTGCAAAATGCTTGGGGACTTCCTCTGAAACAATCAGTTTCCAATTCTTTAATAAGCAATCAGCAGCCCAGTGCCCATAGGCTGTTCTGCACTATCAGCTCCGGTGGGGCTGCAGCCTGGTGTCTGCAGGTGGTGAAGCTCTAATTACCCTAGTGTGCATGAGCAAAGGGAGCAGAACTCTTGTTTTCTGCTCCCATGGGTTCTTCCTTGCAGTGGACTGGGATTTAGGTATCTTAACTTGACCGTCAGCTGTCTAGGGTAGTGTGAGTAACAGCTCGCTCACTCCCTGATCGCTTAAGTTGAGATGCTTCCCACCAATTACATGTTACTAGGCCTTTGGGCAAGAGGGAGTTGTCTAATCCATCTGTTTCTGTATTGTCAGGCTGTTCCCCTCTTGTAATAAAATAGGCCCCAATTACCAAGTCTTCTCTTTCCCAAATGTCTCCTTCGTGAACTAAATCATCTTGTGCTAAATGAGCCTAGAGGCAGGTACAGTTGCAATGTATGAAGTCTTAGTTCTCTTGAACCTTCAACTTCTCCTGACTGCCCATGTGGTCCCAGGCAGGTGGCTGGAGTGTTGGTCTGAGATGGAGTTTTGTCTGTTGGCATCACTGGATGATCAAGTCAGGTGCTCCACTTGGAGCTACCCTGGAAAGCTTTGATCTCATAGAATCATAGAAGATTAGGGTTGGAAGAGACCACAGGAGGTCATCTAGTCAACCCCCCTGTTCAGAGCAGGACCAACCCCAACTAAATCATCCCAGCCAGTTCTTTGTCAAGTTGGGCCTCAAAAACTTCTAAGGATGGAGATTCCACCATCATCCTAGGTAACCCATTCCAGTGTTTCACCGCCCTCCTAGTGAAATAATTTTTCCTAATATCTAACCTAGAACTCTCCTACTGCAACTTGAGACCATTACTCCTTGTTCTGTCATCTGCCACCATTGAGAACATCCTCTTTGGAACCCCCTTTCAGGTAGTTGAAAGCTGCTATCAAATTCTCCCCGTACTTCCCTCTTCTGCAGACTAAACAATCCCAGTTCCCTCAGCCTCTCCTCATAAGTCATGGGCCCCAACCCCCTAATCATTTTTGTTGCCCTCCGCTGGATTCTTTTCAATTTGTCCACATTCTTTCTGTTGCGGGGGGCAGGGGGGGGACTCGACCCAATGCTCCAGCTGTGGCCTCACCAGTGCCGAACAGAGGGGAATAATTGCATCCCTCGATCTGCTGGCAATGTTCCTACTAATATAGCCTAATATGCTGTTAGCCTTCTTGGCAACAAGAGCACAATGTTGTCTCATATCCAGCTTCTTGTTCACTGTAATCCCCAAGTCCTTTTCTCCAGTTGGTTTGTAGCTTATATCCTTGTGTGTGGCACATGAGCTGGGTACCAGTTAAAGACCCACACTCCCTACTCCCTCTAACAAATCCCATCCCATTAGTAATGGTGCAGGGTCTGAATAAGGCACCCAATGAAATACGTGCAGATGGGGGCTCATAGATAATGCTGTCTTGTGTCTGTACCTTTGTGAATTGCATGAAAGGAAAGGGATTGTGTTATGAGAGAACAGCAGAAAATGTTGTCGACTGCAAGGTGGGTGACTCAGAGTGAGTGTTTGCCGCATAATGAGTTTATAAATCATCAAGCACTCGTGACAGCTTGCTCTTATAAATGCTGTTCGCATGAAGAAAGTGGATGAATGTCTCCCAGGCCTATTTTGGTTTCTCCTCTTCTGGGGCACATCTGCTTAGCAAGGACTCCTAGGCTTTGAAGTGTTCCCACATAGCTGATGGCAGGAATCTTTCAGCAGCTTCCCAAGGCATTGGAGGAATAGCGCAACCTTCAGATGCGCTTAGAAGACGGCGTCCTGGCTTCTCTAATTGGATACCTCTGAACCCTAGCACACGGAAAATGCTTTTGGTCTCTAGCTTGGTGTTGCCCCCACAACACTGAAAATGTAAAACCAGGGCAAGGGAAAAGGGCAGCTTCTCTCCCCAAACCGCCTGCCAGTTCTGCATTGAACTTTTATCAGGGGCAACCTGAGACCAAATTGAAGGACGGATTTATGATGAAGCATTTTAATAGTTCCAGTGCTTAATTTGTAATGAAAGATGTTGGGGCCCAAGCTGGGCAGCTGGAGAGCAGCAGCAGCTGCTTGTTGAGCATGCAGCTCTGAAGGCAGTGTTGCCAGCAGCACCGCAGAAGTAAGGGTGGTATGGTATTGTTTTGCCAACTTACTTCTGTGTTGCTGCTGGCAGAGGTGCTGCCTTCAGAGCTGAGTGGCTGCTGGTTGGGAGCCCAGAGACGGTGGGGCTATGAACTGCCAAGCCTACAGCTTACACACATTAAGCACTGAATAGTGTCCATCACCAGTGTCAGAAGAAGGGAAAAGAAAGTCCAAGAATGGTTGAGATGGTGGGATATGGGTTTGCTGAATGCCCAGTTCACGTATGGCACTTCGATGCTATGGCGATGGGTGCTGTAGAAATACGTGGTACTGGGTGTGTAACCAGCATACAGTTCTAAGGGATGATATCAATAGTTCTCAGGTGATCACACAGAGTCAGAGAAGCATCCTTGCAGCCGTCTGGGGGGCTTTCACGTCTCAGTGCTGAGCACCAGAGAGCCAGGCTGCTGAGTCAGGTGGCCCCTGTTTGTCCTTGGCGCCTTAAGTTTTGTGGAAGCTTATAGCAAGGAGGGCTGTGGCACAGAGTTAAGAAACAGTGCTGGAGCCCTGACAAAAGAGTGCTGGAACCAGGGCAGGGGGAGGCCCTGAGAGGGAAAAGGGGAGCTGGGAGGAAATAGGAGAGCAGTAGGAGAGGCCTGAGGGAGCAGCGAATGATTCCTCTCGGGATCCAGCCCATCCTTACCCGCTTGGCTTCGGTTCCCCATGGAGGGGCCCAGCTGTTTGATGGCCCCACTGACTGACACCCAATATTGCTCAGCTTCAGCTCTGCCCTGGACTCTCAGCGGCTCTGGCCCTATGCTTCCCCTCCCCCACCCCCAGTCCCAGCTCCCTGTGTGCTGACTTAACTCCTGCTACCTTGGAGGACGCTCTGCAGCCAGGGAGGGAAGGGAGCTGTCTGGCCCAGCACTGGTAGATGTACCGGAATGCTGTTCTGGCTCCTAAAGGAAGTGTTAGAACACCATTCCAGCACAGTCCACACACTGTTAACAAACCATTAGATGGGGGGCTCTCTTAACGCACCAAGGCCTCACTGATTCAAGTACACTCCCTGCCCCCATAGGTGTTGCACCTGCCCCAGTCTTTGGCCTAGTTGGTAGGATTTCCTTTCAGTTGGCTTTGCCTGTCTGAAAGGATAAATGCCTGCGGTTCAAGGCTCTTTATCTAAAAACCTTTGGTCCTATTCCAGGGGATGGATCACTTGATGATCACCTGTTCTGTTTATCCCTCTGGGGCACCTGGCATTGGCCACTGTCGGAAGACGGGATACTGGGCTAGATGGACCTTTGGTCTGACGCAGTATGGCCTCTCTTATGTTCTCACTGCTAGTGGGGTGGTGTCTTGGCTCCGTAATGCAAAGTCTGGTGACAGTCCGCAGTTCAGATTTGCCATTAAATGCCAGCAAAGCCATGCTGGTCTATGCTGAGCCTGCCAGCCCAGCTGCTGATCATGATGGTGGCTTCTGCAGTAGACACTTGCCCACTGGGAGCTAGGCTGAGACCAAACTCGTATTGCATAGGCCAATTGCTGACCAATGGCCATGACTTTCAGTTGGAAGTCATGTGGCTGGCGCTCTTGGATCTCCACTCCAGGGTAACCTGCAGCGGGAGGTGATCTGTGGCATGCTGTTCCTTCACAAGCCTTTCTCCTCTTGCAGGTGAAGAGGAAGTTAGATCTGGAGACTGACCACCAGTACATAGCAGAGAGCATCCAGACATCCCGGGGCAAAGTGAAAAACGCTGTCAAAGGTACAGGTACAACTTTCTGCTGACTCTACTCACTCAGTGTCCTTACCAGCCACTGCATCTCCCCATCAAATGGCCTAATGGGGCTGAATCCCCAGCTGAGCTATGGTGGCTGGGACTGTGGGTCATGGAGTCCATTGCCCTCTGGAGATCAGGGCCTTCAGTGTTATAGCACCTACCCGTTCTCCCTGCAGCCTCTGACCTGCTCCATCACTCTGTGCAGAGCCAGTTCTGGGACTTCCTCAGCTGGCCCAACTCTACTAAAGAGGTGGTAGGTGTAAATTCAAGCCTCTTGGGTGGTAAGTCCTGGTCTGCCTGCCCTTTTCTCACTGGTTTGGGCATAAACAGGCCTGCCTTCAGCAGGTGAGTCTCTGTGCAGCCTGTTCCACTTGTGCTTTCCTGTAGCCTGTCCAGGAATCAAGCTGCAGGTTTTTAGCAGCACTTCACGTACCTCTGGAATTGAGCTTGGGCTCTTGATTGTGTCTGGTGGTTATAGACTGCTTCCTACGTTCTGGCCTGACCCCAGGGCTAGAGCACTTGGGAACCTCATGGGAGCATTTGTTTCATGACATCCTGTTATCCCACTGGCACCAGAATTAACACACTGTATGCAGAGTCTGTGACCACAAGTCTCGCCTGGGCAGACAAACTACCCAGGTCTGTGCCAGGCTGCCCTGTAGCGGGGCTGGACTTCAGCAGTGAATGCTCAGCACATAGAGGCTAGAGATGCAATGCTCCATGTCAAATGGTGTGAAGGGGATGTTGCTGATGGAACAGGTCTGGGCTTCGGTTGTTGAAGCAGTAACCGAGTTGCCTGTGGGCATTGTCACAAGGATCGAAAACTGGCTGAAGGACTGGAAGCAAAGAATTACAATGGCAATGAGATTGCAGTACAGTGGGCTCAGTGACCAGATATCAAATGAAAATGATCCTCATTAATGATCTAGATGAATAGGGAGCAAAAGGGTTAAACCTACAGATGCTGACGCAAAGCAGCAACAACAAAATGCTGTGTAAATGGACCGCAGTGAATCCTGAGGTTAGAGTAAACATGGGTGTCCCCAAGACTGGGCACTGAGCCCCTTTCCAGTGGGGGCCAGACGGGTGTGCTGAAGGAAGACTCCACTCACTGAGTTTTTGTATTGTTCCTTCCATATAAATCTGTAACAAGCAACTTCAATTGCTCGCAGGTGTGAAATCTCCTGGGGAGAAGTCCCGCTATGAAACCTCTCTGAACCTGACCACCAAGCGTTTCCTGGAGCTGCTAAGCCAGTCACCAGATGGGGTGGTGGATCTCAACTGGGCCGCAGAGGTCCTGAAAGTGCAGAAGAGGCGGATCTACGACATCACCAACGTCCTGGAAGGCATTCAGCTAATCACCAAGAAATCCAAGAACAACATCCAGTGGCTGTACGTATGAACGCCAAACTCTTTGTTGTGTGGCCAGCATGAGTGTAATTGGTTGGGGCTCTTTGAGCATGTCTACGTGGCAAGCAGAACCCATGTCAGCTATCGCACTAAAATGTGTAGACATTTGGGCTTGGGCTGGAACTCAGACTCTGTAGCCTAGGGAGCAGGATGGTCTTAGCTTCAGAGCCTGAGCTCCAGCCTGAACGTCTACACAGTTATTTTTAGCAATGCAGACTGAGGCTCATGCTATAGCCCTGGCTCGGAAACTCGTTGCCACAGGATTCTCCCTGCTGTGTAGGTTCCCATTCATGCTCAGTATTCCTAGGCACTGGTCATTATGTGAGCTCAACCGGTACAGTCCTCCAGAGCTGAGTCAGAGGCTAGAGGGGTTAGATTATGCATTTTTTGGCTGTATATTTAAATGCCCCAAGTGTACTGCCCTTAGTGTGTTAAAGTGCTTCCACTGGGATGCTAAAGTGTCTCTTTTTTTCCCCCCTTTTCTCCAGTGAGTTCTCTGGAAACTCCTCCCTGGGGATTTGGACTTCAGGAGGGGCCAGTTTTGTACATAACTCTACAGTCTGTTGACCCATAAACAAACCTTTACTGTCCTCAGGTGCCTGAAGCCTCAAAGAGCTTCACAAGCAAGACTTGCATCATTCCCAGTTTATAGATGAGGCACAGGGAAGTGAGTTGTCTAGGGTCACACAAGGAGTCTGTGACCAGACCTGGAATTAAACCCCGTTCTGAGTTTCAGTCCAGTGCCCTAACCCTAATGTTTCCTACATAAAATGCTCTTTTAAAAAGTCCTAATTTGCAGGAAATCAGAAATTTAAGTGCAATGAGAGAGTGGTCACGGCACTTGATTATGATTGTGAAGGTCCTGGGTTCGAGGCTCACTCACTCCCACACTGAAAGTTCACCCAACTGCTGAACAGGAACCTGATCCATTGGGTTAGGGCAGTCAGAGGGAGTCAGACATGAAGCTGGCCACATCGCATCCCTCCCTTTGTGTACCATTGGCTCTGACGTGCTTCAACCGCGTCAGCTTAATGAGCCAATGGCTCAGGGTGACTTTGACTAAAATCAGAATAAACTCACCCCACCCTGACCAAACAATATTGTGGAAAGCACGTTGGTCTGTATTTTAAAGTAATGGCTCAAGTCTGTTGCTTACAATAGTGAGTGCAGGGGCTTCGGCCCTCACCCCAGAACACTGGAGAATGGCTTGATTGAACCCAAGCATCTGCCTGAATAGTGCCCTAGGTGGAGCTCTGTGAGCAGTTCTCAGTTCTGGGCACTGAGAGGCCTATGTCATCTGTGACTCTTGTATTTGCACCTGAGTTTTAAGGATAGCTCCAGCCTGTTCCCTCTCAGGGTACTGTGTTTGGGGGTGTCAGGCCTACAAGGCTGGCAGGGGTAGTGTCCATGGTGAGTGTCCCCCGGTGGCTGACCATGCAGGAGAGGAGGTGAATGCTGTATTGAGAATAGCCTCTAGCACCCTGCCACGCGGCTGGGCAGGAAAGGAGTGAATCACCCAAGAGGCTGTGGTGCAGCCCCTTAGCGTGCAAAGCTGCTGCCCCTTGGGAAGCAATGGTGAGCATGGGAGACCCTATACTTGGGTGCATGCATGGGACATTGATATAGAAGTGGGTGTGGAGCTGTGCTTTAGGGCAGAGTTGCACTTTCCTTTGTGTTGATTGGTGCTTAGCACCTTGGGTGTTACTGAAAACAAGTAGTGGCTGTGGCCTGTGGGGTCAAACAGGCTAGAGCCCCTTCCCCAGTTCTCTGTCTTGGACTATCTGGCTGGCACCAGATGGCCATGGCGGAGGTGGAATTCTGTGCTTTACCCATCCCGGTTTCATGACTTCATTTCCTGGCTTGCTAGCTGACAAAGGGGTTACTGCCAGAGAGCACGGCCTCGCGTGTCTACATATGGAAGGGGACACATCATGGGTGTGGTAAGGGGGCAGGTGGCTATGGGGGGGGTGTAATCCCCACATCTACAATCGCTCTGCAGAGCACTGATACACAGCAAGTGCAGTGGCAGCTTGCACCTGAACACGACTGACCTAAGTGTTCTGTTTCCCAGGGGCAGCCAGTCAGCTGTGGGGAACACTAGTAAGTATCAGGTGCTGGAGAAGGAAATCCACGACCTTCAGGTGGCTGAGCAGCAGCTGGATGACCTTCTCCAGATGTGCACCGTCCAGCTCAAACTCCTCACCGAGGACCCTGAGAATCAGCAATATCCTTGTCTGAGTGGGGCTGCGAGAGCTGCTTTACTGCATAGTGAGATCTGGGAGCTGCAATGCCTGTTCTTTGTGACCCTGTTCTAATAGCTTCACAGCTACCAGTCTGCTAGGGAACCTCAAGGAGCTAAACATGCCAGGCCAGGGGATGGTGTCTTGTCTGTGCTGCCTCCCCTCTGAGCTGATGGAAAGCCTTGTACTTGGCAGATAGTTTTGACAGTTGATCTCAGCTGGCTACTGGGCCCATCTCCTTCAGGAGCAGCAGTGTTGCGCAAGGGTTCTGTTCCTTGCTCCATGTGGCTGGGAGTATGCACTCTAGTGCGAATGAGGTTGTTGCTTTGGCCGGAGAGTAGTCTTCAGTGACCATATTGTTCAAACCATACAGAGCTGCCTATTGTCACAGTTCAGATGATACCAGCTGTTTCCCAACCTGGGGGAGGAATGGGTAACTTTACCCTTAAAGAGGGCAAGCTAAAAAGTCCACATCTGTTACTATGACCGCCTGGTGCCTGACATGGAGAAAGGCTTCAGCGTTTGAAGTCCTCAGGGTTCATCCCATTGATTTGCTCTTGGGCATTTTGCTCAGCTCGGGCAAATTCTTGCAGCTTTGCTTTTTCTGGTTCAGCAATGTCTGGGCTGCAAACACTGTGGGGGAGGCAGGTTGTTGCCAGAATTGATTATATCTAAATCTCTAGTGTCATGAAAACGTTTCTGTTCATGTTGAGCTTTTGTAAAACTTTTAGTAAACCAAACATCTGGGACTGGATTCCTTCCCTGTGCTGGCCGGTCTGCAGCCAGGGTGCAGTTCCTTTAGGCTTGAGGCTCCGCTGGTGCGTTTGCTTGCTCCCTTGCAAACCACATACCACTTCTGCTCTTCTCTTTAACGGCTCACAACTGTTATGGATCCTACATGCTTGTGCCATGAGCCACCTGACCTTTTGTCGTAAATAGTCTGTGGGCTGCCATTTGTATGCAGTGGAGTCGTGCCTGTTAGTGAAGGATGGGAGGAGGGGTGAAGTCATTGCTTCAGGTCCTTGGCAAGCAGCAGCTCTTCAGAGTCACATGGAAGATCGCTTCAGTTCAACCTTTCTAGACAACCAGTAGTGAGCATGCAGAACTGCATTAATTCCCCATCCCCTTCTGCTACCTGATTTCTTTTCTACTGCGCAGCCCAAGTGCTGCTGTTGTCAGAAGGTCGTGATTGCAGCTGGGAATTGCAATGCACAAATGCTGCATCTAGACCTCTGCAGATGCCAGTATTCTTAAATCACTAATCTTGTACCCTTGGGCTCAGGATTTGAGTGGCTTCTCAACCAGGTACATCAGGCATCCGCCACTGTCACACAGCACAAATAATTCAGACACCTTCTGTCTCTTGCAGGGCTGTGGAAAGGGGTTTATATGCTTTGGACGTGGCCACAAGGGTGGAACTAGGTCCTCTTACAGCTCAGATATTCTTTGTGAGGGTGTGGGTGGGTGGGTGGAGATGCTGTAGTTACACAATGGATAGCTGTAAGCAGTGATGACTCCCAGGGTACTGAGTAGAGCGTGGGACAGACATGCATGAACATCTCTAACACTGGAGAGGTTAGTATGTTCCTGCCTTGAGTGCACTGCCAAACACGAAGTGCTTTGAGCATCAGAAGTGCTTCTCTGTCCCAATCACTGCATGCCCTGGAGTAAGTCACTGCCTGCCTGTTGGTGAGTTGAATTCTTAGGCAGCTGCTTGTGATTAGGGTCTGACAGTTCCCCAGCTCCTGAGTCCTACTAGCTATTGTATCCAACTTGTAAAGCCGTCTCTGGTTCGGATGGAAGGAACAGCTACCAAACAACCTTCCAGTGAGTACTCCTTGACTGAGCGCACCTCTGCTTACGTGACCTGCCAAGATCTCCGCAGCATCGCCGACCCCTCGGAGCAAATGGTGATGGTGATAAAAGCCCCTCCAGAGACCCAACTGCAAGTTTCAGACCCAGCAGAGGTAACCCCTCCCCGAACACCCCTTCCCATTGCAGCTTTTCCTGGTGCAGTGCCCAGGGCTGTCCTTCTGCAGGCGGCTATTCCCGCTTGTTGCGTTGCTGTGGGCAGGGCTCCCTGTTTGTAGATGCCTGGTCAGTGTGTAGAATAAAGCTTCCTGCCCCATGAACTGCTCACCTGACGGTAACCCCTCAACCCTGGCAACCTGGTCACTTCACACTGCCTGCATTTGTGCTGCTACCCCAGCAAGGTTCTGAATCCCCTACAAGGGGCTGGTCTCCTGAGCTTAGCAGGCCATTACCCACGGGGGTTGCTTGGTGGTTCACTCCCTCTTTGTGGGACCGATGGCATCTGGCCGGTCTGTGCTTTCTGGCATGCCTTGTCCTGCTCTCTGGATCTACGGTGGGGTGGTGCAGCTGTGGGGCATCCAGGCCATATAAGCACTCTGCACTTGGCAAGTCCATGAAGGCGCCATGTTCCCTTGCTATTGTGGTTCTTTTTTGCTCCTCTTCCAGGCTTTCCAGGTTTCCTTGAAGAGCACCCAGGGCCCCATCGACGTGTTCCTGTGCCCAGAAGACAGCTCTGGGGTCTGTAGCCCAGTCAAGAGTCCTTTCAAAGCAACTGCTGAGGAGTCGTCCCCTGGTTCTTCTGAGGCAGCAGCATCCCAGCTCCTGCACCCCAGCCAGGATGTGAACTTGCCATTGCTGCCCGGTGAGCAAGGTGTGTATGGGCCCAGGGCATCTTCCCTGGCTTTCAGAGCCTGCTTTGCAGTCAGGCAAGTGCCATGTGAGCAGGAGGGGCCTGACAGGCTGAGCACTAGACACAGCTCAAAGTGACCCATCCAACCACACTTCTGCCAGCCAGGCAAGACCACGCTCAGCTTCACAGCACGCATCTCAGACCAGAAACACAGCGTAATAAATATCCAGGGAATTAATGGGGACGGGAAAGGGAGACTGTCCCCATTGCGCAGTGAGGGTGCCAGTTGCAGGTGTGTATTACATACTGTATCTGTAGTGATATTGCAGGTGCGGGGAGGGTCTGACTGACTTTGGCGCCTGGTTCCCATGACACGTAGGATGTGTCTGGCGGGCCAAAGCACAGCTAGTGGACTTGCCACGGCTCATGGAGAGAACCTGGCAAGTGGCCCAACCCCCACCCACCCACTTGGATGACTCAAACGGACAAACAGGTTTAGTCAGGACTATAAATCATGGCTCCTCAGCAGAGACTTGGGAGGAGACTGGTTTCTAAGTTAGCTCTGAAAACTCTCTGCTGGGCTGGAAGCTCCAGTCCTGGGAGCTAGGGGCTGGGAATGGAAGTGACGCCTCAGCTGTCGCACGGCTCACACGTTGGGATCCCAGAGGGGAAACCCCATCCCCCTTGAGGATGCTGCTCTCTCCCAAGGCCTGTGCATGTAGCAGTGGAGCTGCTCCCCAGCTTGGCTCTGCCTAGCCACCCCTTATGCGTATGTTTGGCCAGGTTTGCCCTCGGCCACAGTCACCCCTGGGTGGAGTTCACCTGCCTTGTCCTCTAAATCACAGCTATGCTTGTCACAGGTACAGACTGGTGAAAGGTGGGCCCCAGGACTGTGCTAGTGGCTGAGGTGTGCCTGGGTTGGGTACATGCCTCCCTGTCCTGTGAGCCAGGTTGCAGTGAGGGGCATAGCCAGACTAGCTAAGAACACTGATGGGTGGGGAGATGGTAACGCTTGGGCCCAATTACCTGACTCTGCTCTAGCCCCAGATTCCCTCTCCCTGCCTCTGCATCCCTCTCCTTAGCCTAACTTTCTCCGCCTCCCAGGGTTTCAAGGTGCAGGCAGTGTGTGTGCTGCTCTCTGGGAGCAAGGACCTAGCCTGCTCGCTCTGGGAAGTCTTGCTGCTTTAGTCCAGCTATCACCCCGCCCTGGCTGAGTGTGCGTGCTGCTCCTCTGAGCAATGGTAGCTGTGCTTCCTCCCCATTAGCAAAGCTGTTTCACCACGTGTTGCGGGGGAGGCTGTTTACTCTCCATTCCGGTGCCCATGACAAGGGGGATCTGATTATTCCTAGTGAATGGTCTCTCCACCATGCCGCCCATTCAGGACATGAGATCTAAATGAACACCTCGAACTGTCCCCGCAAACAGGAGCAGGTGGTGCAGTTCTGGAGTCAGCGCTGTAACATGTTCCAAGGGCAGGGCCCTGCAGCGTCTGCCTGCTCTCTCCTGGGTGGGTGGCCATGGCCCAGCATGGAGATGGCTACGCAGAAGGGAAGGCTGCTGATTGCCCAGCAAGCTGCAGGAAAGGGCATTTTTCAGCCAGTGTTCTTAAGTTGTCGTTGGCCCCACACTTAAGTCCTTCCCAGTCAAAGGTGTGGAAACCTCCTACATCGGTGGGGCAAATGCCAGGGCTGATGTCTGTTCTGGACGCCACCGAAGGCCACTGACAGCTCCTCCCTCTTACCTCGACGGAGCCTTGCCCAGTCTCAGCTGGCTATTAGAAGAGCCAAGGGACTGCCCCACCCATAGCCCAGACCACCTTGCTGCTGCCTCCCCTGGGGCTTTGCACGCACATGGAGTAGGGGAGGATCCTTGTGACATCCCACACCAGAGCGTCTGAGGGGCAGAAGAGCAGCTGCCCAGCTCTGAGACAGCACCTCCACATAGGCAGTTCCACCTACCATTCCAGGTAACGCCAGACCAGTGTGTGCAAGATTTCTCCGTAACCTTCCCCCAGCAGAGGGAAGCTACCTTGCTAGGACTGGCACATCCAATGTGAAGAGCAGTAACCTGTCCTGCTTCAGAGCTGCTAGAATTCAAACTAGGAATGGGCCTTAGCTCTGGAATGATAACCCAGGGTTGAACTTCCAAAGCCTGATCCGGCCTTTCTCTAAACAAGAGAGGCAACTGTTACCTGGCTGCAAATGAACTGATGACTCTGCTGGAGCATTGACAAGTGCTGATGTTAGATACTTGCTATTAATTACATAGCAGGCACTTGGCTGGGGTTAGGCCTGCATATGAATTGAGGAATGCAATTCTTTAACCCTTGTAGTGACTAGGATCTCTCAAGGTCCCCAGATTTCTTCCTTAGCCTTTTGCTCCAGCCAGTGGAAGGCTAGTTCTTCCCTGATGTGTTTTAAACCAAACCAGTGTTCCTGGAAGACCCCACAAGCATGGCCTTTGGGCCAGGTTATTTCCCCCAGGAATAAGCTGCAGTCTCGTGTGCAGGGAGCCAACAAACTCACAAGTCTCTGGTTGTCTGACTGCTTCTTGCCATCGTGTCTGTTCTGGATCTGCTTGTAGGTAGTGAGCTCTTGGGGGCAGAGCTGTCTGTGTCTGTACAGCACTGAGCATGCTGGAGCTTTAGCTAGTGATCAGACCTGTCTGAGCAGGGGGTGAGCTAATGCAGCAGCCCCAGGGTGGTGGATAAGGAGGTTGATGGCCCAGTGGGAAGATGCTGGAGCCCCCATGGGTTGGGACAATGCAGCAGCCCTCTGTGGTAGGATTGGTAGCTTGGTGGGCTGTCCTTCAGCTCCGTACGCCCCATCCCAGTGAACCGTTGCCTGTCTCTACAGAGCCCCTCCTGCCTGGGGAGAGCGCACTGCCGCTGAAGTGCGCAGCTGATGAGGTGAGTCTCTCCCCGCTGGCCTCCGTGGATGCTCTGCTGGAGCAGAGCAAGGACGACTTCTCCAGCTTCCTCCCAGACGAGTTCATCAACCTGTCTCCTCCCCAGCCCCAGGATTACCACTTCGGCCTGGAGGAGGGCGAGGGCATCAGCGAGCTCTTCGACTGTGACTTTGGGGACTTTGCGCCCTTGGACTTCTGACTGCGTCCGGTGGAGCTACTGCGCCATGAGTGCGCAGTCAGGTGGGGCCGCTCCTCCTGGGTGCTATTGCCTGAATGTGATGCTGCAGCTGACTCCGGCTTTGTGGCTGGAGGAGCCTTGGGACTCGGGAGCAGACGCGCTGGAGACGGGCTGAAGGAAATGGAGTTTGTGGGTAGTGAACGTTATGGTAAATGGTTGCGTGGGTGAGGCTTGCTGGAAGTGGGGGAAGGTGCGGGAAACCTCATGGCCTCTCCCTGCTGTGCTCCGTGCCCTCTTGGGAATAAGGGGTGTTGTCGCCGTCTCCTCACGCATGTGCCTTTCCTCCACAAGCCCGTTCCCCTGCGGGGAGCTCTGCTTTGTGGTCCATTTCCCCCATAGGGACAGCCCGTGCGGCCGCTGCCATAGTAACAAAGGCCGCTTAACTTATTCTCCTCTAACCACCTCAGACTCTTGCCTTAGAGCTTCTGTTGTTGTGGGCAGGCCCCTCTCGAGCTTTGGAGCCAGATACGTCCCTCTTGCTGCAGGAGCCATTTTTCCCCCTCTCGCCTTAAGAATTGAGTGATGTTAATCTTTCCGCTGAGGAGCGATTACCTGGCCGTGCGGGTGCAGCCTCTCTAGAGCACCAGAGGCAATGAGGCTTTGTTCTGCTAGTCTCCTAACTTGGCTGTGAGATCGGCAGCAGGAGACGTGTGTCTCCTGGCTTAGCCGTAATCTAGCACCGATTCCCTGCTGCTTAGGTATCTCTCTGTAGGCCAGAGCTGCCTCCATGATGGTAAGCCGTCCCTTGACCCTGGCAAGGCGTACCTTCATTCAGGAATGTAAATAGTAGTGACAGGGTGGCCTGCTGAGGAATGCCAGGCTGGTGTGGAGTACAGGGGAACTGCTGTACGGGTGTCTGCCTGTTGGGTCGTGCCTGTGACCAGGATCTGGCTTATGCTTCAAAAAAAAAAAATAAAAGGTGGGGTCTGTTTAACAGCCTGCTGGCTGTGGCAGAGCCCAACTTTCTGGCTCCCCATGGAAAAGGGAAACGTGCACAACTGAAATTCCCAGACCGGCCTTGGGGGCTCCTGGACCCAAGTGGGGAGGGGCATGTGAAGGCCAGATACAGCATGACACTGGCTCTTGGTTCTCAAAGGTTCCTTGTTAGAGCTTTAAGGAGAGTCCTGTGTAGGTTGATTTTATTTATTTTGTGTGTGTGTTCCCGTGGGGACCGCTCTGATTTCCCAGGTGGAATGTGTGCGGCTGAGCTGTGTTCTGTAGGAATTAGCGCTCTGCTAGGAGGTAGATAGCGTGATGCTTTCCCAGGGTGGAGCTGTTAGTCCTGAGGGGATTTCGTTTCGGAGCGGGAGGCAGCTGTGGTCTAGCCATCCTGACACACAGCTAGGAGTCAATTCCCAGCTCTGCCACAGACGGAGGCATGTCACTTAACCTCCCGGTGCCTCTGTATCCTGCTGTCAAACAGAGCCCGGGAGATTGCTCCGCCTGTGACAAAATGCTGTGGGATGTCCAGATGGCAAGTGCAGTTTATTATTATTTATTTATATGGTCTAGAAGGTCCATGTGAGGCTTCTGGAAGCAGTCTCTGTGTGTTTGTGTGTTTATGTGTATATGTGTCCCCCAAGTGGGCAACTGCCAGAAGAAGGAACTGTGGGTGGGAAGGAGGCCATTTTGTGTCCTGTTAGGCTAGAGAGTGCCAACTGGTAAATACAGAGTCGCAGAGCTCCTTTCATACAAACCACTTGCAAAGCCAGTTGGTAGGTGAAGGGAGAGTGTGGGAGCTCACTGATTGGGGTACTGGACTGGAACGGGGGGGCATCATAGCGTCTCTGTGAGCTAGAATATGTGACTGGTGGGAAGGGAAGCTGGTGGGCTGAACAGGCTATTTATTGTCTGCTACTCATTTCCTGTCTACAAGTCTGATAGTGGGGAAGGGTGGGGAGCTGAATCTGAGGCAGGAGGGAATCTCTGCTGGGGATGCGCAGCGGAAGCAGCTTAGTCACGGAAGGGAAGTGGGCAAAGAAGTAATGAAAAGGAAAAGTGAAGCAGGCTCCAGGGAAGCCTTGGAGGGTTTTGCGTTCCACGCCAAGTGATGGTGACCAAATCAGACCTTTCCGTGCCCAGCCATCCACTGGGCATCGGCGGGATGGCAGCCAGTGCAGCTCCTGTACAGCTCTGTGCCTCCCTTGCCAGAGAAATCTGGCAGACAAGGCCCTGGCCTGGCAGGGATTTTCTCACTTATAGAGAAATGGGGATCCTTGAGAGTAGAGGGAGCTCTGATCTGCCTCAGTTTCCTCACACTGCGTGCTGGCAGCAGCGTACCCAAGGCCATGGGCTCATTCTCCTAATGTCTCACACAGATGAAAAGCCACACAGACCTGGCCCTTTCCATTGCAGGGCCCCACCAGCTCTCCTGGCAGAGCTGGAGGGAGTGGCTGGTCATGAGCACCCAAAACCCTCACTAGTCATGGCTGCATGAGGAAGGCAGCTGGAAGCACCGTAATTGGACCCACCTATTCTCTCCTGTACCTTAACTACACTGCTGTCGGCTGCCTGAGTAGAGCAGAGTTGTTCTCCTGGCACAAACTCTAGTAGGGCTATGAGGCTGCTGCATCAAAGCTTAAGCAACTAACAACCAAGTATGACCTCTCCTGGCTGCACGAGTCCCAGAGCCATCCCAGACTCAGGAAGATCGATAATCCGCTTCCCAGCACTGGGAGCTGCAGCTGACCCTGCCAGTAGCCCCAATGAGCAGCACGTTCTGTTGGCTGAAATAACTGTTGTGGTGGGTTCCCCTACCCCTCCCTTCAGAAGTGGGATCCTGTGTACAGAGTGGATTTTGGTTGGGTGGGGCCAATGCAAAGGCTGTTCTGGGGCAGTTGGACAGGCCATGAACCAAAGCCTTCATGAGGTTGGCAGAAGGGTAAGGTTGACTCGCTGGCTATTTAGTGTAGGGATGAGTGATCCCGGGGGTCAGATAAGCATGCACGGTTTTGGGTTCTAATGGGATTCCAAGGTGCTTTCTGCTCCCTAGAGTGCTGTGAGCAGAGCCACCTGCAGGGCTCCAACTGGGGATCAAGGCCAAAGCACAGATGGAGGCTCAGAAAAATGGATGTGCTAGTGTCTCCAAGCTGCTTCCACGTGGGTCTTGGGTAAATCTCACGCTGCCAGAACTGTCACCAGCAGCCTGTCCTCTTCCTGGATGTCGTGGAGGGCTGGAGGACCAGCTGGGTTCCCATCCCAATGCAAACCTAATGCAATTAGCTTTGACATTCCTGCAATGCACTGGAACAAAACTGACCAAACCTTGTAAAGGATGATTTGTTGGGGGATGGGGAAGAAGATAGAATCCATTGTGTTGTTTTGGTCTAAGTGTCTGGAGACTTGTACTGGTGCCCTCGCTCCCCTCTGTCAGGGAGTTAGCCAGGGAGCAGTTTACTGGGATGTTAAATAAAACTGAAAGCACAACAGAACAAGGGTTCCTCCAGCTCCAGTGCCCAGCCAAAGAGGGAGGTGGCACAGCCCTCTGCCTAAGGGGATTATAGGACTGGTGCGGATCTCAGCGTTGCAGGTTGGGATACCGGGGAAGAGGAGGTCCGGGGTGAGGGGAAAAGACCCAAATACATGTTTGCAGGGAGAAAAAAGGACAGAAGAAAACAGAAGTGGGTTCCCCTTCCCGTCTCAAGTGCCTGGGCAGCGCTACCTCTCCTGCTCGGGCAGCTGGTTTTCCTGTTGCCTCTCCAGACACCTATGAACTGTTGCAATTCCTGGTCTTTGAACAATAGAATCCACAGGTGGAAACATATTTTCATCTACTGCCTTTTAACGAGCTTTGTGTACTGTTGTGCTTTGTGTTTTAATAAACATTTCTACTGAGTCTCTGAACTCCTGGCTGGTGTGTCTGTCTGTCTGTTGGGAGGCATGGCAAGTCGCTGGACTAAATCTTCCTCTGCTGAGAAGCCAGAGGGCTGGATTGGGTGGGGGAATTAAAAATAAAATCAAAGAAGGAAACACATGACCCTTCTGTGATTTAAACACACAGCCTTCCGATCTGGAGTCAGACACTCTACCATTGCACCACAAGGTCACTGGTTAGTGTGCTTCTCTTGAAGCAAATCACTGCAGCTTATTCTCCCTCTCTCCCCATCCCACTTTTGCCTCTGTAGCTGGAATCAGGCAAAGCCTGTTCCCCCATCACCACATACATTGGAGCATACAAAGAGGGACATGAAGCCAATAGCTATGGGAGGCAGCCCTTTGTGCTCTCTTCATTCCAAAGCTGGTCTTTGTCATAGACGCTGGGTGCCCATGGCCAGAGGATTCCTGGCCCTGCTGGCAAATGACAGCATTGAACAACAGGGAGGGCTGGGGCTTAATACTGCAACAAACTTTTACCCACCTGAAGCCTCCCTGGCCATTCTGAACTCCACAAAGAGGAAGAAGCAGCCAGAAACCACAGCTTACCAGCCCCTACATGACCATCTTTACTCCAGCTGCAGGCCGGGAAAGTACAGCTCTTTTCCCAAAGTCTGAGCTGCAGTCCAGAGGGGGAGAAGAGCTGGAGAAGCAGAGAGGAGAACACAAACACTTCTCCAAACCACCTTGGCTTGGAGACAACCGTGAGGTGTCAACACTGAGCTGGGAGTTCCTGTGTGCTGGCAAGGCCTGAGGCCTGGTGGGCAGATTTCTACCCCTGAGCCACCAATGCTCTCCTCAGGACCCTTCAGGCTCACCCGAAGGAGGCCAAGGAGTGAGCGTCCCTCCCTTACACAATTTCAGCTCCTCACACCAACTTCATTCCCAACACGAGGTGCTTCCATTAATGCTGGGTCTTAACGCTGCTGGCTCTGTTTGGCAAAGGAGGCTGGTGGGTTAGTAGAATCACAAGATCTAGGGGCAGGAGAGGGCAGAATAGACTAAAACAGCAGCATTTCTTCTCTTCCTGCAGAGGGCATCTCTGAGCCTACAGCAGCTACCCTGTGGTTGTATTGTGGTGACTATCACTTTTACCTTACACTCCAAAGGTTCCTAGTTTGAGACCAGGAAAGAGCTCTCCTGCTTCTATCTTGAGCTAAAAGCCATTTGTTGCTTCTTAACAGAAAGTCAGAGCCTGTCAGATCACATTCTGGTGACCCAGGAACGGCTGTCAGGATCCCTGAACACTCAGGCGCTTTCATTTCAGCAATTAAAGCTTTCAGGGCTTTTTACATCTGTAACATGTTTCTTCCTCTGTGCTAATGAGACTGAGCTAACGGCCTGCTTGTGAAGCTGTCTGACTGTAAATGAGGAGAGAGGCGAGGTGGGTGGGGGAATATCTTTCATTGTGCCAACATCTGTGATGGCTGGAAGAAGGTTTTGAGCTTCCTGGAGCTCTTCCTTAGCTCTGAAGAGTGTTGGCTGGAGTCCCCAGTGCCTGTGAGGACTTTCCTTCACTTACACTCCTGCCCTAGCAGCCCAGCTTTTGAGTGAGCCCAGAATTTACTGACAGACACATGCAGTTATTCCTTTATGAATTATTTCCCAGCCAGCTGATACAAGCGCTTGCTTTTGGCTCAATGGGGGGATGGGATGGGATGACATCACTTCTCAGCTTGCAGCCTGGAAGACTGGTACCTTTACCCCACCCCTTGTGCACCACCCATCTCACAAACACTGTGAGGCAGGGATGGTGCCCCTCGCCTCTGTTTGCCAGAAGCTGGGAATGGGGGGCAGGGCATGGATCACTTGATGATTAACTGCTCTGTTCATTCCCTCTGGGGCACTGGTATTGGCCACTGTGGGAAGACAGGATACTGGGCTAAAAGGTCCTTTGGTCTGACCCAGTATGGCCATTCTTATAGTCTTATGAGATGGAATCAACCACCAAGGTGGGGTGGGAGGCAGGGAAATTTTAAAAACCAAAGCATCAAAAGAAAACCTACAACCTTGGTGTGATTTGAACAGCCAACTGCCTGATCTGGAGTGAGGGACACACTACCGTTGTGCCACAAGGTGACTGATATTGCTACTTTACCTCTGCCCTCCTGAAGAGAATCTCCAGCATGGACTCTCCCTCTCTAATCCCATTAGCCTTTGTGGCAAGAAAACAGACAAAGCCCTTTCCCAGGAACAGAAAACACCAGAGGGTGAGAAGAGGCATTGGCAGCCATTAAAAGCAGCACTTTGTGCTCATTTCTCCATTGTAAGGAGGGTCGTGCTTGGTGCCCATGACTAGAGCATTCCTTGTGCCTTCAAACAAATCCCACACTACACAGTGATCTGTGCAGAGAGGGGTTAATACAGCATCCAAACTGAACTAAACCTTTATCCAGCCTCAGCCTCCTTCATCCACAGGCAAAGGAAGGAGGAAGAAAGAGCCAGACCACCGCAGTTCAACAGCACCCCATCAATACCCCCTGCAAGAGACTCTTTGCTCCTGTCTCATGCTGGTGGGAAAGTACAACCTTTTGACAGATGACTTGGGGCAAATCTACACTACAAAACGAAATCAACCTAAGTTACGTCAACGTACACCACTCCTTGTGTTGGCAGCCTATGTCCTCACTAGTAGCGCTTGCATCGATGCAGAGGGCAGTGCGCCGGGAGCAGCTATCCGAATGTGCAACTTGCCACCATCTAGCACAGGGTGTTTTGGGAAGGCTTTGCAATGCCTCATGAGGACAAACTCACTATAAGTCCTGCTTCTTCGCTGAAACTCACAGCTAGTCAGATCAAGTCCCACTGACATAGCAGCTGAATTTGGGATGCTGAACTGTCATGTGTTGTTGTCGTGTCAGAAATCCAAACCTTCCCATGACTGCTTCTGAAATCAGTAGCATTTGCTCCATCTTCACCAGGAGCAAACAGTCCAGGGGAATGAGGGCTCAGTCAGCTGAACGGTGTTTGGAGAAACGAACAAATTCTCTTGAGACCATGCTAGCAGAGTTGCTTGTTTGACCCCAATAACCCTAGCCAGCATGGGGAGGGCAACAAGAGAAACTTTTTCCTGGAAATCAGTTTCCACTCTTCCACTTCTGTATCTCCCCGTTCACTCAGAATTCCCGCCAGTGACACACACTTGTCTTTTTTCAATCGAGTGTAACGTTGTCTGGTCAGCAACTAATTCAGCCCCGAAAGCTGTCTGCACAAAACTGTCCCAGCTCTTGATTCAGAAAATAGCCTTGGTCACCTTGTCGGCAGGGAACACTGACAAAGACTCGGCTTTCGGCAGCTAATGTCCAAGCTGACTTAAGATCTGTATTCAGGGAGAGTCTGGCTTCCCATTCTACAAGCCCATCTGATGGAGGAGAGGTTGGCTTTGTGGTTGGCTAGTGACACAGTGCATAAGGCATCTGACCATAGTGCAGGGGCAATTCCTATCTGGGTGTTTTTCTTTCCCTTCACTCCTGCCTTTGGGGTTAGCCTGTTGTCTACTGACTGACAGATGTAACTATTCATTTATCGGTGTGTTTCCCATCCAGTTGATACAAGCGCTAAAGGACGCCAGTGGAGCGAACCCTCTCGCTTTTGGCTCAATGGAGCAATGTAAGAGGATGACGTCACCCTGGCATGGACCAGCTGTGTGAAAATTGGTTCCTTCACCCCCAGCATTGCCCCCCCCCCCCGCCAACACACACTGTGAGAAGGGAGCACAAACCTCCTGGGGTGGGAGGTAGGGAAATTAACAAAACAGCAGCTCAGGACTCTAGCATGAACTGAGCACACAGCCTTCTGATCTGACGTCAGACACGCCACTGTCGCCTCACAGAGCCACCTTGTTACTAATTGTCCGCTAACCCAGCAGCCGGTCTATGCTTCCAAAGCTGCACCAGTGCAGCCACATGGCTGTAGTTCTTTAGTGAAGACACCACTATACCAACAGGAATGCTTCTCCCAGCGACAGCACTGTCTACACCGGTGGTTCGGTCAATATAACTGTTGTATTGTAGACCTCCCCGAGATCTCCACAGCTGATTTTCCATTCCCCCTGCCCCACTTACTACCTTTTGTGGGTAGAGGTCAGGCACACTTTCTCTACCACCACCATATCCAATGGAGAGTGTGGAAAGGGAAGTATGAGATGCAACACTTTGCTCCATTCCAAAGAATCCCTTTGCCATCAATGCTTGGAACACGTGGATGGAGGATACCTGGCCCCTGCTAGCACATATCATGTTATAGACTGAACCAGTCCATCTCCTCTGCTTGGCTCGGTGCTGGAGATGGCACCATGGCATGGAAGTCCTTGAAGGAGCTCCTATCTGGCTAAGGATGTAATTGCCGGCATAGTTCCTGGATTGATAACAAGAACGGCTACATCAACAAACCTCTGGGCATTCTCCCTTACTGGATGGGGGCGGTCAATGACTGATCCTCTCCCCACAAACCTAGGCAGCATACATCCTTTTGGGGTTTTCTGGGCTGCCAGATTCCAGCTAGCGACTTCCTGACTTCCAGCAGTTTGGTGAAGGATTCAGCTCCTGGAGGAGTCGAAGGCACAGCCAGGCTGACGCAAAAAGCAAGGAGCTAGCCAGAGCTATGAAGGGGATATAAATTCTGGGTCTCCATGTCATAGTCATGGTCCCCAAAGTTGAATTCAGAAGGCTGGTGTTAGTAGCCCTGCACCTGGGGGGGTCATGAAATGCAGCACATCTGGAGTTATAGGGGTTGGGAATTCTGTAAGTGACTCCTGCAGTAGGATGATTTAGCTCAGGAGTAGGCAAACATTTTGGCCCGAGGGCCACACTGGGGTTCAAAATTGTGCAGAGAGCCGGGTAGGGAAGACTTTGCCTCCCCAAACAGCCTGGTCCCCCCTCCCTCCCACTTTCTGCCCCTGACTACCCCCTCAGAACTCCCGACTCATCCAATCCCCCCTCCTTCTCCCCTGATCACCCCCTTCGGAGACTCCCCAACTCTGCCCCAAGACTCCACTCCCTATCTAAGCCCCCCTGCTCTTTGTTCCCTGACTGCCCCCTCCCGAGACTACCCCCAACCACCACCCCCTGGGATTTCACCACCCCAAGCCTTCCCCCATTGCTTACCATGCTCAGCCGAGCGCTTCAGCCCGAGCGCAGGGCCCCACTGCTCTCAGCGCTCGTCCCAGAGCCCCTGCCTGGGAGCGCGGGGTCCCATGGCTCACCTTGCCCAGTCTGGTGCCCCAGCCCAGGAGTGCGGGGTCCTGCAGCTCCCCATGCTCCGCCTGGTGCCCCGGGCCGGATTAAAATGGCCAGTGGGCCACATATGGCCCACAGGCCATAGATTGCCCTCCCCTGACTTAGCTGCTATCCATCTGCAACTATTAAAGCCAGAGCCCATTGTCTTTAGGGGCTTGTCTCCACTACCTGCCGGAATGGTGGGTAGTGATCGATCTATCAGGGATTGATTTATCATGTCTCATCTAGACGCGATAAATCAGTCCCCAGAGGCGCTCCCCGTCGACTCCGGAACTCCAGCTCGCCAAGAGGAGGAAGCTGAGTCGATGCGGGAGTCTGCTGCCACCGTGAGGACACCAGGTAAGTCAACCTAAGATGTGCCGACTTCAGCTACGCTATTCACATAGCTGAAGTTGTGTATCTTAAGTCGACCCTCCCCTGCCCCTCTAGTGTAGACCTGGCCTTGGACTGTAAATGTGGCATCAGTTCCAGGTCATAATCCAGGGTTTCTTCCCAATCTTCAGCAGCCATCGCAGTGAGTCAGCCTGTTTAATAATGGGACTATTATTAGGTTGCCCTCTGCTAAAAGTCCACGTCACAGCTCATGACATCTGTCATTTTATCAGACTCCAGGGCCATGAGGGGAAGTGGTTTGGAGGCAACTGGTTTGTTTTTCTTGGCCAGACGATGTCAAACTGTCATTTCCAGGACTGTTTTGTAACCATGTTCTCTCTCGGTTTGTAGAACTGAACTTTAGGTTGATACCTTAGGCAGTTGCGAGCACTTTTGTTGCTGCTCAATTGCTCCCCTATTGGTTCTGTGAAAGAGTTGATGCACTAATGATCTAGCTTCCAGCTACCTTCAGATCCCCCCTCTATCAGTGACTTCCGCAAAAGTTGGTACCATTCAGAGCATTGTTAAAAGACGGGTGGAAAGGATGGACAGGCTACAGGAACAAAGGTTAGAAATTTGGGCCCAAACATTGACATTGGGGTGTGTGACAGGGTGCTAGCAGGAGAACTGCTTAGCAAACCCTCTGTAACCCCAGCCACACTGAAGGAAGCTAAATTGGAGCTGGGGAGGCCACCTGGACCTGATTGGCAAAGCAGGAACAGCTGCTGTCTTTTCAGGCTGAGGCTGGGTAAAAGTCTCAGAGGAGGAAGCTGTGG
Organism: Dermatemys mawii; assembly: GCA_007922305.1. Classification (NCBI taxonomy): domain Eukaryota; kingdom Metazoa; phylum Chordata; order Testudines; family Dermatemydidae; genus Dermatemys; species Dermatemys mawii. Next base: position 5,790,948 of record ML677360.1, on the reverse strand, counting down.
GGTGGAGCTGGACAGGAAAGCACCTGGAAAGGAGGAGGAGCTAGGAAGAGGGGAAGCTGCTCCAAGGGAAAGCAGGGAGGAATAGCTTGCCCTTCTCTCTTGCTGGGAGGCAAGCAAGAAGGAACTCTATATATACTGTGCCATGAAGGTGGTGGGAGCACCTCTTGTAAAATAAAGCACTGGTGAGCACTGCAAATCAGGTCTCCGAGTGACTTTCTGGAACAAGTGGGGGCAGGAGCCAGGAGAGCCCTGCAGGAATCCCATTACAAGGTGCCTCAGGGAATGTTCTCAAAGTCTTGGTGCTGCACTGTGGGAACTGGATATAGTTTGAAGTTAGGGGGAGATTAGCTATAATCTAGCAGAGCAATGGAACTCTTCGCCCTACAGCAGAACCACTAACCAGCTGCTGGAGGCTGAACCTTAGTACAGCTGGTTGAAAATGTTCTGACAGAAGGTGTTTCCATCAGAAAATCCCTGCTCATCCAAATCAAAATGTTCCACAGGCATGGGCTGATTTCAGTGAAGCTGTTTTGAACACACACAAAAAAATCTAAATGTGATTTTTTTGTTTCTTAGTGACTTCTAGTTTCACGTTTTATTTTATTGTGAAATATCATTTAATTTTGTTTTAAACACTCCAAGTAGAAATGAAACATGTTGATCGCATCAAAATGAAATGTTACAGTTTTGTCTAAATGAAACTTTTCAATTAACCCCCCGCAACAATTTTTTTTCAACCATTTCATTTTGCAGGAAATCTGGAAAGCTAATGTTTTGTCCTGATTCAAAATGAAAACAAAATTTGAAATTCTGGTATTTCCTGAGAAGCAGAAATTTTGATGCCCAACCAGATCTAGCGTGGCCCCTAATGATCAGACTAGCGATGGAAAAGCAAGAGCCAGCCAAGGTCTGTGGAGTGCCAGGAAAAATAAACCCTGCAGAGTAGATGTAGTACCAGCAGGGGGCAGCCTAGTGCAAAGCCAAGCCAATATGTCAGAGGCTATGTGGGCCGGGGTTGTTGGAAAAGTAAATCACAACAGTTAAATGGCATTTGCAATTCCCTGTGAACTCGGGACCATCCTTGTGGCCTCTCTAAATGATTCAGCTGACCATGTGTCTCCTGCTAAAGACAGCACCATTGATTTTAACCACATCCTAAAGCTGTTAATCGCTCAGCATCACCTCTTTAGTTTTTAATGCCTCCGGCCTTCGCTCTCAATAGCCTATTAATTGTAAAGTGCTGAAGATCTGGTGGGGACGGTGGTGTAGCGTCAGTAAAACCAGAGGCTTTCTGCCCACTGAAGCAGGCCCTGGCTTTTAACTTGGTCACTTCTATTAAGCCTCATGGGGGAATGAATTCAAATGGCAGCTGCTCAATTGTTGCTTGTTGCCCTAAACTGGCTCCTGTGTTGGGCTGGTGTGTGCTGGAGCAGACGCATAAAATAAGAGACGCCCTGCCCCAAAGACCTTCACCTCTAACTAGACATGACGGACATAAGATTTGGGGAGGGAAAAGCGACTTGCCCAGGGTCTCCAGCGTGGAATAGAAGCAAGGTCTGCTGACTCCCAGTCTCTGCCCTAGTCACTCAGCGGTGCTACCTCTGAGCTGGCCGCTAGAATTGGATAGCGAATTCTGTCCTTGCCAGGGAATTCTGTAGGACGCTTCAAAAATCCGTGGTGAGGCTGGAATTCTCTATTGTATCCTACAGCCTGAAGAGCGATTCTGATAGAAGCCTGTTACACTCCTACAGATTCCCCAGGCAGTGGTGACTAACAGGCACTCTCCCTTTCAACCCTGTGCAGACACAGTGCCCCAGCCTAACACTAGAGGGTGCGGTGCTGTGGATGGTGCCCTATTTCTGAGGAAATGGGAAATGGAGATTCTGGGCACTCACGGCCATTAAAGACCCCATGGCCCTTTTGGAAGGATGTAGGTGATGACCCGAGTGACTTGTCTGGCCGTGCATGGACCAGCCCCACCTGGCACAATGAATATTGAGGGAATCTTGGCCATATGCTGCATGGAAGCCAGAGGGATCTGTTAACTAGTAGCTCATAGACTCATGAGAATAGAAAAGTCCTCTTAAGTCTGATAGTCCATCTGGCAGACACTAATGCAGGATCGCTCCCTCTGGCTGGGCTTTGTGTTGTCCACTTGACTGGTTCTTCCCTGGAATAAGCTATTGAAAGAAGCCAAAAGAGCCATTCTTGTGCTAGTCACTAGGGGAAAGCGGTGTGATTGCTGCACAGAAGTGGCCAGTCTAGTATGCCTGGCTTTGGTCATTACGTGTGGGTTCCATAGCCGCCTACACTGGCCTGACTCAGCCCCCATTGACTCCCATCGACTGCTGTGGGAGCAGAGGTTGGTCACATCAGCCTGAGCATTTGGGATCCATTGGCACACTGCCCCCTCCTGGGCAAAGCGGACCCGACAGCTGTGGGATAAACCTGGACTGGGTGTCTGCAAAGCCCCTGGTAAGAAAAGTGACAGAAACAAAATGCTCGATAGCATGAAGGAAGACAGGGAGAGACACAATGTCCCTAGAAACCACAGGATACGTCAGGCATGTCCAATGCTGGCTACGAGCTGTTTATTAGTTACAAGGAGCGCCGGACTAGAGAGAAGGCTCGAGGTAACAGACAAAAATGGAGTCATGGCTGGTATCCAACCCAAGGCGAGCTCTGCTTCTAGGCAGTGCAATGGCCAAGCCTGCCTTCCTTTTGCTACTCAATCAAACAGCAAGGTTGTTTCTCTTACAGACTCACAAATCTGGGTGGTTTGCATCATGCACTGAGGAGGATAAGGAGGTCTGGGGGGAAGGCCGTTATGACTGATTTGCTTGTTGCTCATGAAGCACAAGTGGCCTGAACCATGATCTGGGATTTAATTCCCCTATATATCAGGGGTGTTCAGTTCCGGGGGTTTGGTTTCATATACTGGAAGGAAGGAACCAGCCACATAATCTAGACGTGTGTTTGGATGTTTGACCACTCCCCACTGCCCCAAAGTTTGCGGCAGTTCAGAAGAGGAGTTTGAGCCTGCCTCTGTTATGAAGCGTCGCAGTGAGATGTGCTGGGGAATAGCCCAAATATCTGACATCGAATCAGGAAAGAATACTATAGCAAAGAGAAAAGGGAGAGGAGAGAAATGAACTGAGAAACCTCTAGTGATTCTTACTTGGCTCCAGGGATCCCACTAGTCTGCAGACTGGAACTTACTATCACCAATGCCAGCCCTCCGCAATCATGAGACTTAAAAAATAATAAATGTGTGGGTCTTGTGAGCCTTTAGGGGTCATGTTGTGCAGCCTTTTCCCTTCGGCCATGAAGGCTAGAAACATGTTTTGTTTTTCAGATAAGAGCTGAGATTCTCACATAATCACATGACTCCTGGAGCTGGGTCTGTAATGAAAAGAGCATGAGACTTATACTAAAATCCCAAGAGTTGACAGCACTTCTTCAGCTCTCCTGTGCAAGATGTGGCTAATGAGCAGCCATCATGAATCATTGCCTTTTGATACTTAGCACAGCCTCATTGCATGGTCTGTGTCCTTGCTAAATTAGCAGCATGGGGGATCCCTGTCTCCCAGGACTGATGCTCAGCCCCAGATGTAGGTAATGGACATACAATGAGGCAATCAAAGGCTGGGCCTCAGTATTCGATACGAGCATGCGTGTCAGCAAAGCTTGCACTGGGATTTCTCAGCGCTGCTCTGTCTGGTCTTCATTAATGGTGTCTATCTGCTGTAATCCCTTCAGCTCGTTCTTGATCAGCAGTGTGTGTGTGTGTAAGAACAGGAGCTTTGCTTCTTGAAGGTGACAGATTTGGGGCCTTACAACGTGAAGGTTTTGGCCTAACCTGCTATCTGGGCTGAGGCCTTTCCCTGCCTGCCACAGTATCCCCCATTTCAGGCAGCCTGGGATGTCAAAGGACTCCTGCCCATGAATGTGCAGGCCAATCCTGAGAGCATGGAAATAGTCCTGATTACATAGGACCCAAACCACTATATTGCTATGTAGGGGCAGCTGCATGGTCTAGTGGGTAGCATCATGGGCAGGGGATGTGGGGTTGGGGTCTAAAGCAGGCTGCTGTGTAACCACGGAGGTCATTGCACCCTGTTTCTTGTCTCTTTCCATAGTGAGCTCATTAGCGCAGGGACTCTTTCCAGGTCCTTCCGCGGTATGTAGCACAACGGGGCACCGAGCCCAGCGGAGGTCTCTAGGTGCTACTGGAAAACCGGGATTTTGCAGAGCTGACTTCTGTGTACGAGTTAGAATCTGTCACTGGGCCTCTCCTGCTGCGGTGTTCCTGGCTTATCCCCACACCCATGGGGAGTGCTGGCCCCCATATCTGTTCACCTCTCTTCAGAATCCAATAGTTACCATTAGTCAATGGGTGAATATCCAGGGCTCTGTTCCTCCCTGCTTCACACACGGAGACAGAGAGGGAGGAGTGGGAACGGCAGATTCCTTCATTCTTCTATTTAACACATGGTGATTGCAGCCCTTCTTGCCCGCTGTGCAGCGAGACAGTAGCCGGGCCCTGGTCTGGTACAGATCTGCCCAGGTGCCTCCCTCCGTCCAGCTTTCTGTTTGCGCCCTCAGCTGCTCTTGGGCTCCACTGGAGCTCGTGCTCCAGCTGGTTCCAGTCCTCAGCAGCTTCACGTCCGTGATGATGCTCTTCTCATTCAGAGTCACCTCTGTGGCACCACATGGTTACCAGGTGCTTTAGATCTTCCCTGCTCTGGGGAGCTCATGCTCTAGGCTGTGGTTCTCAGTCTTTTTCTTTCTGAGCCTTCGTCCTCCCCGGCATGCAACATGCTTTAAAAACTCCAGGGTCCAAGCCCAGTGCGGGGCGTTGCTCCAGCCTTTAGCCACTGTGCGAGGGAGGCTCAGGGCTTTAGCTCTGTGGGGTGCTGGAGCTTAGGGCTTCTGCCTTGTAGGGTGCTGGGACCCTGTTCTTCTCACACACATTAACTGACTCTCCCTCCAGGCCAGCTCCACATCTGTCTCCGTCTCCTGCCCACTCTTTTGTTATCCCCCTCTTCTTTGACTGCCCCGTTCCTGGCTGCCATGGAGCCATCTGATTCCCACATTCTGTCTCTTCTCCTGCCGGGAGGGCCTCATCACAACCACTCTGGAAAGACTCAGCCCATGTGCTTCCTTGTAGGGTCTCCACGGAGCTGTCGTGCAAACCCAAACCATCTCAGGGGTCAAGAGCCATGGCCATCAACAAACACCACAATAGCATTTAGGGGGAGAAAACCAAGCTAAACCGATGTGGGTCCCAGGCGTAGGTGCTGACTTCCCCTCTTCCCTGGCTGCTTGACCCCGACTCTGCCCCCACCCCCACTCCACTCCGTCCAGGAGGCCCTGCCCTTTCTTACCCCTTCCCTGTCCCCATTCCAGCCCCTTCCCCATAGTCCATGCCCCAACTCTGCCCCCTTCTTGCTCCTACTCCAACTCCTTCTGCAAATCACCACCCGGGCCCCCCCACCTCTACCCCACCTCCTCCCCTGAGCACGCCAGATTCCCTTCTCCCCAGCACCCCCATCCTGGAGCTTGCTAACGCTGCCAGCCAGGCTGGGAGGTAGGCGGAGGAGCGGGGACGCAGCGCGCTCAGCGGGGGAGGAGGAGGTGGGGCACGGGGGAGGGGAACTGAGCTGCCTAATTTTTTTCCATGGGTGCTCCAGCCCCGGAGCATCCCCAGAGTCGGTGCCTATGGTCCTAGGCTGGCGCAGCCCTGCAGTGCTGAGTATGCCAGGCAAGAAGGAGACTTTTCTTAACAAGACACAAAGCACAGGAGGACTTTGAAAAGCCAGGCAACCTGATTTTACAGAGGTTCTTAAAAGAGGAATTTTATTTAAAGAAAAGGTAAAAGAATCACCTCTGTAAATCAGGATGGAAGATAACTTTACAGGGTAACAAAGGATTCAAAAACCCAGAGGAACCCCCTCTAGCCTTAATCTCAAGGTTACAAAAAAAACAGGAATAAACCTCCCTCTAGCAAAGGGAAAATTCACAAGCTAAAACAAAAGATAATCTGACGCACCTTGACCTGTTTACTTACACTTTTTGCAATGTTAGAGACTTGGTTCAGGATGGGTTGGAGGTGATGGATTTTTGCCTGGTCTGTCTCAGTCTGGACAGAACACCAAACAAAGAGCACAAACAAAACCTTCCCCCCTTCCCCCACGATTTGAAAGTATCTTCTTTGGTCAGGTTATATGAGCTTCTTAACCCCTTATGGGTAAGGGGGAATTCTAGTCCTCATCCATTTGAATCCTTGACACAGTCTCTTTAGACAGTAAGTTCTCATTCTTCCCCTCACCCCACCTCCTCATCAGATTTAATACCAGGCACTCAAATTCACCCATCTTAGTGTTTAGACTTCTAGCATTTGTGTATAAGCACTTGTACATTTTGTCAATATTCAGTTGCTTGCCTTCATGTGCTATATTGAATTTTTATGTTTGGTTGTTCCTCACAAGCTCCTTCCTGTACTCTACCGGCTTCTTTACTAGGATATGGAGTTTCTCCTTTAATAAATTCATCCCTAAGAACTGTCTCTGCCTGAACTGTGTGGTCCTCCACACCTGTCAGCTTTCTCCCAGCCCTTGGTTTACAAAAATCCTCTTCAACCTTTTTAATTTTACATGCTAACAGTCTGGTTTCATTTTGGTTTGAGTGGAGTCCATCCCTTGTATAGGATCCTCCTGTCCCAAAAGGTTCTCCTAATAAAACCTCCCCGACACATTGTCTCATCCATGCATTGACACCCTTCTACCCTCACTTCCTCTGGACTCTGTCTCGTGTCCCCTCTGCATTTAAATCAGGCAGCTTCTGCCTCTGCATTGTCTGGGTCCAGCAGAGGAGTCATTGAGGGCAGTGGAGCTAACGCCTGTTTCAAACCTGACACACTCACTGCACCCAATACGTCACTTTTGTGGTATGTAGCCATGAGGGTCGCTGCTGAAAGCTTGTAACTTAACAATACTCATAATCATTGTGAAATGGATGTACTGGTGATATTTAAGGAGTAATTTAACTGGAACTAGAGGGAAACTGAGTCACCAGGGAATCGTATGTTGTGCTGATAGCCCATTCAAGCTGGAGGGAGTTGACACCCCTCCCTAGCTAGACTGCACTGCTCCTTTGTCCATCTCTGCAATACACAGAAAAGTCAATGGAGAACTATCAATGACAAGAAACCATTGAAACCACTCGGAGGCACCAAGGACCATTATAACAGCCAGGAGGCTGCCATGGCTTGGAGTAAAGCCAAAAGACTGATGCAGTATATGGCAGGGTGGAGAAAGACCCTCTGCATCCATTCACTGAGGAGACATCTTATTAAGCAGAGGTGTTTCATGAATGTTTGGATCTTGATTCCCTGGTAGACAGACAGCTCTGCAACAGACTGAACTTTGGAGAGAAAACCTACTTCATTAGCTAGGAAAGGAAACTATTAATAAGTGCAAGCCCTAGTTTGTGTTCCATGATTCTGGTTTGTATTGTACCCATCTGTTCCCATCACGCTTTCTTGTTCCTAGTTGGATCTCCATTTTTTCTCAAACAAACCTTCTTTTATTACACTTGCTTACAAGTGCTGTGTGGTTTACAGGAGCTGTGGTTTAAGGTAAAACTGGAGCACACCGCTCCTTTGGGGGCAGAGGCTCTGGGATTTCTGTGGGCAGGCAGCGTCGGGGCTGGATATCACAGGGGAACAATTCAAAGGGACTCGGGAACTGGGGGGCTCCACCTGTTAAGCTGCAAGGCTGAGACAGGGCTGGTGTAGCAGAGGGAAGAGATCTTGGAATGCTGATGATGTTAAGAAGCAGAATGGATGTGATCTTAGAAGCTCTTGTAAGCTAGGCAAGGTTGGGCTTGGTGTGTGTTTCAAAGGCAAAGCCGAGGCTCTGCAGTGAGGCATTGCCAAATCTTAGCCCACAGAATCAATGCTGAGCTAGTTTTCTCATGTAATTTCCTGTGCTGCAGACTCAATGACTGTAGCGAGTAAAAACTGCACTTACACACCTGTGCATTCAAAGACCCCTTTGCACCAAACAAGAGGCTTCTTTGACTGGAACCCTGCCTTTTGCAAGAAGCAATAGTATAGCTGTTATCTTCCCTGCAAGTCAAACTTGTTCTTTCTAGAAAGTAGCATCGCAGACACAGGGCTACTCAACGACACCAGAGGGGCACCTGGGGAGACTTATGGAGGAGCCATCACTCTTTCGGAGATGGAAAATGAAACTGTGACCCTGACGATGGTGTGTGTGATTGCCATTAATTTGTGCTCTGTGTACTGCTCTCTGCAGGGACAGCTGCCATTTTGAAAGGCAGAGTAAATGCACTATGTTATAGAGGAGACACAGACACTTAGCTCTTTCCCTCATGGAGACTACATTTTCTCTTACTCTAACACTGAAGTCATTCAGACTGAAAAATACAGGCCAGCTCCTTGCATGTGAACAATGCAATGCTAACAACTTGGGGTTGTTTCTAATCTTTTGCTGGGATAGGGGACTTGGTCCTAGTGGCCTGGCCAAGTTCTAACCTGGCTATTAATATAGTGGCTCTTTATCACCCTGAACTGATTGGAAAAGCTTCTTTCCTTTTCCTCACCTTAAAAATCTAGGGCCAGATCCCCAGCAAGCGAGAATCAGCAGAGAACCATTGAGGTCAATGGCACAAGAGTGATTTACATCAGCTGAGATTCTTGTCCTTTCATAGAATATCAGCATTGGAAGGGACCTCAGGAGGTCATCTAGTCCAGCCCCCTGCTCAAAGCTCTTTCGGTTGTGTGTATAGAATAGCTACGGCATTTCCATCCTGAGGCGGCTGCATTTCAGTGCTCCTGTTCATAGAGTCCACAGATGCTTCTGGGTCCTGCAGGGTGGAAGGCACTCTTGCAAGCGGAGGGATGGGTAAACTCTCTTTTCAGAACTCAGCCCAGCTCTCCCACTCTGAAGCCACTCTTCATTCACCTTTCATGTCTTCTAACCACTAAGACATCCTGTCTCTGCCCCTCGTTCCCACCTCTCTCCCTTGCCGCAAGAAGCAGGGAGGCAGTCATGAAATCTGGGGCATCTCTGTGGAACTCCTTAGCTGTGGCTCTTGCATGTGTTGCTGATAGGATGTCCAGAGGTGTTCTGAAGAACCTGATGCCCCACCCCCCACCCCCAAAGGTGGATCCAGAATCACTGAATTATTTCCAGCCCTTTTCTCCCTGCAGCATCACAGTCCCATCCCAGCTGGCAGGGCAGGGGTTCACCCTGCTTCCCTGACTTGTTCACGTGGGCCTTTGGAGAGTGCTTGTGTCAGGCTCTGCCCCCTAGCAGAGCCCTCATGAGGCTGCTGGGCTGTGTAAAGGCCTTATACAGCAGACTAAAAATTAGGGCTCCAATTAGATGTAAATCCCAGAGCTTTACCAGGAGGCTTATATAACAGAGTTCAGAGTGAAATAGTTATCAGGCTATTTAAATAATAACAAGCAGGAAGCCATGCAGAGACAGGAGGAGGGCTACCCTCGCAGAAAGAAAGGGCAAGTTACTGCCTGTTCAGGAGAGCTGGGGGAGGGGCAGTCCTGGATACTGGAGTCCTCATTTAACACACAGATCAGGAACCCCACCCACTCCTCTGTCCTGATAGGAAGAGGGCTTGTCCTCACTTGGTGCGGCAGACATCGGTCTTTTGGCAATCGATTTATCGCGTCTTGTCAGGACATGATAAATCGATTGCCAGCAGCGCCGTGGTCGACTCCGGAACTCCAGCTCACCGCGAGGAGTAAGCTGGAGTCGACAGGGGAGCACGCTGCCGCCCGCCGCCGCCGTGAGGATGGGAGGTAAGTCGGCTGTAGACATGCCGACTTCAGCTACATTATTAACGTAGCTGAAGTTGCGTATCTACAGTCAATCCCCCGTCCTAGTGAGCCCAAAGTCTGCCCCAAGGAGCAGAAGGAGGCTGAATCTTCACGGCCCACCCAGCCCTTGGCCTCTCAGCTAAGGTTGCCAGCAAGGTCACTGTGATATGGCTGCTATCTGGGGGGACCCCTAGTATCTAAGGCCAGAAGGGACTGCTGTGATCACCTGGTCAGACCTTCTTTATAGTGCAGGCCATACAGAATCCCTGAATTAATTCCCATTGGAATTAGAAAACCATCAGATCCTGATTAAACATTTACTATGATGGACAATCTACCACAATATTTGGTAAGTGGTTCCAAAGATTAATTACCCTCACTGTTAAATATTTGCACCTTGTTTTTATCCTGAATGTGTCTATTTTCAACTTCCAACCATTGGAGCTTCTTACACATTTCTCTGCTAGGCTGAAGAACTCTCTATTATCAAATTTCTGTTCCTCGTGTGGGTATTTAAAGATTGTTCAAGTCACCCCCTGACCTTCTCTTTGTTAAACTAAATAGATGGAGCTCCTTGGATCTCTCACTATGAGGCATGTTTTCTAATCCTTTAGATCGGGGTCAGCAACCTATGGCATGTATGCAAAGGTGGCACGCGAGCTGAATTTCCGTGGCACTCTGCTGCCGGTCTGGGGTTCCGTTCACTGGCCCTTTGCTAGCCGGGGTATCGGCCACCCACTCAGCCCGCTGCTGGTCTGGAGACATTGAAAAACTAAGCAAGGAAAAGCAAGGGCAAGGATCACACTAAACTGGTAAGATCTGCATTTTAATTTAATTTTAAATTAAGCTTCTGAAACATTTTACAAACCTTATTTATGTTACATACAACTATATTTTAGTTCTATATTATAGACTTATAGAAAGAGACCTTCTAAAAACATTAAAATGTGTTACTGGCATGTGGAACCTTAAATGAGAGTGAATAAATGAAGACTAGGCACACCACTTCTGAAAGACTGCCAACCCCTGCTGTAGATTATCATTCTCATGGCTCCTCTCTGAACCCACTCCAGTTTATCAACATCCTTCTTAAACTGTTTACACCGGAACTGAATCCACCAACAGTTTGTAGAAGACACCACCAAGTCCCCAGATAGTGGTTACTACTCATCTTGTCCAGATTTGAACCCATGACTTACAAGTAAGAGGCACAGGAAAGTATTACTGAGGACGTAAACCACCCCATTTTAGCAAGTGCTAAGCCACCCCTGGGCTTGCTTTGCTACCTCTCGGTCTGGTCCAACAGGGACCATGCAACTGTTAAGATCTGCATTTTAATTTTAATCTCCCCCCCCACCAGGAAGACAACCACATGGACTAGTTAGTTCATCTTTGCATTAAAGGACTTGAGTCTCATGCTTTTACAGGGGCCAGAGTCTGAATTTCACCTTTGGTAGAAAGCTTTACGCTCCAAACTGTTGTAGTTAGAAATTCATTTGAATTCTTCCTTCGATGCTCCCCTGCAGACTGCGCCTGCTCAAGGTCTGCTCACCTAGCACTGAGCTTTGGCGGGCTGCTGGGCGTCATCATTTATTCATTCTCATTTAAAGCAGCCTGGTGAAAGGAGCCAGATTGACAGCCCTGCAAAACAACGACCTCGATCTAGCGACAGAGATGGTCTAGGTGAGAACAACAGGAGATGCTTCCCCTCTGCCCTGCCATACATGCCAAGGTGCATCAGTAGTGCTCCCAAAGGACTATATTTAGGTGCTCTGACTAGGACTTAACCTGTTTTTGGCTTCTCTGCTGAGGCTGAAAACTGGGGTTCAAGTTAGTGCCAGTTGTGACGGTGGACTGTGTGGTGTGGTCACTTGTCCACCAGGAACTGGACTGAGGCCCATCAGCTCATTCCGGGTGAGCTAATGAGCAGCATTTAGATGGCTGCACTGTTGCGCTGCATTCAGACAGACGGGTCTGAAGAGCACCACAGCCTCAGAGAGTGATCAGGAAAGCAGGAATCGAACACGCATGGAACTGATACATCTCATGCAGGTGGTTCTCCATTTCTAGAACCATCACGATGAAGATGATACTTCCGCTGAGACCGTGTGAGGGCCTTGTGTGGAGCAGCGGATGTTGATGTGTGAGCAGATGGGATATGGCTGCAGAGATCAAAGTTCCTGCTCCATTCTTGGAAGGCAAGTGCTGGACTGCAGGGGGAAGAGCCGGCTGGGTTGGCTGCAGGCTTCAGCTGCTGTGCTCGGTAAAGTTGAAATAAAAATAAGGGACTTGTTAAACATAAGCTCTCCGGGCCTTCAAGAGCTGAGCAATGCAGGTGTTGGGGAAATTAATTAAGTCTGTACACTGCTGAACAGTTCAAGTGCCAAGTCTGATCCGAAGCTACAGGATAATAGGCTGTGTCCTCGCCTGCCAATCCCCTGAGCCATTCAGTCCCCACATCTGTACAACTTAAGCTCTGCCCAGCCGCCAAGTGACACCTTTTATACATCCTTCAGCACATAGCGATGAGCTTGGGAATGGGGGAAACTCTGATTACAAGTGCACAGAGCAATTATTTCATTTCTGCTTAAACAAGGCAATCAAGCAAACCTCTGCCAGAGTTGCAGACCCATTCTGTTAATTAACGCAGACAGCAGGATCCTTGCCAAAATTCAGGCTGCGGAGCTGCAGGACACGTTGTCACTTCTGATTCATCTAGCAGGAGCAGGTACCACTGGAAGCTGACAAGCAGCTGAAAACCCCAGGCCATCCGGACCCGCAGCGAACCAGGCAACAGAGCGTCAAGATGCTGCAGTGTCGACGGGGCAGACAAAGCTTTCAGGTTGAACAAAGGGAGGTTTTGGGTCTCAGCAGGACACTCAGAGAGTTCGGATCTAAACTCCACCTCAGGGACTGGTGCTGCATATCCCAAAGGAACCCAAAGCACTTCCCAGGCTTGGGCCAGAACCTTCCCTCATGCCAAATCAGCACAGCTCCACAGTGTGACAAAGTGGGGGATTTTCTTGTTTTTTCCGTGTTTTTCCAATGGTCTGCATGCAGAGGAGGGTGGGACTCAGTTTCCAGGAGGTGGAGGGGCTTAATCCTCGAGAAAGAGTGGACAACCGAGAAGGGCTGTCTCACTGAAGGGGGTTCTGCCCAGGGACTGCACGGGGCCAAGAGTGGGCATTAGTTGTGAGTCCATGGCACACAAACCTGTGCCTATTTAATCTGGTTGAAGAGCTGGTTCTGTAGACACAGAAGATGCTTCCCCTCCACTCTGGAATGCAGCCACTTCTGGGGAGGAAGCTCAAGTGGCTGTTTAAGAGTGCACAGCACAGCAGTTTTTCTCTGGACTGAGGATAGGAAACAACTTAGGGGCATCTATTGGCAAATGCTGACTGTAACAGCAACCACTCCATCCACCTGAATTGGAAGTGGAATTGGAAGTGTGCCTGCACCCCAGGGCTCAGATCCTTTCTTTTGCTAAAAGTGCAACAGGATCTTCAGCGGTCAGGGTCTCAGTTGTACACCTCACCCGAAAGAGAGCAGCTCCAGCAGCATAGCTCCCTCCGATGCTGAGAGAAGAGCACGGACCGGTTCTGACACTCACCTAGCTTGTGAGATGTGACAAGGTCCTAAGAAGGCAACAGAAAGGCAGGGTGCAGGCCAGCTCTGCTCCAAGCTGTGTGCACTGACGCCAAGGTCGCAAGTGCTCGAAAGGAAGAACCTTTCCCTTTACTCCAGTGCTTGTCAGAGCTAGAGACTGATGCTCTCTGCATGGCTGCTGCTGGAACTGCTCCCCAAGATCCAATCTAGGCTTTAATTAGCGCTTGGGAAGCCAAGGAAGCAGAGGAACAAGGCTGAAGTGCAGTCCCAGCTCTGTCCTCTTTTCAACCAGCAAAGAAAACAGTCTGTTCAAGCCACAGTTTGAACGTCACTCCTAAATGAGTCCAAGTGACAAGGTCTCCTGCATGTCCTCTGGCAAGCTCCATTAGTCACATCATTGCAAACGCCAAGGAGTTGTGGTCAGAGCATATCTATGCTGGTGCCTAGGGGGCATGCAGTCCTGAATAGCTCAGAGGTGCATGTTTACTCTGCACTGTTCTTCTGGAGAACCTGGAGAGGACAAAGGGCTAGAAAACCCAGAGGAGAGAATAGTAATATATTTGAGCTCTGTCTTCTGAGCCCCATAGGATGAGCTAAGCACATTTCCCTCCCATGCCCATCTTTCCTTATGCTCAGAGGCTCCAGATCACAGCAAACCTCCCTCTGGTTCAGCGGGGTCTAGGGGTGAATTCTCCCCGAGGCTGTCAAGTTCAATGCCACTCCTGGGTCAGCTACAGGGAGTCACCCGAATGCAACACACAGATGGCTCCCTGCTCCACCGGACTGGAAATGTGGCTTCTGCACTTCCAGCCCTGGCACCATGCTGCAGAGCCAAATATTTATGCGCACTAGAGGGTCACACCTGGCATTGGTGATGTTCCATTTCCCTGCTTTTAAAGATTGGCAGCAGGGCAAGGGAGTGACTTAGGCTAGGCAGGAAATGAAACCTTGTGCCCTACTTTACATTCTTAGACACAGGATCACCCTCTGTGGTAGCCCAACTCCCTGCCACCATGTGTTGCGGGCAGCTCAGCTGAATATCTTGCTACTGGTAAGGCTGAATTGCGTATTCAAGTGTAAAGCTAGAGCTTCTCCTGAGCAAGACCCCTGAGCATGGCGCTATAACAACTCTGTGGCTCAGACTTCTCTTGACTTCTTGTCTCGAGGTCCCTTCCAGCCCTTCAGCTCTGTGATCCTCGGTTGGCTGTTGGGTTGCCTAGGTGGGTAGATATCTCAGCCTAGTGGGTGCATCATTACCGCCTCCTCCCCCGACCCCCTGTTTGCAACTTAGCAGAATGGCCAGGGTCGGAATGGAGTGTGGTGAGTGCACTGCTCTCTCCGCCTGCCCACCATCGGGCAGGGTCACATTGGGGAGGCCGTGCTGGCTGTGCAGGCCCTGCTCTGGGCACAGACAGGGCACCTCTGCCTATAGAGCTCTCAGTTCAAGAGCTGTCCATTCCCCCAAAGGAGAGAATGAATTGCAGCCAGGAGCAGGAGTGGTGCCCAGGGAATTCATTTATTCTTCCAAGGGCAAAGGAGTCATGTGTTTGAGCAGCTGCCCCCGCACTGGCATTGCAGGAGGTAGCTCGTTGCAGCCAGAATGAGGGCAGGTCCCTGGCACCAAGGCCCACCTGCTCCCTTCCACGATCAAGACAACTTGTGCCTCTGTCTTCCCTTTGCCCAGCATGTCAGCATGTGGCCACAGCCAGTAGAGTCAGTCGCACACAATGGGGAGCGCCACGGCTCACACAGCCCTCCTTGCAGTGCTAGCAGCCATCCGCCGAGGTTCAAACCAGCAGCCGTGGCCAGGAAGCTGCAGGGACCCTGTTCATCCCCTGGGGCGGAGGTGAAGAATTGGCTCCATGCCGGCCTTGCTGTTCCCCAGCCTTGTGATCAGCAGGTCCAATGGCTGAGCCTGAGTTCTTGATGCTGCTCAGCCTTGTGGGCTTCCGTGGGCAGGGAAAGAGCCAATCAAGGGCTTTGTGAGAACAATGAGGTGATATGATCTCCACTTTTGTGATTAGCTCTGTGCTACTGCTCCAGCAATGACTCCGAGGCTCCCATGGGCCCAGCCTGTGCTAGCCGGCAGCCAGAGTAGCGCTGAGATCCTGCTTCCTGCTGGAAGTCAGAGCCTGCTCCACTCCATACCCTTAGGAGCAGGGGCAAATGCTTGCGTCACATGAAGTTTTTAAAAAGAAAACATTTTCCAAGCTCCTCAGCTGGCTGAACCTCAGCAAAGCGTAACCCTTCCAATGCTGGAGAGGACTATCCCTGACCCCGCCCCTTGGAGCAGCACCTCACCTGTTTAATGCTCTGGCCATAGCCCCAAGAACCTCACCCCAGCCCTGCAATGCCCCTAACCTGCCCGGCCCCGCAGCAGCAACCGGGGCTGTCCCACCTCCCAGCTGAAAACCCTCTCACAGACCTCCTTGCCTCAGCACCCCTCCCGGCTGACAAACCTACACCCACCCAGAGCAAGTGATTTTCTGTCCCCTTCCAGCTGCTGAACCCACCCTCTGCCCCAGCGAAGCACCTACCATATGGCCCAGGTGCATGGGGCTGCCCTGGCTCTGCGAGTCGGCCACGGGGCCATGACTGGTTCTCTTCAAGTGGCAATCCCCAGAGCAGGTCTCTCTCTCTGCACTGTGCAGACTGGAGCAAAGGAGAACAGCCATCAGCTGTCACATTTCCCTCCCAGCTGCTGCCTCAGTGGTGGGCAGGTTGGCTGCTCTCCTAAAAATGCCTTGGGCATTTGGAGCAATGAGCCTACTTGAAAGTGTTGTTTACTCCTTCTCAGAACCACAGGCGTGCGCACAGGGTGTGCCGGGTGTGCCCAGGCACACCCTAATGTCTCAAAAAAAAAGTGGCTTTCAATGCAGAGTGCAGCCCCTTTAAAATAAATAAATAAATAAGATTCCCTGGGTGCACACCCTGATGAAATGGGCTGCACACACCTATGCTCAGAACACAAGAACTAGGGGGTCACCCAATGAAATGAATAGGCAGCAGGTTTAAAACGCACAAAAGGGAGTATTTTTTCACACACTGCACAGTCAGCTTGTGGAACTGTTTGCCAGTGGATGTTGTGAAGGCCAAAACTATAAGAGGGTTCAAAAAAGAAAGCGATAAGTTCATCAATGGCTATTAGCCAGGATGAGCAGGAATGGTGTCCCTAACCCAGGCATGGGCAAACTTTTTGGGTGAAGGGGAATGAGGGGTCTGGCTGGGGGTGTGGGCTCTGGGGTGGGGCTGGGGATGAGGGGTTTGGAGTGTGGGAGGGGGTTCAGGGCTA